>VZRR01001442.1:14588-28616 GCA_013398015.1 Oreocharis arfaki | reverse complement strand
GCCAGCTCTGCCCCAGCTCCCATAAAGCTGCTAATTACAGTGCAAATGCAAAGAAAGCAGGAGCAGGGAAGGAGGGAGGGAATGAGGAAGGGAGAGGCAGATTCCAGGTCTCCAAGTGACAGCTTGGGAAAACTTCTCCTGCCCTAGCAGTTGCTCCTAGGAATAAATCCCCCTTTCCACTGCAGCAGGAGCCCAAAATTCCAGCCCTCAGGGAGACCCTCGGGAGCAACTCCCTCCTTTCACANCCTCCTTTCACACCCCTCTCCCATCCCATCCCATCCCATCCCATCCCATCCCATCCCATCCCACCCCATCGTCCATTAGGAACATGGAGATCACCGAGAAAGAGCACATGGAAAACCACCAAGAGTCCAGCACATGCAGCTCCAGCTCTCTCCCAGGTTTAGGGAATTAAGTCCCAAATTCCCACCCAGTGGAAATCAAATCCCAGGACTTACCAGCCTGCTCTTCCCTCCAGCTGATGCTTGGGATAAAGATGCTGGAATCACCACAGGGAACAAACGGCACCGGGACCAAGGGACCAAATGCTTCCTCCTCCTTTTCCTAGGAATTCTCACCCATCCAGCGCTTCCCTAATGACAACCAAGCAACCTAGAACTGGAATCCTGGGCTGGATCCTGCCAAGCTGAAGTCTCCAGCCCCTTCCTGAATCTCAGATTTGCGATGGAAAGCAGGAATCCTCTTTTCCTTTTGCTTATGCAAGCAAGGATGGATCAAGCCCAGGCTTCCCTGATCCTGTGTCATGTTCTAGCCTTAAATATATTTATTTTTCTATATTCCCTTCTCCTTGGACACTCCAGGAGCTGCATTTCCAAAGCCCAGCACACACATCCCTCCTCCTCACCACCCACGGCCCGCACGTGGAGCTGATCCACAGTTTCTCCCGGCCCTCGGAGTCTGTGCAGACACAACACCCATCCCTCCCCAGCAGGGGTCCAGCCCTTCCCGCTGCTCCCCAGGGAGAGCCAGGAGACAGGGATTCGGTTCCAAGCTCAGGAATTATTTAATTCCATAAGGCACTTTTACATCTCCTCTTTAACTTCCACAGTCCTCAGGTTTTCCAGCTCTTGACTCCTGGAATTCCTCACACGTATTTACTCCAACCTTTTCCTGCTGACACAGATTCCTTGTGCCTGTTTCTCCCTGTGGATTCATCACTACAGATCCTGGAGCTGGAACTGCTGATTCCCATCTCTGCTCTCCAAATATCTGGCAAACTCGGTGCCACTGGAAACATCGGCCCACATTCCTGCCTGCAGCCGTGGCACCAGTAATCTCCTCCTGTTCCCATGCTCATTCCCTAATTTACACTCCTGGTGTCTCCTTGATACACTGACCTTGCTCAGCCTGCAGAAGGGAAAGCTCCAGGGAGACCTTGGAGCTCCTTCCAGTGCCTAAAGCAGCTCCAAGATTGCTGGAGAGGGACTTTGGATAATGGCATAGAGTGACAGGACAATGGGAATGCTTCCCATTGACACAGGGTGAAATTAGATGGATATTGGGAAGAAATTCTTGCCTGTGAGGGTGATGAGGCCCTGAAATGGATTTCCCAGAGCAGCTGTGGCTGCCCCATCCCTGGGAATGTCCAAGGCCAGCTTGGATGGGGCTTCAAGCAGCCTGGGATAGTGGAAGCTGTCCCTGCCCATGCCCAGGGGATGGAACTGGATCACATTCCAAATCCCTTCCAACCCAAACCATTCTGAGATTTTTCTCCCTGCTGCCACCACTCTCCATGTTTCCATACCCTCCTCGCTTCCCCTCAGCAGAGCTTGGGAAGTTGTCACTCCAGGGACACTGTCCCTGCCCTCTTGGCCACCAGCTCCAGAGCCAGAATTCATTTGGAAAAGCCGGACAAGAGGGAGGTGAAAGGAGGTGAGGCAGAAGCAGAGACCCCACGTGACAAGAGCGGAGCTGCAGCCAAAGAAATCCCCTGGAAAAGCATTCCTTGGCTCCAAGCAGCTGTGCAGGCACGAACTGAGAGGCACAGATTGGAACTGACTGCTCCTAACAATTGGTTATACCACAGAAAAGTGGGAACAATCCTTCCCAAGCGAGCGGGGAGCAGGGAAGATGAACCAGCCACGTGTGGGAATGCACCAGCTCCGGAGCTGGGGAGTGCAGGATTATGGCAGGAGGTACCCAGGAGCAGCAGGAGATGATCCACAACCTAAATCAACCACGTGATTCTTAAAATATAGACAGGAGGATCCTGAAAACGGGATGAAAGTGCTCCTCCTAAAACTATCCCTGAATTCCAGATGGTTTGGGTAGGAAGGGACCTTAAAATTCACCCCATTCCAGCCACCCTCTGCCACGGACATGGACACCTCCCACTATCCCAGGTTGCTCCAAACCCCATCCAACCTGGCCTTGGTCACTCCCAGGGATCCAGGGGCAGCCACAGCTTCTCTGGAAAACCCATTCCAGGGCCTCACCACCCTCACAGAGAAGCACCTCTTCCCAATATCCCATCCATCCCTGCCCTCTGGCAGTGGGAAGCCATTCCCTGTGTCCTGTCTCTCCATCCCTTGTCCCAGGTCCCACCCCAGCTCTCCTGGAGCCCCTTTAGGCACTGGAGGGGGCTCTGAGCTCTCACTGGAGCCTTCTCTTGTCCGGGCTGAGCATTCCCAGCAATCCCAGCCTGTCCTCAATCCATGCCTGAATGGAATAGGGGAAACATCACCTTTCCTGCAGCAAATCCCAGCAGGATCATCCTCAGGGCTGTACCTGGGCTTGGCACCTGGCTGCTGGACATCCTGGATCATGGCCAGGTGATCCCAATCCCTCTCTGCCGAACCCAGTAACTCCACAGCTTTTGGAAAGCAAAGGAAAGCAATTCCATTTTCCCAAAGACAAAGAAATTCACCTCAAACCTCACCCAGAGAAGTCGGTAACCCACGGAAAATGGGAAGGATCCCTGCTCCAACAGCACAGGGATGCATTTTGCAATTGATTTCTCCGAGAGGAGCCACCTTTCCCCTCGTCCGGCAGATACAAATTCCAAAGGAATTCCACACCTGAATTTCTAACCCAAGCAGGATTATAAGGAAAAAAGCTGTTTGTTGGGATCTACCTCAGGACAAGCCCCCAGCTCCCAGCCCAACCAGTCTGAGGCTGCTGGAGAAGAAATTCCTTTTTCCTCTCATTCCCGAGGCAACGCGTGGCCATCCCGGTAGTTAAATGGAGCGCCTTTGCAGCGGTTCCTTCGGCAGGATCTGCCCAGGTGTGGATTTTCCCCCCCCTTTCCTTTAATTATCTTATAATTAACTGTGAAGTATCCAATCACCCAGAGCTTTTTCAATTAAGCTTCAAAGGGAAATGCCTGGAAGAGCTCTTGGTGGGAATGTTCTCGTCAGCCAGGAAGAGACCACAGGCCCCAGAGATGGGGTTTGGTGACTCACTCCGTTATTGCCGGGGCAAGCGGACTTCCAAAGCCGGAAAAAATTCCTTTGTTCCACCTTTTTCGGTTCCCATCCTCATCCCCGATGGGAGCTCAGAGGCCTGGGAGCAATATTATGTTGTAATTAACACAGCTGATCGAGGAATAATCAAGTTCTGAAGGATCGGGAATTATCCCTGCCCAGGTCCGACTCTCCTCCATCCCAATCCTGCGCCTCTTTTTCCCTCAGCTGCTTCCCTCAGCCTTAAATTCCGAGCACAGGCACAAGCTGAGATCTCTTACAGTTCTTCTCTGGGCAATAAGGGAAAACATTCCAGGTCTACTTGATAAGGAATAACAGGAATTTTGCCTGCATCCTTGCAGAGACGCTTTGGGATCCCGCAGGAACCGCAAATCGTCCTCAAATCACAGGCTGAGACCTTCCGTGTGTCCAACAGCACGGGCAAATGGATCATGGAATTGTTCATGTTGGAAAAGCCCTCCAAGATCATCCAGCCCAACACTCCCCCAGCACTGCCAAGGCCACCGCTATCCCAAGTGCCACATCCACATGGATTTTAAATCCTTCCAGGAATGAGGACTCTGCCACTGGAGCCTGTTCCAGTGCTTTACAACCCTTTCCATGAAGGGATTTTCCCTAATATCCAACCTAAAACTCCCCCTGGCACAACTTGAGTGTCGCTTGTCAGACAGCCTGGATTTTTTTTCCAAAATACCAAGAGAATTCCAAAGGTCTCTTGGAGGAGGGATCTCTCGAGCTCCTGGAATTCCAGGAGCTTCTCACACACCTTCCCAGCCGTGTTCCTGACAGTCTGTCCCACATTCCACAGACACCGCACCTTCTCCAGCGGGGAGAAAAAGAAATCAATCGTTGTCTCCAGCTGCTGACATTCCCATTTCTGCAACCTCAAGATCCCATGGATACTTAAGGATTTCATTTTCATTGCAAAGAGGGAAACAGTGGAGCAGACAGACCCAGGGAATATCCAGCTCCAGCATCCAGGCTGGAATTGTCCAGCACAGGATGAACCCAAGCAGTCCTTAAGCTGGAAAAAACGAGTGTCCACAGGTTTCTTCCTCCCTCCACCGTATTCCTTGCTCCCAGCTGGGATCAGTGTCCAGCAGAAGAGCTCAAATGATCCCTCTGGAGTAAGGGAATAAGATTATGGAATGACACTAGGAATAATTCCCCCCTCAGGGAACTTCCTGGTTGGAATTTTCAAGGTGTTTCAGCTGCCAGCCTGAAGCGAAGCTGGAAAAGGGAAAAAGGACACCGGGATGACCCCGTCCCTTTCCATGAGGAGGCTTTAAATTCCAGCACCAGCAGCCCACACATCCCTTCTTCCCTCTCTCCCTCCTCCTCTCCCTGACAAGCCAGGGAGGAGACAACAAAATGGGAAAACTCCCTGTTTCCACCAGGAAAACAGAGTCGGGGGGGGGAGAGGGAGGGACAACCCAGGCTCTGCAATGTGCACCTCCACCCTCATCCAGCTCTTCCCAAGTCCACCACAGGATTTAGCACGACCAGGATGGCAGCCAAAGAATCCAGAGGTAAACACCCAAGAGAAAACAGGGAGGGAAGGGGCTGGAATCATGGGGAGAGGCCAGCAGGAGCTGCCTCTTTAACAGCCCTCCCTCAGCTGCTGGCACCCAGCAATCCCATTCCTGCTCCGGGCTGCCAGCAAGGAGTGACCTCTGGAGAACACGGATCCGTCCACAGGCAGCACACAACTCACCCCTTCTCCTCCTCCAACGCTCCAACACCCCCATCCCAGGGAAATCTGAGGCACAATTCCATGGTTTTCTGCAGGGAAGAACAGAAGCTCCGAATCCCCCACGTTTCTGGGGTGGGCTTTTTTCCCCCGCTCCAGGAGGAAGATGAAATCATGTTCCCAAAATAGTTCCGAGGAAAAAGGCTCCGAGGAAGGCAGAGCTCCCCTTTTAACCGGAGAGCCGAAACTTCCCTGCGCTCCAAAGGGATGGAGGAACTCAAATCCCATCCTACAGCACTGAGAACATGGAAAAGTATTAAAGCACCAAGTCATAATTAATAACAGCCACTAATTAATGGAAAATCCAGATTTGGGGGAAAGAAAGACAATCCCATTGTTACAAAATAAGGGATGCCAACCTTCAGGCACAAGTCCCGGATCCCAGACTCATGACAAATGAAGGGATCCTACCCCTCAGGCAGGAGTCCTGGATGCTCTGACCGCAACCCAGCCACGGTGCAGGGGCAGAAGAGCCCTTGGGAAGCTCCCACAGGGAAAAAACTCCACAGCTGCTTCAGCCAGGATCCCACCACGTGGAAATCCAGCCCCCATCCCACGGCAGGTGCCTGTTTCCCGTTGGATTCGGCTGGAAACTCGTTAAAAACCCACAGCTCTCCCTTAACTGACCTCTCACCTTTTTCCCGTTTCAGCTTTCCAAGCGAACTTGGGGACCGCAACTCCTCTTCCCCCACACGGCGCGGCCGTTTTCCCGCATTTTCCTCCCCTTCCCAACCCTTCTGAACACACGTGGGGCGATATTCCCGGGAAGAGGCACACAGACAGGGCTGGCCAAAGTCCCATATTCCTTGGGAGCTACTTAAACAACAGCTGCACTGGGAAAAAAAAACAAAAAACCCCGGATTTCTCTGTCCTGAACATCTTATCTACTTCCAAGGAGGCGGGAAAAGCAGATTCGGGAATAGCCGAGCCCGGAATACTCATCCCAAGGGGTTTCCTAACCCTGCTCCACAAGCATCCCGAATCCAGGGTGGTCTTTTTGCTGCCCCTCTCCCTAAAAATAGGAGCGCTGGGCTGCTGAGTCAGCAAAACAACAGCAGGGCGGATTCGGGCATCTCCTCATCCAACTTGTAATTAACTCCGAGGCCACGGAGCAGCCTGGAACGGGAAAACTCGGAGTCAGGAGCCAACCGGGAGTGAAGGGAATCTTGGTTTCCCACTCGAGTCAGAAATTAACGGGAAAACTCATCCAATCCCTCTCCTATCCAATCCCTTTCCTAACCTCCTTGACAAATCTCCTCATAAATGAGAACTCCAAGCCTTGCAACTCCCTGTTCCCATAGGAACATGAGAACTTCCAACCTCATCTCCTTTTCCAGGAGCGGCAATGCCTAATGAAGCCTCGGCAGCAGGAATACCATAAATACTGGGAAAGGTAAAAGGACACTTCTCCTACAAAAAGGGAGTCCTGAGGGCCACCAAGTCTTGGATAATCCTAAATTCCTCCCTTTTCCTCCTCTCCTAATTGGATTTGTCACTTTTCCTCCTCAAAAAACCCGGAGTTGAAACAAAAACTCCAACGTGAAACACGAATCCCTGGAAAACCCTTGGAGTCGGGCGTAAGGAGCTGAGCAAACACCGGGACAGCTCTCTAAAGTACAGGGAAACAAATGCTCACGTTGCCTGGGAACAGGATCTCCCGCTTCTCCAGGCCCGGACAACCAGGAATTCCAGTATCCCACCCTCCGGCACGACGCCTTGCACCCCCGGCCGCCGAGGCAGGATATCCATCTGCTTTCATCCTATCCATAAAAAACCTCCAAGCCCCGACACGACGGAAGTATTCCAGAGGGAAAAGGGGATTCGCTCCCACTCTCCACCCAACAAACTTCCCTGCATATTGAGGTTTAACCAAGCGGCACCTGCCGGAAGAACGGAAAGGCCAACTCACAGTTTTTCGGGAATGTCGAGCCCTCGTGCTCCGGAGCGGAGGCTCCAGGGCTGTGTTTTCCATGCCAGGCAGGAGGGAGTGTTTTGGCCCAGCCCCAGGGAACTCGGAGCCGACGGCTTCGCCAAACAAATCCATGTGAACATTGGGATTTTGGTGCCATAAATCAGGGGCTCTCAGGTGAAAAGGTTCCGGATTGCTCCGGCCACACCCTTCCATGCTTTTTTGCGCTCCAAAGGGCGGCATTTCCCAGCTCCGGCACACACAAAGCAAAACCCTGCAGCTGCAGGAGCAGGAACCAGGATGAGGCCTTCCCGTTCCGCCTGGTTTTCCAAAACCCCCCTGCCTAGGCTTTCCTGGAAGGAGAGGCCTCAGTCCTTAGCAGTGGGAAGCGCCCCTTGCTCTCCTCAATCCGTACCCCGCTTCCAAGTGTTGATCAATGAAGAGTAAACAAGGAAAGAAAAACGAGGAGAGCAGCCCCGACACGACGGGATAAACACGACAGGATAAACACAACGGGAACACCAAGGCCAACAGGAGCGGGCTTTCCATGATCCCTGTGGTGGGTCCCTTCCAACTCGGGATTTCCTACGATTGACTCGCCCATCGCGCAACATCCCGAGGTTTTAAGAGGATAACTGGCTGAGGACAGTCCGTGTTGGAGAGATTCCCACGTTCCCTCGGGCAACTCCGCCTTCTCCTCGGCCTGCCCAGGTGACACCTGCCCGGCACCTCGTCCGCCCGGTCGGAGCAGCCGCGGAACGCTGAACTAATCCGACCCTTGGGATGAGCATCCAGCGAACAAACACAGCGCGTTCCCTTCCGCTCTCCTGAGCCAGAGGGATTTGGGTGAGCCCGGAGTCGTTAAGAGCCACCTCGGATCAGTCACGCCGCCTGAACCCCCTCAGCGCGTCCCAAAAATCCGGAACCGCGAGCCCTTACCAGGCTTAATTCCAAAAGTTCACCTCCCTGCCTTGTCGCCCCGCGGGAGAAGGAAAATCTGGCGGGATCATCCCCTCGAGGACCAAATTAACCTCGTGTGTCCCAAGGAACAGAGGCTAAATGTGAGAATCCTTGGAGTCCCCACCCAGAAACGGCAGGAAACCAGGGTTCCAAGCCATTCCAGGGAACAACCATCCAAGGAGCCAGGAAATCCATGGACACAAAACATGGGTTGTGTTATGAAGGACATGGAAAGAGCTGGGAACATCAAACCCCTCCGGAGCACCTGGCCTGGCGTGCCCATAGAGAACCATGGAATTGTTAAGGTTGGAAAAGACTTTTAGGATCATCAAATCCAACAATCAACCCACCAGCCCACATCCCCAAGTGTCACATCCACATGGATTTTAAATCCCTGCAGGAATGGGGACGCCACCCGTGCCCTGGGCAGCATCCTCCAGTGCTTCCTTCCATGAAGGAATATTCCCAATATCCAACCTAAACCTCCCCTGGTGCAACTGGAGGCCGTTTCCTCCTGTCCTGTCATTTGTTCCCGGGGAGAAGAGGCCAACCCCACCTGGCTGCCACATCCAGTCACGGATTTGTAAGGAATGAGAAGGTCCCCCCAGCCCTCCTTTTCTCCAGGATAAAGCACATCCTGCAAACTCGCGCGTTAGATAACAGAGAAACTTCCAACATCGGCGTGCTCCCGATTTCCCTCCCCAAATTCCTGCTCCCCACCTCACAAGGGAATTTCACCGACTCTGCCAACATTCCCAGGAGGCTCCACACTTACTCAGCCGCCCCTTCCAGAGCGTTTTCTGCAGCTTCCCACGTGCCTCCCGCCTCCCGAGCCGCCTCTCCCCACTCCGCCGCCCTCATCCAAGGGGAACACAAAGTCAGAGCAAGGCCCTGGAGAATCCTGAAATTCCCCTTGCCAGCTGGGATTCCGTAAGGCAAAGAGTTCCATGCAACAAAGCTCTTTATCTCTGGCTCTGCCAGGCCTTGGAATAACCAAGGATAACACTGGATTTGGGGATGTGCCCATTTCCTACGGAGATAAATTCCATTATGGCACTGGAGGTGTTCAAACGGGCTCGGGAAGAAAACATGATCCCTTTTTTTTTTTTGTTTAAGGGCCAAAAGACTCTTTTCCAAAAGCAACACATTGATCCATGAAATGCAGAGGGAAAAAGGTTTTCCAGACAAAGCAGCCTGTGGCTTCCTCAGAAGTTTTAATACCATGATCCCACAAAGGGAAAGGGAATTTTGCCCCTGGATTTGTCTGTGAATTTTGAGGAAAGCTCTGATCCTTCCAGTTTTGGAGCATGGATGCCTCTTTCTCCACTAGAAAATGAGGGAAAACTGACAAAGGGAGAGGGAAGAGCAATCCCACAGAGCGCAGGATCTCTCCAGGAAATTCGCCCTTATTCCCTACTCTATCCAGGGAGGAAAATGAGCAGCACAAATCACAAATTCCTGCCTTGATGGGAAGTTTTTCTCCTTCCTCTGACAGGGCATGTTTTCCCCTCTCCAAGGAAAAATCCAGTTCATCCCTGAATGCTCTCATTTAGGGAAGTGCTGGTTGTCATTAGTGGATGCTCCGGTGCCATGGAGATGGTGACAAACAACTGAATCAGCCGGAAAAAACCCGGAGTCACAAAAAGGGGAATGTGCTTCCAAAGGTTAAACAAACGTGGCCCAGAGGTAAAGGAAGAACATTCATGGGATCTGGATACCACCAGGAAATAGGATGCCCAGGGAAGCTGTGCATCCATGGAAGTGGCCAAGGCCAGGCTGGACGGGGCTTGGAGCACCCTGGGATAGTGGATGAGCTTTAAGGCCCCTTCCAACCCAAACCATTCCAGGATTCCAGGATTGTAATCATGGGATCTGAGCAGAGCAGGATCCACTTTTTTCAGGACAATCCCTGGCTGGCTGAGACGCTGGAAACTCGCGAGCAGCACCTGCCCTGTTCTGATTCTCTGGGAGGTGAAACAGTTCGTTTCCCACGGGAGAAAACAGCACCAATTTGCAGGATCATTTAGCAGATCCAATGGGAAAAGCCAAGCCTCCAGAGGCTCCCAGTTTGGAGCTGAAATCCATATTCCAAAAATACATCAAGGCTGTGTCAACACCAGGGATCTGGGCTGCAAAGACAAGGCACGACAGAACATCCAGTTGCATCCCAAAGGATGCAGAGCTGTGGAAATTCCAACCTCCAGCAGGCATGGAGCAGAAGGACACATCCAAACGGGAACTTTGCAGGGAAGAAAAGCACCTTTCAGGGAAGAAAGGGCTGAATTCCACCCCAACCTCCCCATTCTCTATTTACTGCACTGAACCATAATGGGAGTGTCCCGAATTTTCCAGGTTCTTCCCATTACCCAGTTCAAATGTTTTAAGGTGGCCTGAGGGATTCAGCATTTTATTCCAAAAGAATAAGGATAAGGACTCTCTCCTGCAGCCTGCCTGGATCCAAACTCAGGATCACTCAAGTCTGTGGTGATAATCAAACCTCCAGGCCAAGAAACCCCAAGGAAACATGCTCCAGAGGAAAAAAAGCCATGGAAAACGCTCATTTAAGGTGGCATTCCCATCTTTACTGATGGCTATGAGTGAGTTGCACTGGGATTTTTGCCACTGACTCCTGATGAAATGGCAAGTGAAAAGAACCAGGAAAACTTGGAACTGAAGGCTCTAAATTGCATCTTGTACCTCATTTTCAGGGAAAAATTCCTACAAAATTCCTCAAAGCTATCCCTGAGGAACCCCCTTGTTTTAATTCCACACCAAGGGAACATGCAGGAACCAAAATCTCAGCTGGAAGGGAATGAAAAGCCAGGAATTTCCATGCAATTCCACAGATCTCTGAAGAGGAGCTCAGAAGGCTCCTCAAAGAGGGGGAGAGGTGCCAACAGATGGGGTGGGACGAGGATTTTCAGGGATCTGCACAAGGGCAGTTAAGGAAGGATCTGAGTTAAAAAATCAACTCCTGGATTAAGAGCCCGGGACAGAATTCCTGACAGTCTCTGCCTGCCGTGCAGATTTCCAGCTCCTGCTGCAAGGAAGAGGAAAATAATCCAAAGCTTTTTTATTTCATCTTTCCAAAAAGATCCAGAGGGAAGGGATCCACGTGCCTTCCCCCGGGAGGGAGGGGAGAAAGGGATGAAAAGGAGGAAGGAGAAGGAGGAATGCCTGAAGGTACAGGGCACGTTTCTCCTAAAGCTCTGCAGGAATTACATCCTGGCTCCAAAATCCCCCGAAGGCCCAGCAGCATTTTTGTCTGTATTTTAGGGCAGGATATTCCACAGCAGGACAAACTTCCCCATTTCTTATCAAAACCTGGAAAACCATTTCAATTTCCTCCATTCTCAAAGTTCCAACCTGGCAAATTTTCCAGGATGTCTTCCCTGATTTTTCCTTAAAACCCCACGAAATAATCTATAGGAACACACCTAAATGAACAACACCCTGCACAGAATAATGAAAGTATCAGCTCCAACTGGCCTGGAGTGAAAGGCCCGACTGACTCCCATCCATCCCAGCAGGAATAAACATCTGATCTCCGCAGATCCCACAGAAGTCCATTTGTCACACTCCCCGTGGCACAAAGGCCACTTTCATCCGCTCCCAGCTCCCGAAAAACTCCGGCCCCGCAGCTCCGAGAGCGGATTAAAATGGTTGCACTCACCCCATCTCAACTGCTGCGTCTGGAACTGGAAATTCCTCAAACTCCGGGGCTGAATCCAGCTCGAGATGTTCTCATTCATCAGCTGGATCACTGTCGGGAGCAGAGGTGGGACCGAGGGTTATTTATTTGGGAAAGATGGAATGGGAAGGGGGGGGAAAAGCAGGGTGCAGGCTCCCCAAAACAAAGCTGCGTGGTCTAGGGGAGGTATAAAGGTTTAATTCCCTAAAAAATCTTCTGGATGTTTGGGACAGAAGGGAATTCCTGCTGCTTCAGTCCAAGGAAGTTTCATAAATGACAGCCAGGCCTGGGAATGACTGGAAGCTTCTCCAAACTCTCCTCCACCCAAAGCTGGGCAGCACCCTGAGCTTCCCGCCCTCCAACTTGAACACTTTTCCTCCCTACATCTTTCCAGCTGCCTGGAAAACACCCCCAAAAACCAAGATTATGCTGCTTTAAGGAAAATTTTCTAAGGCACAAAAGCCTTAAATCCTGATTTTGCAAATGATACAGCTGCTCTGAAATCCAAGTGACCTCGTTTGGAGCAGCCAGCTCCCAATTAATTAACTTCCAAGGGGAGGGAGAGCACAAGGAACAGGACTGAGATTCCCACAGAAAAGTCCAAAAAAAAAAAAAACAAAACACCCCAAGCAGGGGAGGTTTTTTTGGTTGCTCTAATTGCTTGTCCAGGGAATTTTAACAAAGTTTCCAAAACGTAGGATTTTCTTTTTTCCCCACATTTTTGGTCATCGGGAGGAGCATTTTCACCCCCCCCACTTTCCCTCCTGGCACAGCACTTTCCTCACATCCCATCATTGCACAACTGCTCCTTCCCAGCCCTCTGGAAAGGGTCCGGGTGGACACGGCCCAGGGAAGTTTCCCTTTCTCACCGCCCTCTTCCCAGCAACCACGGAGCTGCCAGGGATTTACAGCATTCCCTGTCCCCGAGATCCGGATCTGGCTGTGCAGGTAGCGGGCAAAAAGTGCCCAGTGCCTTCATTTAAACTGGAATTCGGGTCAAATCCGGATTTTTTTAGGTCAGCGCTGACAAAAAAAAAAAACGCAGTCCCCACTCCTGCAGTCCCCAGTCCCTACCCTTAAATCCCTGACTTTGACCCTCCGGAGTAAAATTTTGGAAAGCGGAGCTGCCAGCTCCCACATTTTTGATTTAAATTCCCATTTAAAGGTGGAATTTTAATTTTTTTAACCCTGCTCCTTGCTGAAGGGTTTTGGCTGCAGGAATTCCAGGTTATTTCTATCATTTACCACGCAACAAGATACTTTTCCAAGCCTCTTCTCCCTGTCGGCCATCCCCGACCCCCTCAGCCATTCCCAGTCCAAGCTGGCGCTGCTGGAATTTCACCAGCAGCTTTAAGAGCCCCCCCATGCAACTTTTATGACCCCGACAACCAACACCTGGCACAACGAACACCTTCCCCCAGCTCAGGTTTCCCACCTGGAAAGCTTTTTCCAGGGGTGCCCACGGGATACACATTCCAGCCACGCCAACGCCAGAGTCACGGAGAGTCCGAGGCTTTCCAAGAGCCACTTCCCACAATTTCATTATCTCCCATTTGAGAACACTCAGCCTGACCACAAAAACTCGGCTGCTTCTCCCTGTCCGGCCAGGAGGATGCAGCAACTCACCCCCACTAAGTTTCACCCAGGTGGGAGATGAATATTCCCACCTTGGAATACTCCTCTCCTTTAAAACCATCTCCCAGCGTTTTGCTGCTTCCATGCCCCGGGGTTATATATCCCACCTTCGGGAATCACTGTGTGAATTCCCACCTGGAGCAGGCTCTGAGCACCACGGCGTGCCCCAGGCTCGGCAAGCCCCATTCCCATATTCCCAGTGCCAACTGAAGCCCGTCCCAAACACACCAGCAGGTACTAATTCCCAGAATTGGGCACCGCGGGAATTCTGGCTGAGCCAGCCTGGCAGCATCCCAGCTCCAAGACCTCGGAGCGACATCTCCCTCACTTCCACGAGGATACGCCGCTTCTGCAGCTGCCTGCGAGCCTAAATTCGGGTTTTTTTACGGCTCAGCATCCGCCCGCGTTGCTCAAGTCAGGTACCATTCCCTGCGGGAAGTAATAAAAGCTGGGAGCGAGAATCCCTGTGTCACACCCACACCGCAGCTTCTCCTCCCCGGACATCCAGCAGCACGGCTCCCGCCTCCCGCCGCACGATCCCCGATCCCAAACCGCGGGATCACCTTCACGCCTCGCACCTGCCCGGGGCACGATGGCGGCTTTCCAGCGGCGCAGGTGGAATCCCACCGCTTCCCACGGG
>VZRR01001442.1:4438-14442 GCA_013398015.1 Oreocharis arfaki | reverse complement strand
GGCAGTGCCGGGCCGGCCGCGGATTCCAGCCGGGAATTCTCCCCGGGATCCCAGCCGGGAATTCTCCCCGGGATCCCAGCCGACCCCACCTGCTGCGGGCAGGGGCGTCCGCCGGGCTGAGGGTCACCTGCGCTCCCGACCTTGTCGCGGAAAGGTCGCACAAGAATCGCACCGGAACCAATTCCCTTGGAAAGGGCCTCCAGCGCCATGGTGTCCAGCCTGTGACAATGCCCACCTTGTCCCCAGCCCAGAGCACTGGGTGCCACATCCAGCCATTCCTTGGACACCTCCAGGGATGGGCACTCCAAACCTTCCTGGACAGCCCCTTCCAATGCCTGACCGCCCTTCCCATGAAGAAATTCCACCTGGAACCCGAACCTCCCCTGGCACAGCTGGAGGCTGTTCCCTCTTGCCCCACCCCTCGTTCCCTGGGAGCGCAGCCCGACCCCAATCTGCCTCTCCCCCCAGTCAGGGAGTTTAGGGAGCAATCAAGTCTCCCCTCAGCCACACCTGGGGCTCTCCCAACATCCCTGCCCTCTGGAAAACTGCCCAGCACAGCACAGAAGTGTCCTCTCCCCCATGGAGAGGGCCTGGCACACTGCTTTCAATGCCCAGCAAGGAAAAGCAACGCTTTCCCATCAGGAAGTGTTCNGGAAAAGCAACGCTTTCCCATCAGGAAATGTTCCCAAGAACGATGGAGAGAGACTATTCACAAGGGCGTGGAATGACAGGAAAAGAGGGAATGGCTTCCCAGTGACAGAGAGCAGGGTTGGATGGGGTATTGGGAAGAAATTGGTGAGGCCCTGGAATGGATTTTCCTGGAAAGCTGTGACTGCCCCATCCCTGGAAGTGTCCCAGGCCGGGTTGGACCGGCCTTGGAGCATCCTGGGATAGTGGGAGGTGTCCCTTCCTTCTGGAACTGGATGGGCTTTAAGCTCCCTTCCAACCCATCACCCTCTTCCCAAAAAAACCCCTCTCAAGGCTGGACACACCACAGCGACCATCCCGTTCGGGAGGAAGGACAGCGATTCCCTTTGGACACAGCCACCATCCAAGGACACAACTTAGATGCTCCTAGTGCAAAAAAAAAAAAAAAAAAAAACCAAAACCAAACCAAAAAACCTAAAAAAAAAACCAAAAAAAAAAAAAAATCATCCCTGTCCCAGAAAAGCTGATCCAGCGGGGAATAGCAGCACATCCTCGCCTGCCCATTCCTCCTTAAAGCAAGTGGAGCAGCCTTCAAATGGTCTGCTGGGTGATATCACCGTACCTGGGAAATAAAACAGCCTGACAGGGGCGGAAAAAACGTTCAGGGGAGGCTTTGAAGCTCCGGAATTCATTTGTGCCGAGGCCTTTGTGTCCCGTTCAGGCAGAAAAATCCCACTCACGCTCGTTCCGAGGCCCTTTATCTTCCCAGACAGGTGCAAAGTGGCTCCGGTTCGGATGAAAAGCTGCTGCCAAATTTAGCATTCCCACAAACCGCTCCATCCAGCCCGCGGCACTTCCAAGGTCTCCCTTCGGCTCGATCCGCTCCCGGGCGGGCAGGCACCCCTGGAAGCCCCAAAAGCTGGAGCAGACAGAGGGAGGAAGCTCAGGAAAGCTGGAAATGACTCTTTTATTCGGGGAGATACAGTCGGAAGCCGTGCGAGGCTTTCCGAGGTGTGGGATAGAGCGCATCCCGGCCCGGATCCTGCCAATTAATGGGCACCAGGCAATTAATCCCATGCAGCTCAGGATTTCTGCGTTCCAGCTGCTCCAGCTGCCCCTCTCCAGCCTGGCTCCAGCGGATTGCAAGGACCAGACCGCATTTACAGCCCAGCTCCAGGGTCGGGATTCATCCCAGTGATCCCCAGGGCTCCGTTCCCTGATGACTCCTGTGTGGCAGTGACACCATTTAGGGGCAATTCCAGAATGTTTTGGATGAACCGGATGCCTTGACATTCCCTCAAGCATTCAGGGAAGGATTAATGCCCTCAGAAATCCCATCTTTTCCCTCTGCCATGACACAGAGGGCGGGTGGCGAAGCATTTAAGGGAATTAAGGAATTAATTGGAGCCTGTCACAAAAGACGGGATGTTAGCAGGGATCCGTCCCCACCTCCAGCCTCCGGAGCGAATCCATTCATTTCAGAGCTTCCCAACCTGTGGGAAAGGCTTGAGCCTGGGTTTGAATGCCTGGGGCAATGGCAGGGAGGTGTACACACATTCCTGGGAGTCCTGCACCTTCCCAGGGATGCAAAGGAGGGTTGGAGCATCCCAGGCTGGGTTATCCCTGTGGATAAGTCGGATGCAGCCTCTCCATCCGGGCATCACCATCCATTTCACAAAAAAACCCTCCGGGGGCCCCACTGGCTTTAGGAATTCCTTCCTCACCTCTGGATGGATCCGTGCTCTTTGTGCAGGAACGACCCGGGAACGTGGGGGCGAGGGAATTCCGTGCTGTTCTTCCAGCTGCAGCGTCGTTCCTCCACACATGGATATGGCACGGGGCTGGTTCACACCACAGCCTTGGAATTCTCCCTCTCAGCTCCCAGGAGAAGCCTGGACCACCATAAGCAGCCTTGGAGCTCTGGAGATCCCTGGAATGTGCCGGGCAGGATTCAACCAACAGAGAACCCATCCAGCTCTGCTGATCCCGGTGCCCTGGAAAAAAGCCAACAGATTCCAGGGTTAAGGATTCTCCTAAGCCTGAAAGCAAACCAGCTCCCTCCTCCAGGAGATTTGGACAAGGAGCAAGGCTCCAGGAATAGCTGGGAACACGGGAAGCTTTTTATTATTATTATTATTATTCAGTTTGTTGTCGTTGCCACCGCCCCCAGGCACAGCACATCCAATCCCGCTGCTCCCAAATCCCGCTCCTGTTGGGCTCCCAGTCGGAGCCCGACGCTCCGTTACCCCCGGGGTAACGAGCCCCTCTCCTCCTCCACCCCCAACCCTGCCAATTCCCCTCGGCTGCTCCGCTGGGATTACAATGAATCGTAGGGAAAGCGTGGGAACGAGGCTGGGAGTGCAGCAGTCTCCCGGAAATCGCGGGGATTCCAACATCCAGGTTATCCAAACCACCTCCTCAATCCCTGCAAGCGCCGGGCTGGGCTCCATCACCCCTGCAGCAGGCACAGGCTGTTCCAGCTGGCTCAATTCCAGGGGCTGACGGCAACAAGTGCCTTGGGAAGGTGTTCTTGTCGTCCTCAAAGGGGACAGGCCACCAGGGAAAGGTGGACATTGGCGTTATCCCGACATTCCCTCCAGGGGAAAGAATTCCAGCACCTCACCCGCTGTCTCTCGCTCTCCTGGGAACATCAATTATTGAATAATCGAGGAGGGAAAAGCCCTCCAAGATCAGGGAGTCCAACTGTTCCGAGGCCACTGCTAACCCACGTCCCCAAGTGCCGCATCCACACGGATTTGAAATCCCTCAGGGGATGGAGACCCCGCCCCTGGAGCCCATTCCAACTACTGACATCCCTTTCCACGAAGGAGTTTCCCTCCACATCCAGTCGAGGCCTTCCCTGGCACGGCCCGAGGCTGCTCCCTCTGCGCAGCCCACCGTGATTCCACACCAAATTCCCACCAAACCACGCGGTTTCCACGCCGGAATTCGGGAAGCGCTTTTAAAAACCGCAGCACCAGGCATCCCCGTCCCCATTCCCCTGTCACCGAGCGGGAAGCCCCTCTGCTTGCTTCCATCCCCGTGCTGGCTGCGCCTTCCCAGCCCTCCCTCCCTCCCTTCCCAGCGCGATTCCCGCGCTTTTCTCTCCGGAGCCATCAGCCTCCATCGCCTCCTTCCAAAGCGCCGCTACTCCGGCGCCTCCAGACTGTTCCTGCTCCTCAAATCCTTCCTTATCCCAGTGGATATCCCCAGAACCCCGCTCGTCCTGGATGCCCCCCCAAGCCAGCACCTCCCAGCCCGAGCTTCCGTGTCGTTCCCGGCCCCCGGGAAGCTCCCAAGGCAGGGATGAGCGGCTGGCAGGGTGCCCCCGGCAGGAGCAGCTGCTGCAGCTCTGCAGAGGAGCAGCATCACTCAAACCTTAACTAAAAACCGTTCCCTGATGGAGAGGCTTCTCCCGCGCTCCGGATGTTCGGAAAAATCTCTCCCCCTGCAGCTGCCTCGGCTTTTTCCGTGGTTCCTCCGGCACCGGGAGGGGATTTGGAGGGCTCAGGCTGCTGTCCCACCCCTGAGCCTGAATCCCTAAAAAGCAGTTAATGCAGGGGGGAGGCATCCCAGTCGGAGCCAAACCTGGGGAGAGCTGATCCAGGGATAAGCTGGAAGCTCAAATTCAGGCTCAGGCTGGCACACGGGAGGCTGGAATGCCACCCAAAGGAAGGGCAGGAATTGGGAAACCTCTGTCAGGCACCTGAAGGGATAAGACGTGGAATTCTGGAATGATTTTGGTTGGAAGGAGCCTTAAAGTTTATCCCATTCCACCCCCTTCCGTGGGCAGGGACACCTCCCACTATCCCAGGCTGCTCCAAGCCCTGTCCAACCTGGCCTTGGACACTTCCAGGGACGGGGCAGCCACAGCTTCCCTGGGAAATCCCTTCCAGTGCCTCACCACCCTCCCAGGGAGGAATTTCTTCCACAAATTCCCATGGCATGGGCAGCACCCGGTTCCACTGCAGGTGAGACGGGCGGAGCGAGGCTGGCACATTCCCAGCCCCTTCCCTCGGGCACAGCTCTTCCCATTCCCACCTATCCCTTCCTCTTTCCAGCCTCAGAGCCGCTTTCCTGGCGGGATCCCCCCCTTTCCCGAGGGGTTCCCAGGCCGTGGGCTCGCTCCTGGCACGTGGCAAACACGCCCGTGCGCGCACGGCTCCGCAGGAAAAGCCTGGAAAGGATTTCTCCCGCAGGTTGCATCCCGGGTTCCGGCACGGCCCTCGCTGCTCACGATTCCGAGCACAAACTCCTCTTTCCAGCTGCTTTGCTAAATTGGTGCCAGATCTAACTCTGGAAGCCGAGCCTCCCAGACTCGCTACCAACCCCGCCGGCACTTCCCCCTCCCAAGGACATTATCCAGCGTTATCCAAGCCCTGGCTCCTCAGCCCAGAAATTTCTCCCTGGGAAGGAGCCATTGCCGTGGAAAAGGACCCTTAAATAACAGTTCACCAGGCAGCTCAGGGCATCTTCCCACCTGGCAGCTCCAGGTGGCTTTTCCTGAGGGAAAAATGAGTGGATAAAGCAGTGCTGAATATTTGCCAGCATCCCCCTTGGACAAACCCCTCTTTCCAAAGCTTTTTCCACCTCGGGTTGTAAAAGCCCCGTGGTTTTGCGGGGAATTAAAACCGAAAAAGGTGTGGAAACCAATCCCAAAGGCTCCGAGGGGAGGAAAATGCAAATTCCCGAGCTCCCCTGAGTCACCGGGCTGTGCTGGCAGCGCTGGCAGCCCCTGGAATTCCCGGCTCCATCCATCCCGGCCCTGCCTGATCCAGGTGTAATAACAACGTGTCATTCTCCCGATCTGCTTCACCCCCGCCAAAATTCCTGCGTGTTATTCCTCCTGCCCGCCCACCTTCCGAATGCCCTTGGCTCCATCCTCCTTCGGGAGGAGAGCTCCAGCCCGGGGATGAATCAGGATTTTAGCAGGAGCTTGAGGGACGTGGGATGCCTTCACCCCCACAAGCAGGAGCGCTGGCCTTTTCCCAGGGGCACGAACGCGACTTCCCTGGCCGAGACGCCAAACCACGGGAATTCACCCCGAGGATGAGCTGCTTCCCGATTCCCAGGAGCCTGCTCGCCTCCCGCCACAGGAATGGCTGCGGCAGGACGGGGGAATTTACGGCCCAGCCGCGTTGTTCCAGGGAAGCGGTGCTGGAGAGCTCTCCCTCGGCAGGCAGCACCCGCAGCCTCCCGTTCCGGGCTCTCCGGGAAACCTGGAATGCCGCTGTCGGGATGCGGGCGCGGCACGGAGGATGCGGATGCTCCGCGGAGGATTCGATCCCTCCCCGCGGGCCACGTCTCTGGACATCCGTCGGATGCGACTGGAGAGCGGCAGCCGGAGCCGAGGCACTTGGATAATTCCATTAGGTCAAATCCCTCCTTCCTCTGCTTCCTCAGGATCCTGCTCCTGCTTCTGGAGGCGGCTGGACTGAAGCAGGATGTTTCCCGTTAAGGATTCCTCCCTGGCTCCGCTCCTGGCTCCTTTCCCGCTCCTCACGCCAGGCTGCAGAGCCATTCCCCACTTCTCCCGGACCTCAAAGCCTCCTCTAACCCACTTGGCTTCATCCCAGCTCCCAACTGCCGGAGGGGGAAGCTCAGCTCTCACCGGGAGACAGCGCTGCCCGTGGAGATCCCAAATCCTAGATCGCGGCACGGCTCCTGCACAAAGTCCTGGCAGAGGCCTTGGGATCACAGCCCAGCAGGCGGACGGGAGAGGGAACTCGGAGCAAAGCAGAGGTTGGAGCCCAAAAACCGGGAGTAATTATGCTCAGGAGAAGTTCCCGGCTCCCTTCTGAACAAGTCCACGAAATACAGCAGGGAATTTTACCTTAACCTGAAGAAAAGGAGGCTCGGGGGGATCTTCTCCCTCTCCGCGATTCCCTGATGGAATGGGGAGGAGTGGAGCCTGGTGGGGGTCAGGCTCTGCTCCCAGGGAACAAGGGACAAGCCTCAAGCTGCCTCAGGGGAATTTCTCTTTGGATGTTAGGGAAAATTCCTTCACGGAAAGGGTTGGATCACCAGGGCAGTGGTGGAGTCCCCGTTCCTGGAGGGATTTCAAAGCTGAGTGGATGTGGCACTTGGGGCAGAGCTGGGTGGCTGAACCCGATCTTGGAGGTCTTTCCCAGCCCGAACAATTCCTGAAGGAGAGGAACTGGGAAAGATCAGGCTGGAAAGAAAAAGGCAGCAGGCAGGAGCGAGAGCAAACAGCCCCCATCCAAGCTTTGTCCAGGAATTCCTGGGAGAGGAGCGTGCTCCGATGTCAGCGACAGGAGATGGGAACGATACGGAGAGGAGAAAAGGGAAGCGGGACAGGCGAAAAGGGAAGCGGGAGAGGCTCTGCCGGGCGGGATCCGCCCCAGGCACTCCTTGGAGGAGAAAAGGCCGGGTGGTTGCTACGGGAAATGGGACAGATGCCTGGCACCGGCACCTCGCCTGCTCTCGGAGACTCCCAACTCCGGTTTTGGGGAGCGGCGGGGCCGAGCAGGCGAGCCCAGCTGACTGAGCCCAGCTGCCCGCTCGCCCCTTGCCCCCGCCTCGGGTGCCAGCACGGATCCCTCTGGCGTGGAAAAGGTCACGGAGGCAGCGGGAGCCGAGGCGCATTCGCGCTTCTGCTCATCAGCAGCGCTGCCCCCGCCAGCCCTTCGTCCTCCCCTTCTCCAGAGGCCGCAATCCCACGGGCAGATCCCAACGGGCCCCGGGGCAGCGACCGGGAGAGGCCGCGGCTCCCAGAGCTGGAAAACCGCGGGATGCCGGCTCCGGGGCCGCTGTCTGAAATCCCATGGCTCCTGGACACGCTGTCTCCCAGATCCGCTTGCACCTCTCCCTGACATTTAAAACCATCTGAGCCTCCTGGCTTCTGCTGCTGTCATCCCTGTGCCAGGGCTTTTCTGGCTCTAAAAAAAAAAAAAAAAGGCTGGGAGTTGATTTCCCGGCAAACACAGCCCTCCCGACGGGTCTCCAACCGCGGCGGCAGGGCGAGGGAAAAGGGGGAGAGGGTGGGAATTGCTGCCGCCGTGGGGGTGGGAGACGTGCCAAGAGCCTGTCAAATCCTGACGGCCACAAACAAGGCTTGGAAAGCAGGAGCCGGGAAGAAAAGAGGGGGAAAAAAAATCCCTTGGCAGTGAAGGTGGTGGAGCTCGGAAGCTGAGGCACGCAGGGCTGCGCGGCTCCGGGCTGGGATTTGAGGGATCCGATGGGAAGAGCAGGGGGTTTGGGGAACCCCTGCCCGCCTCGGGCTGGCCCCCGGCACTGCCACATCCGTGGGCATAAAACACCCAGGGACTCGGGAAGGAAGCATCTAAAAGGGCTCCAGGAGAGCTGGAGAGGGACTTTGGATAAAGGATGGAGTGACAGGGCAACAGGAATGGCTCCCCACTGGCAGAGGGCAGGGATAGATGGGATGTTGGGAAGGAATTCCTCCCTGGGAGGGTGGTGAGGCCCTGGAATGCATTTCCCAGAGAAGCTGTGGCTGCCCCATCCCTGGAAGTGTCCAAGGCCAGGCTGGACAAAGCTTGGAGCAACCTGGGACAGTGGGAGGTGTCCCTGCCCTTCCAACCCAAACTGTTCTGGGATTCCCTGAAGGGAAAGCTCTGGAAGCAACAATTGTGCCTCCCCCATCCCAACCCCTTGGATTGAAATCACCCCAAAATGTCCACGGGGAGCTGCAATCCCAAAATTCGGTGACCACGAGCCCACAAGGAGCCTTCAGCGGGCGCTCATTCCCAGCAATCCCACATCCCACACGAGCCGGGGGAAGTCCTGAGCGGCAAGGACAGGATCATCCACGCCCCGGGATTGCTCCGCTCCTGCTGCCAAAGCGGAGGAGGAGGAATTTGCTCCGGCCGCCTCGGCACCTGCAGAATCCTGGGATCACAGAAGAGTTTGGGTCGGAAGGGATCTTAAAGACGATTGAATTCCAGCCCCCAGCCGTGGGCAGGGACACCTTCTGCTATTCCAGGCTGCTCCAAGCCCCGTCCAACCTGGCCTGGAACACTTCCAAGGATGGAGCATCTGGGAAACATCACAAGGCAGCTGATGCTCCTCGAAAGGTGGGAAGGACTCTGGCCGTGCCACCACCGCCCTCTGGGCTTCCTTTGGGCCGCCAGAGATTCCCAGGGAGGGGAGAAGATGAGGAGAGGTGCCAGTGCCAGCTGCGAGCTGCTCTTCCAGCCCGTCCCGCTGGCTGTGTGGGCAGCTCCATCTCGGAGCCGCATTCCAAGGAGCTGCTGGGAGCAGCAGCTCCCGGATCCCGTGCCGAGCTGCCGCTGGCTGCTGCCGAGATAAACCCACACAAACAAACAGACGCCCGGGAAAGCCGGGAAGATGTGGAATGCAGCAGCACGGATGGGCTGTCCCCAGGCTGGCCGCTCTCCAGCTTGTCCCTGTCACTGATGCCAGTGCTCGGAGATGTCACCGAGCACAGCTCGTCCCCATCCCTCAGAAAAGCAGGGACTTCTCCAGGGGGTCACGCCCCCTCTTCTTTTCCAGCGGCTCCAGTTCAATTCCCAGGGAGTGGGAATGCCCAGGGATTGGGTGGTAGAGGCTGGGGAGGAGCATCCACCTCCAGGTGAGGAGGGTCACGGCTCTCCCACAGCCCTGGAGCCGAGGGAACAAACCCCGTGGGCACAGCCTTGGCCCATCCCCACCTGACTGCTGGGATCTGTGGGAGGGAGGCCGGATGGGTTCGTGTCGCCCAGGCCACTTCCAAGCAGGACCCAAAGCTGCAGTCCCTTCATCCCGGGACACTGGCACGGGACATCTCCCAGGATGAGAGATAAAACTGCCTTAAAATTCACAGGAATTATCCCAGCAGAGCCTGATCCCACAGGCACGGACAGAACTAAACACAGACCCTAAAAATCCCAAGGACGCTCTGCCAAACCTTTGAAACCCTTCGCTTCCCTCTGCATCCACGAGGAATTCCGTGTCCCCTGTCCCTCCTGCCGGGCGCTAATGAGGGTTCCCCTTCCCCTCGGGCAGCAAATCTCCCTTTTTGGGGGAAGAGGGCCAAGGATTTGTGCCACGCCCACCCCTGGCGGGCACGGAGCCAGGGACACGCCGGCGTTCCAGATGTCCGGCTGCCGGCGCAGCGGCTCCGGCTGCGCCGGGGTTGTCCTGCAAATGAGCCCGGCAGGACACAAAGAGGCTGATTTCCCGAATTAAGCTGCTGGAATTACTCATCCCAAAATGAGCGGCGTCAGCTGCTCGCGGTGACACCAATTACACGCAGTCACTGCCCGGCGCTGCTTCCCACTCATCCCAGCTCGTCCCTACCACAGGCATTCCCGAGGCACGGAGCAGTGGAAGGTCAAGCAGGAATTATTTGAAACCAAAAAAAAAAAAAAAAAAAA
>VZRR01001441.1:344-27571 GCA_013398015.1 Oreocharis arfaki | reverse complement strand
CCCCGCCCCGCGCACGCGCCGCTCCCGCCGCCGCGGGCGCCCCCTCAGCGCGGGCGGGACGGACGGGATCTCTCTCACGGCTCTTCCTGCCTCTTCAGGCATCCTGCCCGGCGCCGGGAGGAAGAGGAGGAGGGAGAACATCCCCGGTCCCTGCGTGGTGCCGGTCACAGAACCACAAAACTGCTGAGGTCGGAGAAGACCTCGAAGACCATCAGGTCCAACCTGTGACCGATCCCCAGCCTGTCACCCAGCCCACAGCACTGAGTGCCACGTCTAGGCCTTCCTTGGGCACCTAGAGAGATGGGGAGTCCAAACCTCCCTGGGCAGCCCCTTCCAGTGCCTGGCCACCCTTTCCATGATGTCCAATATGAACCTCCCCTGGCACAGTTTGAGGCCGTTCCCTCTCCTCCTGTCCGTGTTCCCTGGGAGCAGAGCCCGATCCCCCCCCGGCTGCCCCCTCCTGTCAGGGGCTTGTGCAGAGCCAGGAAGTCCCCCCTGAGCCTCCTTTTCTCTAGGCCGAGCCCCTTTCCCAGCTCCCTCGGCCACTCCTGGTGCTCCAGCCCCTTCCCCAGCTCTGTTCCTTTCTCTGGACGCATTCCAGCCCCTCAATGTCCTTCTTGCTGTGAGGGCCCAGAACTGGACACAGAACTCGAGGGGCCTCACAGTGCCCAGTCACTGCCTTAGTCCTGCTGGACCCACTGGCGTCTGGCCCACATGGGCACACCTGGGCTCATGTCCAGCCACTGTTGACCAGCATCTCCAGAGCTTTTTCCAGGTCCCTTATGGCATCTGACCCCATCCTAGAGGTTACCCACTGAATCACCTCATTCTCGCCCTGAGACTCTGCACATCCCTATGGTCGCCCTTAGCTGTCATTGCCTCCATCCCCAAACCCTCCCAGCCTGCCCCAGCCATCCATCTGGGATGGGCCAGGGGGTCAAGGCCATGACTGGAAATGCTCTGCCAAAATATCCCAGAAAAAAGATAATCCCAGAGTGACAGGCTGTGGGATGCCTAGTGCCCACCAAAGCTGCTCCATCACTACCCTCCTCAGATGGACAGGGGAGAGAAAATATAGTGCTCCTAACTTGAGATAACAACAGGGAGAGACCACTCAACAGTTTCTGTCATGGGGAAAACAGACTCGATTTGGGGAAATTTATGGAATTTATTACCAATCAGATTGTAATAATGAGAAGTCTGTTTCGGAGTCAGCTGGCATCAACTCCATCTGAGACAGGGGAAGCTTCTGGCAGCTTCTCAAAGAAGCCACTCCTATAGCTCCCTCACTACCAAAAACCCAAGACACTGCTCAGAAGCTTTCCCAACTGGAGATACTACTGGAATACCGGTGTTTTACTTGAAGAGAATTTCCTTTTTTGGAAATTTTTTTAAAACCAAAAACCAAGGTTTTTAAAAATGCACTGTTTATAAGTATATAAAACACACTGATGTTGTATTTAATGTTTTAATCTGCTTTTTTATCTTACAGTCCTTTCAGAGCTCAGAAGCAGCAGCAGCATTTCATTTCACTGTGACAAAGGGCCTTTGGCCCACAGAGGATGGTGATTTCAACTGCAGCCAAGCCATTGCTGCCTGTAACAATCCTGAAGAAAAATCCAAACTGTAAACACGTCTCCTGTTCTGTTACAGTATGGAATGCCAGCAGCAGGGCTGCTTGACAGCTGATATATTTTAAAAGAATGCAATAATAATCGAGTCCAACGATGCAAACAACATTAAATTCCAGTGTGAGGCTTTGCATCTCCTATACAAACATTCCTGACCTTTTCCCAAAATCCTCTGCTGCGCAGAATTTCAAAAGGATTTCTGTGGCAGTTTGGTGTGAAACTCTTTTTCAAGTTGTCCACCTTTCCCCTGAAAGACAAAACCTCTGTTCCAATTGGCTTAGGAAGGGGGTTTTGTTTTTCTGAGCTGGCTACTGACCTAAACACACCTCGTTCTGCACTTGTCCGGGCTGAAGAGCCACCTGCATTGTCACCTTCCTTCCTGCTGTCACACCTGGCTGCTCTCCAGCTCCTCTGGAATCCCCAGAGCAGCAAGAGCTTTGCTCGTAGCAAATCCATCACTGGGAGCTGCCTGCTTGGTTGAGATTTTCAGCAGAAGCATCACAATATTCACTTATGACCATTAAATGGTTTTGAATTCTATGCTCCCTCCTGACCTGCTGAGAGACAGGACCTGGACATCGTGACAGGAGGACACTGCAGGCTAATTGGCCACGGAGGGGTTTAATCAGTGAGTCTTTCAGCTCACAATCATAAGGGTGGAAAGTATGTAGGAAGTTCTGCTCTTCTAATCACTGAGGTGAAAGAGAAATTGCTCACACTCCTCCCCACAATGACCATCACTTACTTAAACAGTGTGAGGCATAAAAAAATAAAATACTCAACTGGAATGGAGCTGGAAATTACATGCAGGTCTGTAGTTGGGGGATGTGGCCCAGGCTGCACAGCGCTGGTTGCTGAGAGAGCCCTCCACACCACAGCTTCTCCACAGGCCATTTCCTCAGCCTGGAAACCCAGCGCCTGGGCATCTGTGTTTATTTGCCCTGCAGATGTAGCCTAAATCCCAGACTCTGTGTGGTTTCTGATGCACCTCACTCAGGGACTCGCGGACAGACAGACAACGTGTGGTATCTGATGTGATCAAAACCAAGACTGAGGCTCACCAGCTAGAGACCAAGCAAAATTTTGATGCCCTTTTCTGGTGACATTAGCAGGTAGCTTATGTGGGAAGACACTGCCAAAGCCACCCGAGTGTTGGCCTGGATTTAGCACTTGGAGAGATCCCTGCTTCACTCACAATGAGCGTGAAGGATCAGCAGAAATTGCTGCTGCTCTCTGGAGGCTGGATGAGCCCAGTGAGGTCGAAAATGTGATGTAGGCACCAGGCAGGAGACAACTCTTTTTATCCATGAGTTTATGGAAGAGTCAGAAGAAGAGACAGAAAAACACAGACTCTCCTCAGCTGTAACACCCCATAATGGTGGCAGGACCTACAGGAATCCCAACATGGGTGTCCATTTTCCACTGTGCCCCATTTTCCCCAAACTTATTTCTGGGCTGTCCTTCTTCATGAGGATCAAGGGTACAATATCCATGCAGCCACCATGGATAACATGACTTTAACCTTAACCTCAGCCACCCCTGCCTTGGGCACAAGGACACGATACTCAGCACAAATGTGACATCCAGCAGAAGGGCCTGTGCGGGATTATTTCCCTGCATTTCTTTTTGAGTGAGTATGTAACTTTGCCTCCTGGAAGCCAGGGGCTGATTTTAACAAAAGGTCACCAAAACCACATAAACCAAACACAAATAAACACATTCTTGCAGCTGCCAGCCTGTGCATGGCCACTCATGGTGCTACAGGCCTGGCTGGGCCCCTCTTGCCCATGATGCCAATTGCTTGCTGGGCTCTGATGTTGTAATTAAAATGCAGGCTGCAAGAATAATTGGGGGTATTAGAAGCCAAATGAAGGTTTCATGGATGTCAAGAAACATCTCATTGGAAAAAGGTGAAAAATGCAACTCACGGGCCAGCTCAAACACTGAAGATCTTGTGTTGATTTTGTTTGGCTGCACAGAGTATTTTTGGCAGGATCGAGTTCACGGTCTTTCAAAACCATTCTGGGGAAGATTATATTGCAAGAGGATACACAAAATCTGTCTGTGGCAAGCTGCTAGCAATAGCTGTGAACTCGCAGCACTCGCAGGGAAAAGTTTTGCTTGGATAGACACTGGGATGCCTCGCTGCGTGTGCTCCCAGCCCGATTGTATCAGCACTTACCACCACTGGGTCCCAAGAGGCACAGAAGAGCTGGGATTCATTTCTGGATGTAAAACAAATCTGTAAAAGCAAATTGCTGACAGTTAATGGCACTGATGGGAATTTGATACATGAGGGCCTCATGGAAGACACACGATACAAGGATGTTTACGTGGGTGCTGGGAGATGGGAGACAGGGCTTTGGGAATGACTGCTCCGTGTCCAGACTCGCTCACACACGCTGCTGCGATAGGGGCTGGCTTTTCCCACCTCCTCTTTATGATTCTAAGTGACTGTGCAGCATTCCCTGGAGAGCTGGCCCCTTCACACAGACGCAGGAATGAAGTCCTTCTGCCTCTTCCAATCAGTCTTCCAACATTTTTCCCTTCAAACAGTTTCTCTCCTTTATGAGTACCAGGTGACCTCAGTGCTTGGATGGCTTCCAACACAACTGCACCTTGGTTCCGTGGCCCGGGAATCTTCAGCTCATCGTTTGCACAAGGAGCTCTGCCCACAAGGCTTCTCTGCAGAAATGCTCTGGAGCTTTGCCTTTGCTCGTGGGTGGGCATTAGAAATGGGCAAGAGGGGCTTCAGATTTAGGAGTCCTGGGAAAACACGGCACAGCTGAGCCTGTGCAAGCAGCAGGCTTCCTAAGATATTTAGTATTGATTGACCCCTTTATTATTTAGTATTCCCCTTTATTTAGTAATTCCATGGGCAAGGATGTGTCCCTACACCTCTGAGTAGGGATAAACCCATTCATTTGCTCTGCTTCACTTCTTGCCATTTCCTGAGGGGTTTCCCACTTCTGTTTTTCACAGAGCAAGGTGCCCCAGAATTTCCAGTTCTCCTCTCTCATCAGGGCAGAACAAACTGGGGGGCTTGCTGCTCCTTTTCTCCCACATCTCTGAATTTGCCATCCCTTTTCTCAAAGCCTGAGGAGAATTGAGAATGAGGGAATGGACAACATATTGAGTAATATAAACAGATAGATGGCTTCCCTCAAATCAGCACTGACCCGTGGAGTCTTCCAGAGGAGGGAAGAGCTGAAATTTCAAAGTTTAAAGTGTCCAGACCTTCCCACAAACTTTTTTTTTCATCAACTATAAACAGGAGACACCGGGAAGGCTGGTGTCCCCTGTTTCTGGAATAGCACTGAGGCAGAGATAAAAGCCTTCAGACTTCCAACCTGCTCCCCTTTGCACCAGACTTCTGTTTTCCCTTTCTTTATTTCCTAATTGTGCACACAGGTCCATAAAGCTGCCCTGGAGGAGGAAGGCTGGCTGCTGCATTGTGGCAGAGTCAGACTGCTCAGGCTGGGATATACAGAGAGGAAATTCACTCACACAGCAGCAGAGGGAAATGTGTGTACAAGTTTCTGGAAATGTAGCATTTAATGGAAAAAACATCCTGGGAACATGAAGCTAGCTGGAGCTGCTGTGGCATTAAGCAAGGGAGGCTGGGGGAGAGCAGAGCCTCAGAATATGGTTTCAGCATGTGGTTGGGAAGGCACGTGCCATTCCTGTGTTTACCTTATAAGGGGAGTGTGCCTGCCACAATATTGCTAAATATTAAATTAATTGTTTGTGTTTAGGGGCTGACTGTCTCACCTCTTCTCTCTCCAGGACACCCAGGGGGTGCTGGCTGGTGTGTGTGTCATTTGAAGCGTTTTCCTGGCCAGTGGATGCCAGGATTTGGGGCCATGGGTGTTGCACAACAAGGCTTGTAATGCTGTTACAATTTGTTCTGCAGATCAGAGTCTGATGCTCAGGTGAGAGTTGGTATCAGGACAGAAAATTACAAATAAAACCATTTTCAGTGGAAAAATTGAAGGAAAATAGGATGAGTATCTGTCGGAGGGGTAAGAGAAGGAAAGCAGGCAGCTGAACCTGCTCCCGCTCGGTCTTTCGTTGGCTTTTGAGTGCAAATGATCCTTCAAAATTTGTCTCCAGGGGTTTTATTATGTCTCTGCTCAAACAACAGACCTTTCATTGTAGTTCAGCACATGACTCCAAATGCAGCACCCATCCTCAGAGAGCTCAGTCCTCTCCATAACTTCCCCTTTTCCCTTGGGAAGCCTCCAGAGCAGCAGTTATAAACTGCTGTGGTTGTGTTTTACAGGTCACTTATGCAAGTGTTTCCCTGGGCTCTGGCAGTTGGAGCTGGTTTATGGCTTACCATGGTTTTTCAGAGCCCACACACAATACAGGAATGGAGATAATTAATTGTAGGAGTCACTGTATCCCATCCCTCTTACAGAAGCACAATTGGAGCATTTGCCCAGGAAGTGGAAAATATTTGTGTGACTTTCTTTCTGAGAAAGTATTAACATCCCCATTTTCACTAGGAAAATGAGAAGCAGAAAGAAGTACTGAGCAAATCCCACACCCTCTACAGAAGAGGTTGTGGAGCCCCTGGATCCATGAAAACTGGAAGCAGGAAAGAGCAAGACTCTCCCACTCCTCTCAGGGTTTAGATTGCTCTGGGCAGCAGCAAGCCTGAATTTCTTCAGGTTGCAGAGATATAACTCTTGTCTCCCATTTTCTGTCCAAGTGGCATTACAATTCTTGGAATGTCACCAGCACCAGCCAACAAAGAGGCTGGGATGCAGCAAACCCAGGTACCTTTCCCTCTTCCCAGCACTGGGCAATGCTGTTCCACTCTGAGCTCGCCTGGACACTTTTATTGAAGACAAATATATTTTACTTCTGAAAAAAACAGATTCCTCTGGCTAATATATTCTCATATGGATAAAAATAGAGGGGTTTTAATCATGCTTACACTGCAGATCCCACAAGCCAACTATTTTAATAGATTCGGAGTCCTTTTCTTTGGGCTTGGAACGGGCTCAACACCAATAAACCAAAAGACGTAGCAGGATGTTTTTGCCTCATTAAAATGCTTTGTGCCTTTGGCTCTATTCTGTTCTTTCAGTGCTGCTGTGTTTTCATAGATCCTCATCTTGAAATTGTGGGAAGAGTCAGGAAAAAGCCTTTGGAAAGGCAACCTGTCCTCCTCCCATCCAACCATTCCTGGGTGATTTCAGAATCAGAAATTTCCTGGTCAGACCATTTGCTCTCCAGCAGCTCCCACCACATGAAGCCATGTATACCTGAAATTCAAAGAAAACTTCTTTCAAAAAATCAAAAAAATCCCAAACATTTTTAACTACTTCTCATAGAACATCCAGTATTCCCACGTTATTTCTATGCTAGGAAATATTTTAAAGCCCCAGAGACAGTGAGAAGGGATCCTAGAAGCAGGAACTTGCATGGGCCGGGTCTTGCCCCAGTTTGGATGATGGCTGCTGGATCCTCACACATTTTCACCAGCTGATTAAAATTTTGTCTCCATTGTGGCAAAAATCCTTGGGAATTTTCTTGCTTTTTCATCACTGTGCCTGGCTGTTCCTCTTGCATGAGTAAAATGAGCTGCACATCTTTGGGTTTTCCCTGTGAAGTGGAAGCCTGACCCTGAACCACTTCCGTAGGTCTTATTTCAGCATTTTCTTGAGCTGCGGGTGACAGGGCTGGACACTGATGGGTCACAGCAATTAATTCCGTCCCGTTTCCTACTGGAGGCATCTCCTCCTGGGGCAGGGTGAGGTTTAGGTCAGCTGGAAAGGAACTTTCTGCTGCTTAACATCTCTTGAACACCACGAAAAGCAAAAGGCAGGTCTTGGAAAACCATCCACAGGCATTTTTATGGGGTGAAAGATGTATGGACAGTTTACAGCTATGCATTTGACTTTCAAAGCTGCTTTTAGTTTGGTGATATTTGCATCTCACCACCCGTGCTCATAATCCCTCCTGGAGAGGGCAATAGATTCCCTATCCCTCTTTTTAAAGCTTTATCCTGAACATGCAACGGGATTGTCATGAAAGACTCATTATTGTGAGCGGAATGAAACCAGACAGGGAGAAATGTTCCTTAATGAATCATGGGGAAAAGCCCTTGGCTGGAAAACACCACTGCCACCACTCCACCATGGGGAATGGGTGACTAAACGCAACATAAAGATGGAATCAAAGAACCATTTCGGTTAGAAAAGCCCTCTAAGACCATGGAGACCAAATGTTCCCCCAGCACCACCAAGGCCACCGCTGACCCATGTCCCCAAGTGCCACATCCACATGGCTTTTAAATCCTTCTAGGAGTGGGAACTCCACCAGCTGGGCAGCTGTGCCAGCGCTGGACAGCCCTCTCCATGAAGAAATTTCCCTNCCCCCCGGCTGTCCCCTCCTGTCAGGGAGTTGTGCAGAGCCACAAGGTCCCCCCTGAGCCTCCTTTTCTCCAGGCTGAGCCCCTTTTCCAGCTCCCTCAGCCGCTCCTGGTGCTCCGGCCCCTTCCCCAGCTCTGTTCCCTTCCCTGGACACGCTCCAGCCCCGGGATTTGCGGACCCCGTGCTGGGGCGCGGGGCCGGCCGCCAGGTGTCGCTGTCGGCGCGGGAGAAGGACCCTCAGGTTGCGGGATCCTGGGAAGGGACGGGAAGGAGCCGGGATCGCCTCCGTGCACCTTCCAGGGCTACAGGGGCTCCGGGAGAGCTGCAGAGGGACCTGGCACAAGCGATGGAGTGGCAGCACAAGGGAAAATGGCTTCCCACTGCCAGAAGGCAGCGTTAGATGGGATATTGGGAAGGAATTCCTCCCTGTGACGGTGGGGAGGCCCTGGCACAGGCTGGCCAGAGCAGCTGTGGCTGCCCCATCCCTGGAAGTGTTCCAGACAAGGCTGGACGGGGCTTGGAGCAACCTGGGGTAGTGGAAGGTGTCCCTGTCCGTGGCAGGGGGTGAAGCAAGATGATCTTTAATGTCCCCTCCCACCCAAACCTGATTCTCTGATTTCATCCCTTGGGGAAACTGTTCCCGTTCGCATCGAGCTCCTGACCAGCTCTTTCATGAGGTCAGACAACCCTGGCACTCCTGGCATGGAGCAGAAACTGTGGCACCATCGTTCCATATCACGTAGTTAACAGTGGGAATCCCACGAGAGAATAAACACTGCTGCAGATCCAGATTCCTCCAGGAGATATGGGAGCCAAAGGTGCCAGATCATTGCAGGGTTATAAATCTAGCTGGATTCTGGCATGTCTGTGGCTCCCCTGCGAACTCCAGCTGGTACCACAGGGATACATGAGCCAGGCTTGCATCACCCTGGCCAGAGTGGGAACTCCAGGCTCCCGATGCTGTGCACTGCCTCTGCACGAGAAAGGGATGCTTTTCCAGAGTGTCACGGACGCGGAGCACAGGGAGCAACTCATGTGCCAAAAGCTGCTCGTAAAAAACTGCCCACAGAGTGACTTTAAATACCCAGTGCACCGATAGCAACAAATCCCTCCAGGATCAGAGGAGCCAGGATACCTTCCTGCCTGCAGGTGTGCATCTCACCCTCGCTCAGGCTCGGCTTGCTGCTCGCCTCAGCTCCATTCTCACGCTGGAGCCAGCCCTTGCCTGTCCTTGCTCAGCCTCTCCAAGGATTTGATCCTATAACTTATGAGTTTATATCCCACACTGCTGTTTGCCAGCTCCGTGCTGGGTGCTGCTCTCAGGATACAGCCCCGCTGCCATCCTGCCAGAAGCTCATCTGGAGCAGGCTGCCTTCCGCAGCCAACAGGGATATTTTGCTTCCAGCCCCTCTCAAGCGCTCCTGGAGCCCGGGACCAGCTTTTAACAACATTCCTGAGCAGTGCACGGTGCTGCGGAGCCCCAGCTGGTGCCAGGAGTCGTGATTTAAATAACGCACAGTAAATATTGGAACATCCTGAGCTACGGAGAACTCCTCAGACACCAGTTTCTAAGGATGATCTAATACATTTCTTGGACTCGCTCGTCCTTCTCATTACTCTTCTGCATTTTTCCCCCTCCTATTTTTCTTCCCTCCCGTTGAAATGTTTTGGTTTTCTGCTTTTATTTTTTCGCTGCTTGAGTCGCTGAAATATGCAGCCATGGCAACGGGCTAGAGGAGTGAATTCCCTTGGTCTGCCTGCATGTCCTTGGGGTCTGGTGGGGAGCGAGGGGGTGAATTCCAGCCATTCCCTCTCGCCGGGAGCAGTGTTTAGTAAACACACGGCAGCACACATGTGCTGCCCGGCTCTGCCAGCTCGGGAATGGCTTTTCTGTGAGTTTAGCACGTTTCCCCTCGTCCCCCTGGAGTGAGCGGCACCCCCTCCCCAGCACCCTCTGGGCTGGCGTTCTTTGGGAGCAGCATCGGGGAGGAATGCAAGCCCCTGGCGTTGGGACAGGAGCTGACATTCCCGGCCCTGGGCTGAAGAATGTGGACATAGTGTCCGCTCCAAACTCCAGCACTGGAGTTCATTCACCCTGGAGGAGGGGGACGCTGAGATCCGAGCAGGATTCGGCCCTCGGTGACCAGGCTGCCGTAATCTGGGGGTGATGGTCTCCCCTGTCACTTCCAAGGATCTCCTCACATCATGCCATGGCATCTGGGGACTCGTTTGTCCTTGTTTTGGTGGCTCCGTGGCCTCTGCTCCTCAATCTGCAGCTGCATCAGCTTTTTCTTGGAAAAGCTGGGAGAACATGAGGATGCTGCTGGCTGAGGAGTTGGGTTCAAGACAGCAGGCAGCTCAGACTTTGGAGAGGCCAAACCCATCCTCGGTGAGCCGGTGGCAGGGAAGGGGACCAGCAGTTAGGGACCAGCACCCCAGTTTGATGGGGGTTACTTAAAGAACCAGAAAAGGCAGTGCAGGCTGACGGTTTTAAGCAGAGCCAACCTGATTTAGTGACTGTAACATGGCAGGAACCAGGACTGAGGGTGAATTCAAGCCCCAGGCCCATCGCTGGCTTTCAGCTCATCTTTCCAAGGCAAACACGGCTGCTCTAATTCCCCCTGCCCCTCCGACCCACCAAGTGAGGGCTATTTATACACTGTAATGTTACACACCGCTTGGATTACTGCATGGCATCCTGTCTGTTTGGAGCAGGGTCCCATGGACCAGAATAGTTTTGCGTTAATACAGGTCTCACCAGTTCCTGGGTTTGAAATTGGATATGGTGGGGTTACTCATCATTTACTCCGGCTGGATTGTGCAGGGCTTTGTGGATTAAAATAGCAAAATTTCAGCACTAACAGTGATACAACACGGTTCGGGCGGAAAGATCCCCACTGATTCACCACCCTGTTACATCAGCATATCAACACCAGGAAATGCTGCTCATTCCACATGTTTTGGAGGACAGCGAAGCCCCGAGATTGCAGGGAAGCTGAAAAAGTTGGGGAGTTTTGAAAGAATTTGTGGAATTTTTGCACAAAACCTGAATACAAGAGGGGAGTTTTCCCCAGCCACTGGGTAACTGTTCGAGAACAGGATAAAATAAAATAAGGTGTCACAAAATCTGCTTTGGTTCTGCTCCTGGGGAGGAGGTGAGTGCAGCAGAATTCCCAACCCGCTGTGCCAGAAACGGGGCTCAGCAGCAACCTCACGGTGCGGGACAGCAGGCTGACCCGGCAGAATTCCTGGCACAGGCTCCCATACCTCCCTACCTGCCGAGCCTCTGGAAAGGCTCCAGGTGTTGCACAAGGCAAAGCACCAGCAGTTTGTTGCAGAACCTGCAGGAAGAGGCAACGCTTGCCTCGGCATGTTGGAGCCAGCCAGTGCTTTCTAGTCATGCTCTGAAAGTCAAACTTGGGGAGCACATGGGGTTACCCAGCAAATTCTTGTCTCCAGGAGGGAATCATTGAATCTCGGAATGGTTTGGTTTGGAAGGGATCTTAAAGTGCATCTCATTCCACCCCCTGCCATGGGCAGGGACACCTTCCACTAGACCAGGTTGCTCCAAGCCCCATCCAGCCTGGCCTGAAACACTTCCAGGGATCCAGGGGCAGCCACAGCTTCTCTGGCCAACCTCTTCCAGGCCCTCACCTCCCTCACAGCCAAGAATTTCTTCCCAATACCCCATCTAATGCTACCCTCTGTCAGTGGGAAGCCATTTCCTCTTGTCCTGTCCCTCCATGCCCTTGTTCAAAGTCCATTTTCAGGTCTCTTGGAGCCCCTTTAGACACTGGAAGGCTGCAGTTGGGTAACCCCAAAGCTCTCTCTTCTCCAGACTGTTTTGTGGTGGTAGAGCTCACCCTGGAATTCTCCTGCTTTGTCATCCCAGGATTTTGTTTCCTGGCCTGTGAGTGAGATGTGGCTGCCAGGGACATGTGCAGCCATGCCTCTTGTGCAGCACATGACTCTGTGTGTGTGTGTGTGTAGGCAGCCAGGGGGACCCACAGCACAGCAGGAGCCTGTATGCTCAGGATTCCATCCCTACATGTTTGTGCCATGGTCACCCCAAAGATCCCTCATTCTAGCCCCAAGGATCTCCTGTGCTGAAGCCAGGAGAGGTTGTGGAGCTGGAAATGTTCCAGCTTTGGGGTTGTTTTCAGTGCTCTCCCACCTGGCAGGGCACCAGCTTCCAAGGAGCACTGGGAGTAGAGATGGACCATGGACTGGAGATGGTCTTTGGACGACGGGTGTGGGGATAGTGTTTGGTGGAGCATGAAGAGCGTGTGGTTTGGAAGGGTTGGGACTGGTTCTCCTGCCTGGAAGCAAGTGGAGGCCAAGGGGGTTGATGTGATGGGATGACTGTCCTGCTTCACCACAGAATGACACTTTCTCCAAGCTCTCTCCAAGCCTCCCAAGCCAGCCCATGGTGCAGCAGTCCCGAGGGAGATGTCCATTCCCATTCACTCCTGTTCCCCTGACCACAAAGCCACCTCCCTGAGTTCTGCTGCAGCCGTGACACACATCCCTCTTTGCCATGGGTTTTCTCCTCCCTTACAGCTGTTTTGGACCTTGCAAAGCCAGAATAGATTTTCCTGCATTGTCTGCCCAGCTTCCCTCACACTCTTCTGGATGCAGCTCTCTGGCAGGGCAGGGAATCGCTGCCAGCAAATGCCTGGCATAGAAGAGGAGGACAGCAGGGATTACACCCTGCAAGCAGCCGTAAACAAGAGAGCAGAGTGCAAAAAAATTCCTGGGGTTTTCAATCCAGTCTTCCTGATTTGCCGGTGAGCCCTGTACTGGGGTGCTGGACGATGCTGAGCATTCCTCCCCACTGATTCGGCATTCCCGAACCATGATGGCTCCACGCACTGCTCAGCCTTGGAGCCAGCTGAACACAAGGAAGGAAAGCAAGGCTGCTGATTAGACAGCCACAAAGCCAAGGGAGATGGGGAGGAAAAAGGATGGAAGAGGAAGAAGCAAGGACCAAAATGTTGGGGCTTTTGTGCAGGCCAAGCTGTGTTTGGGCCGCAGGGACGGAGCCTCCTGGGTGCTGGAGACACATTTAACTCTGCAGGAACACAACCCAGAATAGCTGCCGTGGGGGCAACGTCTCCATGGGGGCTCTATTCCGGGATGGAGCCGCTCCTGGTCCGGGCATGGGGCAGCAGCTCAGGAATAGCCTCGGCTGGTGAGGACAGCCCTGGTGTTCTTGGAGACAACCAAGCATCTTCCCCACTCGTATGCATCCAGCATTCCTCAGGGAGGGCCAGGGAGAGGGACCAGCCTGCCAGTTTTCTGTCTGATTTCATTTTCTTAGAATTTCCTCTGATGTTTCCTTTTTTTTCTTTTTTCTCTAATTCCACCTTTTTTTTTTTCTTTGGGCAGCTGGAAAAAATAATGTTTTGGTTGCCTCAGAAACATGCTCCTAAACTTTTGGTAGATCCAAGACATGCCTGGAGTTCCAGGATGGCCAGTCAGGGTGGTGGGGGCTTGCCCTCCCTTCCCAAAAGTGGCAGGAGCTTCTCTCCAGTGACTCTGGACACACGTGGCCCTGACCTACCCTCTGTCCCGACCCCTGTTTACTCGGCAAATACAACGTTGCTTACAAATGCCTGAGACATGCCATGGGATCTCTAGGCTGGGTAGTGTTACTTCATGCTGGACCCTATGCAAGAGGGAAAAAAATAACAGGATTGCACTTTAAGGCTGTAAAAATGCGGGTGGGAATATTTTCCAGCCTGTGTCATTTTCCATGGAGGCCAAAATTCACATTCTGCCTTTCTCTGTTTGTGTTCTTCTCCCTGAAACTTGGATTATTTTTTTATTCTCCAGCTTTCTCAAATGAAAAATTAGGAAATTCAAGGAAAGTGATTCTCCCCCCCACTGTGTTTCAAGGGAACTTTGTACATATGCGATTTCAAGTGTTGGGAGTTAAAACTTTCCTTTGGCCTGAAGCCAAATGTTTTCCCAAAAATTCAGTATTTCTGTGATTTTCTGGGAAAGTGGGATATGGGCTCCTTCTCTTTCATTAACCAACATGCATTCTTACATGCTTGTTTATTCAGAGGAGTTTTAGGTCCAAAGAGGGGAGGAGAGGAAAGGAATGAAATCACAATGAAATGTTTCCCCTGCAGTGGGCAGAGAGGCCAAACATCCAATTCTTCCTGGAAGAAGACTAGTTTTTTTAATTTAAAAAAAAGGAAAAAAAAAAGAAGCCAAGGCACTTCTGTATGGGAAAACACTTGAAACTGAAGTTTCACTTGAAATGCCCTGAGCAGCATTAGTGTGCTCTGTGCTGGGAGAGAGAGACCTGGGAAACGAAGTTGGGTGGGTTTTAAAGGCTTTCGCTGCCTGGAGCAATGGCTCCGGCCGTCTCCATCTCCTGCAGCTCAATGTCATTTCCCCGTCCAGCTGAGGAAGTTCTGAGGGCCTTGTGCTCTTTCCAAGCCCCTTTGCTTCCAAATGAATTTTTAATAACCACAGTTTTTCTCAATCTGGTTAATTAATCCCTGGTTCCCTCCAGATATTCAGCCAGAGTGTGTTGCAGCACCTGGACGTGGCCCATCACCCCAGGGACTTGCCCTTCGCTCCATGCTGGATCCAGCCCTGTGTGCCAGCACCTGCCACAGACCTCTCAAATTTTCCTGCTCAGAGCCTTTCCTTCCAGCATCATCCACTGGAGGTGCTCATCCGTGCAGCGCTTTTTGTAAAAACTGACCAAGCTCAGCAAGCAACCAGAAAAAACCCCATCAGATCTAGCAGGACAGTCCTTGCCTTGCCTTGCCTTGCCTTGCCTTGCCTTGCCTTGCCTTGCTGTGCCATGCTGTGCCATGCTGTTCCTCCCATGCCATCCCATGCTCTGTCTGGCCCCTGCCACCCTGTGCCGAAGGCCCTGCTCCAGGGAAAGCTTTCAGAGGGAGGATGAGGAGGCAGGAAAGGGAAGGAAGGAGTCTCAGACCTGTCAGAGGACCTGTGGAGTGAACCAGGGAATGCCTGCTGTCTGCAAGGGCTGGATGTTCAGGCTGTTCCCATGTCCCTCTCAAGTCCCAGCTGCCCACATCATTCCTGGACGCACCTTCCTGGACACAGCTCCTGAGGATGCAAAGCAAGGAGCACAGGCAGCATCCCATGCCCCTTCCCCAGGTGTCTGTGTGAGCTGCACCCACCAGAGCACCCCCAGTGCCTTCAGCACCCCTGGCCACCTCCAGCACCCACAGCACCTCAATGATCCCCAGAACCACAAGAATCCCCAGCATCCTTGAGTATCCCAAACCTCCTCAAGCATCCCCAGCACCTCCAGCATCTCCAGCCTCCTTGGGCATCCCCAGCACCTCCAGAATCCCCAGTGCTTTCAGCATCCCCATCCTTCTCCAACATCCCCAGTGCTTTCAGCATCCCCATCCTTCTCCAACATCCCCAGCATCTGTGAGCATCCCCAGCACCTCAATGATCCTTCAGCATCCCCAGCGCCTCCAGCGTCCCCAGTGCCTCCAGCATTCCCAGTGCCTCCAGTATCCCCAGTGCCTCTAGCATCCACAGTACCTCCAGCATTCCCAGCACTTCCTACATCCCCAGCGCCTCCAGCATCCCCAGTGCCTTCAGCATCCCCAGTGCCTTCAGCATCCCCAGCACCTCGAGCATCCCCAGCGCCTCAAGCATCGCCAGCCTCCTCTGGCATCCCTAACACCTCCTTGAGCATCCCTAGCTCCTCATCCAGGGGAGGAGATGAGCAAGATGCCTTGCAGGCCAGATCCTGCCCACCACTGCTGTGCCAGGGCTGTGCTACCCCCAGGCTCAGCCCTGAATTCCTTTGTTGCCAGCCACGGGGAGCAGCAGGAGCGGCAGCAGCCAGAGCATGGCCGGGGAGCGGGTGTGAGCAGAGACAGCCAGGGAGCTCATCCGCCTGGTTTTTCAAGGTCACAGAGGTGGTGGGAAGGAAAGAAAAGAGAGCGAGGAAAAAAAGTTGACTCAGAAACCGCAGGGAATTTTTTGCCTTTTTAGAATACTGGGAAGAGAAAAAATAGCCACAGTTATTCAAAGCATCCAGGATAATAACAGCCTGTTTACTGTTTGCATGCAAAGATGGCAGGCAGGCAGCACAGCGCAGGCAAGAGGAATGAGGAATTCGCCGCGCTTGCACCGACTGCTTCTGCTGAGCCCAGCAAAGCCCCGGTGCCGATCCTGGCTGTGAGAGCAGGACCTGGGCAGCCCCACCATGACACCTGGACAGTCCCCACCCCACCAAGGGTTCTGTGGGAAGGGTTTCAGGAGGACCTGGGGCTGGGGGCGGTGAGGAGGGAGCTCCTAAGCTGGATCACGCTGAGTGGATGCAGCATCCCAGAGGGTGTCATGACCAACCCCTAAATAACGACCCCCATCCTGCCATCCCATCCCTGCCACAGAGGCATCTCCGATGCTCAGCAGGCATCTCTAGCCACCCCCTCACAGGGGCATGGGAAACCAGGGGGATAGGGATGCAAGGAGTGAGGGCACAGGGATGCAGAGATCGAAGACTCAGGGGTGCAGGGTCATGGGAATGCAAAAATCAAGGCATGCTGATGTTCTGCAGGGAGGGGACACCTTGGGGTGGCTCATTCTGCAGTGGAATGCGAAGCCCAATGAAAGGAATTTGGGAAAGGAGCATTGACCCTCTGGCAGAGGAAAGCCTGGAGGGCACCCCCCAGCAAGCTCTGGACACAGAGAGGAGCCTGGAGGCCTGGGGGACCTCCGAGAAAGGGGTTGGATGAGAGAGGGAGGGAGGGGGAAGGGAAGGGTTCAGCAGGACCAGCGGGGAGAGCTTCATTCCTGCCGGTCCGACAAGCAAGCCGGGACTTGAGGCGAGAGAAAGCACCCAGTTTGCCTGACTGGTTTGCTGGGAAGCAGCTGTAGGGCTGGCCTGCAGCCTTGCCAGACTTCCCCCATGAGGATCAGGATTATTTGGAAGGGGGGTGAAATTCCCTTTCTCCCAAATTCCTGTGAGGATTTTTTTTTTTTAATCATTTCCCCTATGAAGGAGGGTGTGATGAGCTTGTCTTTCCCCATTCAGCTCTAGCATTCAACAAGTGGAAAAGGAAGGGGGATGCACGAGGAGAGGATGAGGAGGAACCAGGGCCCACAAAGGACCTGCCAAAATTCAAGGATGCTCCAAAGACCAAGTTCCAACGTTCTCCAGAGAGAAATGAGGAAAAGCAGGAACCAAAGCTGCAGAGAGGCTGCTGTGGTGTGGCACCAAGGGCATGAAGTGTTCCTGGCTGGGAATGAGGCTTGGTGGACGGCCAGGGAGCCCCAAGGAAATCCTTTGCCTTGTCCCAGCCCACTGTGACCATAGAGGGACCAGAACTCCCCAGACAGCCCTGGAGCAGAGAAGCCATCTCCCTGTCACCCACAAGAGCTGCTCCCCTGGGATAGGGCATCCCACCCAAAGCCACCAAGGTGACACTGGTGGCACTTGGAGCAGAGCCTGCTGGCCCTTTCCCATCTCTCCAGGGATGTGGATGTGCAGCCCACAGGAGGAGTTACATCCAGGTGCCATCCCAGCCAGCAGCTCTGCAGGCATCTCCAGCACCCCTTTCCAGGGCATGGGAACCCGGTCTCCTAGACAGGGGTGCAAAGATTGAGGATGCGGGGATGCTCCAGGACACATGAGAATGCTGAGAACAAGAACACGGGGATTGAGGGTAACAGGGATGCAGACTGAGGACGTGGGGAGGCAGGGATACAGCTATGTAGAGATCAAGGACGTAGAAGCAGAAGGACACAGGGATGCAGGGACACAAGGATGCAAGGATCAAGGACACAGAGATCGCAGGCATAGGGATGGGAGCAGGAGGTTTGGCTCCCACGTGGTATTTCAGCCCTGCCATGGTGACAGGGACATGGGATAAAGGACAGCGGATCCAGGCAATGCCGATGGTGAAATCCAGGGAGATGGTGCGGGAAGGGCGGACGGAAATGCCTGTGAGGACAGAGCCATGGAGCAGGTGATAACACACCCCCACAGCAGCTTCCATGGCCGAGGTGTGGAGCTCCTTTGGGATGTGGCTCTGGATCAGCATCCCTACCAAAGCTCCTTGGAAAGTGTGGCAGGAAAGCTTGGACCTCCTGCTCTACCTGCTGGATTAGGAATCCTCTCCCTATGGCCTAATTCCTGAATCCACAGATGGGCTTTGTACTTTTTTCTCACTGCCAGAGACTGAGAGCCTTGGGGCTGAGGATCAATGGGCAAAGCTCTCAACAGGAGCCCATTCCCTGAATCCCTGGTCCCAGAAAGCTCCCTGCAAACAGCCAGACCTGCAGCCAGGCCACTCTGCATCCGGATTTGGGTAAATAAAGTGTGGGGTGTGAGAGCTGCGGAATGCCAGGAATGCTGCCGGCCTTCCCGGGCTCTGGAACGGCGGGAGCTGGAGGAGGCAGGGCAGGTACAGCCCTGGCTGGAGGCCGCCAGGATCCCCCAGACATATTCCCAACCTTAGCAATTCCCTATGAGCTTCCCACCCTGTTCTTCCCATCCCTTGCCCCATTTCAGGGTCCTCTTCAGCCTTCTGCATGGGCGGAGCTTGTGTCCCTGTTTGCAACACCCAGGAGAAGCCATGGGTGCAAGGAGGATCCCAGCTCCAAGCTTTGCATGGCTCCAGGTCTCCCTAACCTGCCCCAAATTTTCATTTTTTAGCCCCACTACTTCCAGATTCCTGAGTGGGAAGGGCAGGGCTGAGCTGGGATTCAGCATTGCTGTCCCTCCGAGACCAGTGATCCGCAATGGAGTCCTAAGGCATCCTGCCCACAGAACGGATGGAACCACCATCCTTGGAAGTGTTGGAAAACATGCAGATGTGGTACTTGGGGACATGGGTCAGTGGTGGCTTTGGCAGTGCTGGGTTAACAGTTGGACTTGATGATCCTAAAGTGCTTTTCCAACCTAAATGATTCCATGATTCCGTGATTCCATGGAGGAGCTGGCAGCAAAACTGGTTTCTGATGTTGGTGTTCCACATAATCCAAGCTAAACCCCATTGCAGAGCACAAGAGCTCCTGGTCCCCAGGGACGGTGGAATAACAAAGATGAGCTGCCAGTTAATGCCAAGGGATGCACAAAGGGAAAGCCTCAGCCTGACTGGAGAGGGCCGAGTCCCCAGGGATGTTCCCTGGGAAGCATTACCACCACAGTTATTAGAAAATAGAAGTCCAACGCCTGGAAGACTTCCGGTCTTCTGGAAGATCAAGGAGCCAGGCAGAGCGGGAAGGGATTGGAGACGGCTGACAAAACCAAGGAGAGCTTGGGGACCAGGTCCATCCATGCTGGAAGACATCAGGGAGTCCCTGTGGCAGGGGCAGGAGGGCAGGAAGGGGTTTTGTGAGGAAGAGGAGGAGGAGGATCCCACCAGGGCGCAGTTATGGGATGCAGAGATCAGGGTGCAGGGGTTGAGGACACAGGGATGCTGAAACCAAGGACACAGGGATGCAGGGTCAGGAGCATGCAGAAACCAAGGACACAGGGATGCAGGGATGCCAGAGCAGGAAGGAAACTACATCAACACTTTCAGGTGACTCCATCCTTTTTCCCCATGAAGGTGGGGGGAATGGGATCCCAATGGGATTTTGGGGAGTGCAGAAATGCTCTTGAGCATTTTTCCCCTCTGCCATGCAGCTGCACCCCGAATCTCTGCCTTGGGGAGCTGGGAAGGACATGTGAACCAGGGGGTCAGCACCACCCCCAGACACTCTTCCCTTGGCGGCACCTCCATCTCTCCCCATGGCATGGAAAAAAAGAGAATCCATGGATCAATATTTGGATTTTTTTATTAAAATACTGTTATACCAAGTGGAATGCTACAGCAATCTCGGTATAGGGCGGCATAATGGAACAGCCAGGTTTATGTTTAAATACTTAAAGATAACTTAAAACGCACAAACGAGAACTTGTCATCTTTGGCAGGAAAAAAAGTTCACAGCATGAAAAAAAATACTTAAAAAGAAATACCAATATTAATATAAAATATATTAAGTCATGGGGTTTGGGGGTTTTTTTCCTCTTTCATAACTTTTTGTTTCTTTTCCATTTTGTAAACAATGCACGAGAACCGAACGCATTTTTTACATGTCTGGGGAGAGAGAAATAAAAAATGCAGTTGGCCAGCAAATGCACAGGTTGAAAGGGGAAAGAAATAAAGAAAAGTATATATATTTACATGAAGGGCAAGGATGGGAAGCTCTGAGGAGCGGGATGTTGGCGCTGGCTACGGGCAGAAGCCAGCTGCCAGTAGCCGGGGGATGCAGCCAGGAGAAGGGCGGCACATCCTGCCACCTCCAGCGGCATCCTCGGAGCCTTTCACCTCCGCTTTTCCTCCACCTTTCATTCCCTCCGTTGGCACTGTTGTTTCACTGTCACCCACTCACAAAGCCCTCGCCCGCCCGTGATGAAAACCCAGAGGCAGGATGCAGGTGATGGAAGTTTGGTCCTCGGCTAGGCCATGTGGATCAGAGTGGTCGATGGGACCCATGGAGGATCCCTCCCGGCTCCGCCCTTGTGCAGAGACTTCGGCTTGTGGGTACAGTTCGGGTGATCAGAGAGGGATTTTTCCAGCTGGATGCCAAGCACCTGGGTGGGTCCGGATGGCCGAGACCCAGAGGTGGGAGCTGGGATGAGGATGGAGCCACCGTGGGGTCCCCGGGCTCCAGCGCGCCCCGCGCAGCCAGGGACCCGTGTGGGCACCGAGGGGGACAGTGACCCTCCCACACCCTGGAGTCACTGCTGAGACCGGCCAAGGGGACACCTCTGAGCTCCTGGCTCTGTCCCTCCTTCCCAGAGGCTTCTCCATCCCGGCATGCTGGCAGGAAGAGTGGAGGGGCCTCTGTGCAGCCCTGGATTGGATGGCCTTAAATCAGGATCTCCACCATGTCAGACAGGTCTGGGGCTCTGGCAGCAGCCGAGCTCTCTGCAAAGGAAGAAGGGATTTACAGGGATCTGCAGGGATTCGGACCCACCCACCTCAACTGGGGCCTTAAAAATGCTTTAAAAAATCACTGATGCTTGTGCAAAGCCCGTCCCAGGGATGCTAAGCCCATGTGCTGGGGCCTCCCAACCCCCTGCCCCATGCCATCCGGGGGGACTCACCCAGCACACCGGTGCCCTCGCCCTGCCCACTGCTCCCAGCCGCTCCGTCCGTCTGCGTGCTGCCGTCCTTGCTGCCATGCTTGGAGTGGGATGGCAAGGGAAGGGCAGTGGACACTGCTGTCCCTTCAGCGGTGGCTTTGCCTGCTGGAGGAGACTCTCTTAGGGATTCAAGGCAAGGGAATCAAGTTTTCAAGGCCAGGTTGAATGGGGCTTGAAGCAACCTGGTCTAGTGGAAGGCATCCCTGCCCATGGCAGGGGGTGGAACGAGATGAGGTTGAAGGCCCCTCCCAACGCAAACCATTCCTGGGATTCTGTGATTGCTGGCTGGTCCTGGAGAAATTCCCCCTCCCCAAGCTCTCTAACTCCAAAACCATAGGGGACAAATGCAAGCAGGTCCCCACCACCAAGTGAAGGCAGCGAGCAGGCAGCTGTCCCTATTTACCTGTGCTGCCACGGGAGCTGCCCTCGGATGACTGGTCACTCTGGCCAGCCCCCGGCCAGCTCGGGGCAACAGAGGCGGCGAAGATGGAGGGCACAGATTTGGCCGGCCGCAGGGAGCCCTGAAGGGCTTTGCTGGGGTCCCTCCGTGAGCGCTGCTGCAGGACCTTGATGACAGCATCCTTCTCCAGGATTTGGGCATGAAGGGCTTTTAACCTGGAGAGGAGGAAAGGCAGAAGCTGGGAGAAGAGCTGGATAAGGAAAGGAGGATCCAGGCACTGCCCAACTGGACCACAGAAAAAGCTTGATGGGGACAAAATGCCTCTGGCAAGGTGGGACTAACCTGTTCTCCATCTCCTGGTGCTTGTGGCTGGCCAGGAGAAGGTCCTCGTTGAAGCTGCTGTTGGGAGAGTGCCGCGGGGAGTGGCTGATGAGAGTGGTGTCGCGCTGGGCGGCTGCTGTGGCCGCAGCGTCCATGGCGAACTGGCGCATGGTGCACTCCTCCAGGTACTTCTGCTCCCACTTGGTCATGTCAGCCTCCAGCGCCAGGATCTTCTCCTCCTTCTCCCTCAGCTGCTCCGACAACGTGTGGGCACTCAGCTCCGGCGTCCCCCCGCCCGCGGCGCCTGCCTGCCTCTGCAGCAGCCAAAACAGAGCCCCAGTGAGAGGACGAGGAGGTGCTGGGAGGACGCAGCACCTGCCGTGCCTCGCCGGATCCACCGCGCCTCACCGACACCCACCTGCTGAGCCCGCAGCATCTTCAGCTCCTGCTCCAGGCGTGTGCGGAGCCGCAGCTCCAGCTGCTCCCGCTTCTCGCAAGCGGCCTGGAGCTGCCCCAGCGCTGCCTGCAGCCGCTCCACCTTCTCCACGTAGGCTCGTTTCTTCCGGAGCTCGGCCTCTGCCTTGGCCGCCCGTGCCTGGGCGCTGCCCAGCGCCTGCTCCAGCAGCTCTGCCCGCCGCCTCTGGTCTTCATTGGCGCTGCGCAGCAGGGACACCTCCCGCTCCAGCTTCTCCTTCTCCTGCTGGTGCTCGTAGCCTGCAAGGGAACCCCACAAGTCTCAGACATTTGGCTTCCCTAAGGCTGGTCTGTGAAGCCCTGCAGGGATTCTTTGCTCCCCAGCATCTGGCTGTGCCACCCCTTCCTCCAGGTCTTCTATCAAATGGGGGTCAGGGGCATTCCAGCCACTTAGGCAGATGGCCAAAAGCCTCACGTGCCACATTCCTGGCTAAATTTTAGCTCGGGAAGGGTGAAACCTGCCTGGCCTGAATCCAGCCACCTTAGGGAAGGGGATGCAATTCCTCCTACTAACACCGACACCACGTCTCTCTGCTAAAATTTAGGTACATTTTTCCCCAAAAAAGCCCAGGCTGGTATGGCTGCGAAGTGCAGGAGGGAGGAGGGAGAGAACAGCCGGGCTGGCGTGGGGTGGGAGTGCGGGCTCTGTGCTGGAAGAGCCGGCGCTGCGGCAGGAATGTGGGGAATGCGGGTCACGCCGCCGGCCGGCCGACTGGATTAATGGCTCCAGTCCAGCACCAAGAGCTGCTCCATCCTCCCTGGGGAAGGGCAAGAGCTGCCGCCTGACACCCACCTCCTCCTCCAGCCGAGCCCCGCTCATAGATGCCACGGGGAGCCGAGCAAGGATGGGTGTCCCCCGGGACTTACTCTGTGCCAGGAGTTTGGCCACGCTGCCCTGGTTGCTCTCCTGGCTTTCCTGGGTCTTGCTGGCCAGCTGCTTGTTTGCGGATTCCAATCGCTCTGGTCCAAAACAATCAAACCCAATTAAGATTCAAAGACAAGATTATGGCTGGAGGAAGTGGGAAAAGCCTGGTTTCCCATGGAAACAGCCAGAGAACACAGAGCACCCACAGGGGATGGGGGCACACAGGGTCCCTCACCTTTCAGGTCCCGGTTGAAATCCTGGAGCCGTCGCATCTCGCAATCTCTCTTGTTCCTCATGGCTTTCTCCAAGGCTTCCCGCTTGGAAGACGCCTTGACGAGGTTTTCATAATCCTCCGAGATGCGCTGGATCTCGCTCTCCAGCTGGGGTAGAGGAAGGGACAGGCCAAGGTTAGATATTCATGGAATGAGGAAAGGAAAGGGAGATGCTGGCCAAAGCTCGGCCAGGGTGCTCAGCCCAATCTGAGCTGCCAGAGGAGCTCAGTGCACCCCAAATTGACCCCCAGCACATGTTTTGGGGGGGAGAAAACTGATTTTTCCTGTCTTTTTTCTTATGGAAGAGTCTCTCCACAGATTTTGGCTCTGCCATAGCTCGGCCACGAGGAACAGCCACCCCTTGTACACAGCCACACAAAGGGCTTTCTGTGTCGGCTGGGATGGGGGGACAGGCAGAGGGAGAGGGCCACTGGAGAATGGGCTCCTTCTCCCCAATCCCGGCTGCCACGCTGCAGCTGCTCCGAGGGGAACAAGCTGCCGGAGGGAGGAGGAGAAGGGATTAAATCACTAAAGGGGGTGAATTTTCACAGCCATCTGGTCGAGCATCCCCCCGCGGCAGGGGCTGCCACCATTCCCTCACCTTCTGGATGCGGCTCGCCTTCTCGGCACAGCTCTCCAGCTCCCGCCGCAGCTTCTCGCTCTCCCGCTGGAGCCTCTCATTCTCCCGCAGGACGGCGTCTGCCCGGGCCAGGCGGCTGCCGGCCGACACTGCCTGGGCACTGACCAGAGCCTCCACGCCGGCCGGACCCAGCGCACCCGGACACAGAGGCAGGAACGCGGCTGGGACCGGGGTGGGCAGCACCCTGCAGCAGAGGAGGAGAGGGTGTCAAGGTTTGGCAGGGTGGGAGAGCTGGCTGCAGCTCCAGGATCCCAGCAAGCCCGTGCTGGTGCCTCCAAGTCACCTCAAAGGAGGAGGGAGGCTCTGGGAAGCGTCTGTCCTGCTTTTTAGAGCTGGGAAGCACTTGCTCTCTAACCACAAATCCCATCTTGCAGGGATGCCTTGACCTGACCCCTCCAGGACCTGGCCAGTGGGTCCGGATGGGCTCCCAACTCCCCAGGGTCCTCTCATCCTGGGAATGCTGCAGGCAGCTTGGCATAGGATGCACCTTGGAAACTGGCAGTGCTCCCCATTTTCCTTATCTTCTGGGCAAAGCAAGGGCTCCTGGCATAGCTCCTCACTGCCCAGCTATGGATATGTCCTTTCTATATTTGGAAGGGCCAGGCCAGCGTGGCTGCCCCTTGTGCCACTGCTCCAGCATCCCACCTCAACATCCCGCCTGGAATACCCTGAGCAGGGTGGCTGTGCACGGCCCGGCCCCGCTGCGCTCCCCGCGGGCTGCCCGCCAAGGGCCTGCATTCCTGCGGGATGATATCGGAGCAAGGAAGAATAAATACATCTTCCTCGCAGCTCCCCTTCCCCTCTTTGTTCCCTGGAAGGAGAAGGTTTTCCTGCTGGAGATGCTATCGCTCTCTGTCTGGATACATCAGCAGGGCTGGGAGCAGTGTGTTCTCCCATCGAGCCACCAATTCCCTGCTTCCCACCATTTTCCACACTGGAAGAGGTTGTTTCCAGTCCTCCTCAAATTCCAGGCAATGCCTGGACCCCCAGATGTCCATCTCACAGCCAGCCTGGGGTTTTGCCAGAGGCATTGAGCTGCCAAAGGGACCACAAACCACCTGGCACCAGCCCAGGCTCTGCTCGGCAGCGATTCTGAGCTACAGGGACATTCCCCGCTCAGGACCATGGGATGGGTTTCTGTGGAGCAGGGAGCATATTTGTCTTCCGCCCCGCCCCATACCTATTCCACATTTAGCTGTTTCCTGGGCTGCTTCCAGCTCCTGGATTACCCCTTAAGTTACCCCCAGATTCCTCCTGGTGCATGGGGAGGGGGCAGGGTGTGCTGTGGCAATGGGATTTTCATCACTGGTTGGAAAAGCCCAGCCATGCTGGGGGATCTGGGGGACAGGAGCAGAGTGGGGGGCTCTCAGCAGACCCCCACAGCCTGAGCCAGTGAGGACAAGAGCAGCTGCTCCGGGCCCCAACTTCCCTTCACATCCTGCAAGTTCCAAGCACCCATCCTGGACATTCCTGGGAGACAACCAAAAGCAGAGCCCAGGGGCCACAGTTTACCTGATTTCGGGATGCTGAAATCCAGGCCCTTCCCGGGAGCAGGGTCGGGGCTCGGCCAGGTAAGCGTCCTGAGAAGGGATGACGTAGGGATACTCCGGGGGCGGTCCCCGCGGCTCCGTGCCCTCGGGGTGCTGCCCGCGCAGGGGGACGAGCTGGCGGGAGAGCTGCGGGAAGCTGTGGGAAGCGCTGATGGGACTCTGCGCCTTGGCCCCGTTCCTCTCCAGCGACATCCGCATGAGCCGCTCGCTCAGTGACCGCACGTGGCCGTGCTTCAGCTCCTTGAGCCCCTCGTCGGGGCGCCGGGCCCCGCTCTCGGCCCCGCGCGGGGCGTTCTCAGCCCGCACCCCCGTGCCGGCCGCTGCCCGCTGCGAGGCGAAGAGCTGGGAATGAGCCTTGGCCTCCTCGTAGGTGGGGAGCTCCTCGCCCTTGGGCGAGCAGAGCCGATAGACGCTGTTCTCCAAGTAGACGTGGTCGGAGTGATGCTCCTGGCCCTGCGGCTCCTGCCGCGTGGATTGCTGCACCATCTGGCTCTCCTCCGGGCTGAGGCTCTCCAGGGAGGAGCGGGGGCTCCCGGCGCCGCCGCCGCGCAGGGCCTGCTGCTGGATGGCCAGCAGAGTGCGGTTCTCCATGAGATTCCCATAGCGCAGCTGCTCCTGGATCAGGCGGTGCAGGACCGTCCCGTTCGAGTCCTCCGCCGTTCTCATGTCCGTCCGTGCCGGCGGCAGAGCCACGTTTCCACCCGACAAGGGGGTCCCGGGGGACCTCAACAGCGACTGGCCACGCCGAGACACCTGCAAAAGAGGGAAAAACGGGATCGCTGGGAAGCAGTCGGGGCAGGACACGGCACGGATCTTGATGGACACGGGGTTGTTTGCCAGGAATCTGGCCGGGACGTGCCAGAGGGATGGGAGCCCGTGGCGGCATCGGGAGAGCGGAGCAGCCTTCGCAGTGGGGAGGCCGAGCACCGGCACTCTCAGCGCACCCGGGGCCGGGGCTGGCACCTGGGGCTGGTCCGGGAACTGGGGGATGAAGCGGCCCCATGGGACCGGGCACAGAGCCACCGGGAGATGGGGAGGACCCCCCATCCCCGGACACGGACATGGAGATCCTGGACCTACAGGGGTGTCCCAGTCCCGAGGAGGGTCCTGGGATTTTTTCCGGGGAGGGCTCTAGGTGCCGAGAGGGTTCCCAGTCCCTGGGGGTGAATCTGGCATGGGAGAGGGTCATTTCCCCGGGAGGGTCCAGGTGCCGGGGGGGGGCATGCCGGTCCCAGGGAGAAGGATCTCGGTTCCGGGGGGCGTCCTTTTCTCGGAAGGGATCACAGACCCGGCTGGGGGCTTCCCTGCGCCAGGGGGGTTCGACCCCGGTCCAAGAGTCTCAGTCCCGGGGGGATCCCAGTCCCGGCCGGGAGCATCTCGGTCCAGGGGGGTCCCGGTCCCAGGGTTGCTGGTCCGGATGGGTCCCGGTGCCGAGGGAGGTCCCGATCCCTGCTGGGGGGTTCCTAGTGCCGGGGAGGTGTCCTTTACCCGGAGGGGCATCCCCGCGCCGGGGGGGGGGCTCGGGGCCGATCGGGGGG
>VZRR01001440.1:771200-829760 GCA_013398015.1 Oreocharis arfaki | reverse complement strand
TTTTTTTTTATTTTGAGGAAATCAAGGAAACTTAATATGCATTCTGGACTATGAGGCCACAATTTTTTCCATTTCAAAGCTCTAATGTAGCAGATTTAGGAACCCTGCTCTCCTGATTTGAGTTAGGAATAGATTTGTCTATTCTAGCATTTACAGAAAACATCAACCTCTACCCCGAAACGGTTGTCTGAGTCCTCCTCATTGCCAGTGAGAAATGATAAACGCTTCTCTTTTGGTGTCCTCGGTTTGGAGCATACAGTGGTGGCACAGATCTCTCTAGATGGGAGATCAGTTGAGAATTGATATCCACATTATCACCCAGCTGGGCCAGATGGGTTAAATGAATCCCACATCTAGGGCTTTCCGTGACATACAGCAAGGAAATTGTGTCTCTTGTATTTGCAATGGTAACTTCTGACAGAGACATTTTCCTACTATATCCTGAAGAAATATACTTTCTCTAATAGGAAATATAACCTACTTACATAAATTTCTTATATATTACTTACGGATTTTAACGCCAGTAAAAATTAGTGTTACATTAATGTTCATTATGACACATTTCATTTAATATTGTATCCCAAACAGTGAGTTGGAAAAGCCTAATCACCATAAAAATTATACCTAAATGGCATATGAAAAAATCAAAATGGAAGATTGAGCCAGGTAATGGAGGCAGAGTAGATTTTTTTTTTTGGTAGGTTGTTTTTTTTTATTACTATAATTTTATTTTATTTTAGCTTGCTGAATTCAAGATATAGAAGAATAATGAAACATAATCCAACTTCCAAATAATAACAATAATGATAAAAATAAAAACTATGTGGGAGAAGTGGAGAACAAAACTGTTCAGCAGAAATGAGCGAGCAGCAGATTGGAAGTATGAACAAACCTGTCCAATGTCATAGCATGCCAAATTCTTGAAGATGACAGATGGTAGAATTTTCTTTTACTGCACTCTACAGAAATACACAATAAAGCAAAGTTCACCTCCTTCTCCTCCATCCTCTAGCAGGTCATTACTAGATTTCTTGAGACATTACAGCTATCCTCCCTTGGTTTTCCATGACTTATTTTATTTTCCACCATTTACCTTATTTTTTACATTTCTTTTTTCCTCATCTTTTAATGCCAGAATATTGTTGTTTTGTTTCTGTTCCTTATGATTAGAACCTTTTATTCTACATTAAAAAATAAAAAAAAAGCTTTTCAATGAAAATTTCCCTCAAAATGGTGAACGTTAACATCTAAGGGAAAGGGGTTTTTTTTTATTTTTTAATGTGGTCCGTACCCGTACTTTCATATTCCAGAGGCTACAGATCCTCTTTGGCAATAACTACTCTTGTGACATGCCTACATTACCAATCTTGTATTATCTCTCCTCTCAGATGGTATTACTCATATGCATTTATTAAAACTCACATGTGTGGTGTTGTTCTTTCTGTGGCCATCACGCAGCCCCCCTGAGGGGACAGACAGGGAATGGCTGCCTTAGCGAGCAAAACACTGCCTGGGAACATCCACGGACACCAGAAGATGATTACTGATACTACTAAACAGAACAGCTCGAGACATGGGTTTGGATTATGACAATTATCAGCCTCCAGAGCTGTTCCTTGGCATGCAACCAGTCTGGGTTAGGGACTGTTCTCAGTCGGCAGTTTATGTCATGTTTTAAAAGCTAAGAAATTGCTACAATGTGGATGAGAGACATTTCACGACATTCAGTCATCAAGAAATGGACCAACAAATGTTTAATTAATGTCCAATTATATTGTCTAAGAACAGTTCTGAGGACCTCCACGCAGTAAACCACGAGATAAACTCACAAACACACTGAGGTGAGACCAGAGAGTGAGGGTACAGTTGCATGCATGTTTAGGACCAGTTTGTATTCTCAAATGACTGCTACTGAGTGGAAAACAGACTTTCATTTTGCTCTTCATGCTCTTTCTCAATTTTGTCTATTTTCTCCCTTCAAAGAGTAAGATTTTCAGGCCAGGGACTATTTTTCACTATGTTTATGACTAACTCTTAGCACAAAACATCACACCTCTGTTGTGGTTAAAGGAGTTATGACAATTCTTACTAACATACAGATCTTGATCTTGAACTGTTATTGCCAAAACAATGCAATTATTAATACAAATAAAATGATCCTTCTCAAGATATTTATGGAAAAGCCCACATTAATGCTCATCTTCTCCTTCTTTGTCTTGTTCAGTACGAAAACACCATCCTTCTCAAAAATATTTGCTATATTTTATTAAATGGCTAATTTGAAGATCTTTATAACTCCTTCTAATAACAAAATAGCTCTTCAAGATGGATTGCCACCTCCCTCTTTCTGTGAAATAGCAAGAGCCTGACAAAAATTCAGAGAAAAAGGAGATAGAGAACACCTTCGCTGAAGGATTTCCAAGAAAATAATCCCGCTAAACTAGTTTTGGGAGAATGAATGAAGAATAGTGGTACAGCAAACACATTAAAAGTTACCACACAAACAGAGATATTTTTTATTTGTTTGTTTCTCTCCTTCTTGTGTCATCCATGGCCTGTCCGGAGGCAAAGAGACTGACACTTGTAATATCCTCCCTCTCAAGCCGTCTGTCAGCTGGGAAATAATGAAGGGAATTGAGCTTGTTTCAGCAGAGATCAAGATTTCTAATGGGAAACTGGTGATGGAGATTGTCTGAGTGCTTGTGCCCTGAGCATGGATGAGTTAGTCAATGTCAAAACATAAACCATCACTCAGGGAATGTGGATAAGCTTGTTTGGCTCCACAGCTGCTTGCTGTGTTGGGAAAACTCCATTATGTGCTATGATTTTCTAATTATTAGTTATTTTTAAAGGCAGCATTTTCTTTTGCAAATGTGTAGTCAGAAAAAAAGCCATCCTGCTAGGTATAGAAGTTTTTGTTGCCATTTTGAAAGTGTGAGAGAGATGGGTTATACAGGAGTCCCACAGGGAGTTTTTTTTCTTTTTGGCATATTATTTGTGCAATATGTAATGGATTTTGTTAACACAAGTTGTGGTCAGCTGGAGGTTTGCTATTAGCTATAAAAAACCAAGATGGATTAGGCTAATGCTAAAAAGTTAGAAATTCCATATAAAATAACCATGATGACACATTATTTCTCTTTCCCTTGGCTGCTTTTTCTGCTGAGACTCAAGGTTGTTTGGAACTGGAATTGCTTCTTCCTATGAGTTTGCACAGTGTCAGCTGGTAAGACTTTAATCTGGCCTGTATTCTCCAAATTCTGGTGTAATATATGTAAGTACATGGTTTGCAATACATCACTGGTCATTACTGAGAACAAGAGATAGACAATCTTCTCTTGCAAATGGCTTAGAGTGGTTGATCCTGCCTTGGGGAAAGAACTACATGGATTACACACCCTCTTAAGACCCTTTGCAATGCTGTTTTCCTGTGATTGCATCTAATACATACTCCACTGCCATTAAGGCATCTGGAATCTAAAATGAGACTCGTCCTTTAAAATAAAGGGAAGTGGAAGTAAGTTCATCTGAAAAACAAAACAAACTAAAACAAAACAGATCTTCGTTTCTAGGTTAGTTTAATAAGTAAATTTAAAAAAAAAAAAAAAGTTCCCATTTCAGATGTTGTTCAAAAGCAGCCTTTTGGATTGCTGGATTGGATCTGTTTCCAATTGTACATCTATTGTTCTTTATTCTACTGAGTATGTTTCAGATATAAAAATCACTTGCTGTGAGTTTGAATAAGAAGGCCTCTGTCAGATAGGGGAAGCATTCCCATCTTTTGAAGGGAGAAGCAATACCCAAAAGCTTCTGTAGGTTGCAAATGCCACTGCCACAACTGCAGAGATGATTCTGTCTGTGTTCTGTCATTGGTTTCTTCATGTGCTTTGCTCAGGGGTACAGCAGATGGCACTTCTCCAGCTTTAGACCAAGCTGGAGACACAATATTTGATCTACAGAAACTATCTTTTCCTTTCTAGTTCTGTATGAAGAGCAATCCATTTTCTTTTAAATTATCTAATCAGAATTATGCAGTGATGAACAGATATCTGCTTAAAAAATAGAAGGGAGAATTAGAAGACTAAACATAAAAACCTAAAAGTTTGTCTAGATCTGCTTAAGCTCTTTTTTCACCACTGAGCAGAGCCTGCTCCCTCCTCAGACACCTCCCTGCAGATACTGACAGACATTGGTGAGGTCCCCTCTCAGCTCTCTTTTCTCCAGGATGAACAAGCAAAGCTCCCTCATCCTTTCCTCTTCCTAGAGAGAGGTGCTCTAGCCCTTAATCATCTTTGTGGCCCTCCACTGGACCTGCCCCAGGAGCTGCACGTCTCTCTTGTCCTGAGGATCCCAGAACTGGACACAGCACTCCAAGTAAGGCCTCACTACAGCCTATGCATAACAACAAAAGTCTTTGTTGCAAGTTCAAGATGTGAACTTTTCTTTTTGACTAGGGCAGTGGTGCTGTGCTGGTCAGACTGTGTGATGACCTTGTGCCACCCTGGGTCATTACTCTGAGCTGTTTGGTATCTGAACTCGGTCTCTCCGAGTGGCTTGGGATCTGCATCTGCAGATAAAGCACCTCTCTTATCTCCGCTTTAGCTCAGAAAACTTGCATAACAGTGCACACTATGAGCTATGGTTAAACCTTCAGAACACCTTCCTCTTTGTGACCAGGCATTTCTCTGTCCTTCAGAACAGATAAAGGTCATAGACAGAAATTTAAAGTGTAACTCATGAAATTATCATATGTTAATCACCCTCTTTGGATAGTGATCTGTACTCTGGATTATTGCAAAATCATGGATGCTTTTTTTTTTTATCAGCACTTCCCAGTGGGACCTTTTGAGTAAGAAGTCCAGCAATGTATGAAGTGTTTGTTTATTTTCCATGTCCATTTAGCAGACACTCTTGCCAAGTACAGTTCCCCATTCTCAGGGGCTTCTCACTGCACAGAGATCTGAAAGTTCAACCACAGCCTCTATAGGATAAGCCTTACATCCTCTGTGCTTTTTGAATTGCTGGAAACTCTCTCATCCTTCATCTAATAATAAATAATTGCAATAATTAGTATTATTAATAATGCAGGATCTCAGAGGGCATAAGCACTGGTAAAACAGAGCATCCAAAAGATTTCTGTGAGCACAGAAATGCCCCCCCAAGGAAATAAAGTAATCAGAGGGAAATATCTTGGAACCAATGTAACTTTGGGAGAAATATGTTGTTTCTAATATGCTTTTGGTTCTCTATGGAGCAACAAAAAAACCTCATTAATTATTATAATTGTTGATTATTTGTTAGGTACTAAAAATACAGTCAGGATAATGAATGATTTTTAATTTTCAAGGCTTCAGGATACTTAACTGAAAAGAGTTTGGTGGATTTCAGTCAGTGCCATGCTTGAGAGGTCATAGAGCACAAATACAGAATAGTGAACACTTCTTTTCACAGTGCTATCTATAAACGGTAGGCCAAATAAGACTGAGCAATTAATTTTCTCTTTTTTGTTGCCTGCCAGGAATACTTCAGTGTGGAACTCATTCTGTCCGGAATATCGGTGTCCAGACTATTTTGAGCATCTGAGTATAATTGGTAAGCTTTGGGTCTCTATTCCATGAATAGACCTATTTCATCGAATAAAAACAGGTAGAAAATTTTACTTTCAAGGTCAAACCAAGAACTTTTGGAAAACATCCCAGAAGAAAGTTGCCTTTATAGTCTGGAGGTTACCGGGAATTTCATGTTCATGTGGCATCACAGGTGTTTCCAGTGGTCAGAGCCCTCCACTACTGTTTGTAAGATGGAATAAAACCTACCCCAAAGGGAAAAGCTCATTTCAGACCTGAGTAGATTTAACAGAGAGACTACAAGCTCCCAACGGATTACCACAGGTTACCTCTAGTCTTATGAAGACACGGAAAGACAGGGAAAGACAGAAGCCCTGAGTATGTCTTGGAGCATAAGGTAGCATTGGCAGGAAGGACAAGGCAGGCAACAACCTCCTGGGTTTTGGTGAAGGACAGAAGAGGTGTGTTGCTCCTCCTGTCGGACAAGCCTTTTCCAAGGCTTACAAATTGAGGCTGGAATTGAGAAAACTCCACAGCAGATGAATCTCATACATTTTTGGGTATATAATTCAATTTTCCTATGCAATTCTTGAATTGCCTCCTAAACTCTTCTGAACACAAGGAAAGCATCTGCATACACAAATGTGATTTTTCTGTCCAGTGATGTGCAGTACCCCTTAGTACCCCAGCCTCTTCATTCTTGATCTCATGCTACATCCATGAATCTTTACTCCATTCTGCTTCTTCCCTCTTCTGATCTCATGGGAAGAGGGGTTTTTTCTACAGAAGAAACTCCTGTTTTCAGCTGGAAAAGTGGTAGCACTGGGCCTGATTGTCAGCCTTTCTGGGCTGGTGAGGTTTTTATGAAATTAGACATATTTGTCTTGATGTTTAGTAGAGAGCATGAAATTCAAATCTCTGTGTTTGGCATTCCGCAGGCCAGCGCTTTAATATTCAATGACATAACTTCATTGCGGTTTTGACAACACTATATAGGAGTTGTGCTTACCATTGAAAATTAAAGCCACTGAAAGAGTTGACAACAGCAGAATTGTGAATGCTTCCAGGCTCCTGAAGTGATTGTTATTCCAGTTTGTCTAGAAGTGCTTATTGTGTTTGTAATACCGTCAGTTCCACTTAAGGGCTACTTGAAGTCAATGCAATACGGGGAAGTATTACAGAAATCTTTCTTTCCTCCTGAACATTTATACCTCTGTGGCTCATTTGCATTTTCATTTGCTCATATGTTTATTGATTAGATTTTTGCTTGAATTCTTATCCAGGGTTAGTGTTTATATCTGTCTATCCTATCTACCAAGATTCTTATCTGTTCCTTGTCTCCATCATATTTTAGCACCTCAGAATCACTCACAGGCTTTTATCCTCAGCTCTGTGGGAGGGAAGTGCTGTCTGTGTTTCAGAAATTGGAGATTTGTATGCAAGCCCACGAATTATGAAAACTCTATCCTAATTTCCTGTACATGTTAGTTACACAGATTGATCTTGGTATGGTTTCTGCAGTGAAAAGGGATTGTGTACTGAGCATCCAAACTCGGTGCAAAAAACAATAGCAGTTGAAAACATTATAAAAATCAACCTCCAAATCATAATAAAATCAAAGCAATGAAGCTGTAGAGCTGCAAAATTGATATGCATTAAAGGCAGGGAATTAAAAATTTTGCTTTTCTCAGTGACTTTTACCTGCACATCTCAAAGCAAAATCATTTGCCCAGGTTTAATGCGCTGATCTCATTCCTTCTTATTGTATCTTGCAAGATCTCTACACTGATATGTAGAACCAAGCCTAAATTTATTCTTAACCAATTTGAGGTATGTGAGGCTCCTCACCTTATCTCCATTGTACCTTGCAGTTCAATGCAAAGATTTGCTGACAGAACTTATTTCTCAAGAGTGTCCCTATGACACCACCCAGGATCCTTGGAGTCTTAGAAACCCAAATCTTTCTTAGAAATTAATCTGAAACAAAATTTTCTTATTTTCATTAGCTCTTCTCTCTGCAGGCCTGGAGACCCTGAGGGGCAATGGTTAAATGCTATAGAATATGATAGTTATCAAGATCTTTCCACTAGGAAAGCTGGAGCTTCCAGCTGGCCTGAAAACCTCAATGGCTTGTGCATATTCTGGCTCCTGATTGTGAATTTTAAAGTTCTCACTAGCTTAATTTAAGCACTTTAAAAATTCAGTCAAAATTTTTACTTCCGTTGACATAATATGGTACAAACTCTGCCTGAGTTTGTTGCAATTATATTAACATTTAAACAGTGAAATAAAATAAATATGCAGTGAATATTCACATTAATGAAGAAAAATATTAATACACATAAAATTTGTGAAATACATTGAAATAAATTTATATGAACTAAATTCTTCTTACACAATCAGTGCCACAGGAATGTTCACAAAATGCAAGTACAACATCTGAAAATTGCTTTCATTATTTATTGAATTAAAAGAGAATTAGGTTTCCTTTTCCCAGTCCTCATATTACAAGGCTGGAGATCCATGTTATGCACATAAATTAAAATTAACTTTTTTTTTGGCCAAGAATGTTCTTTCCCTTTCCATCCCACATTTATTCATTGCCAATTTACCTCCAGATACCCTTGTGCCAAAAATGCCTTTTAACCTAATAGTTTCTTCTTTGTCCCTGGTGTTTATTTCCCTTTCCCATCTCTTGCAGGCATTCCAAAAAGCATCCACATTTCTTATCATCATCTAATATGACGTCAGTGTTGGTTATACACTTGTGCAAGTTTTGGAACGGATTTCAAATCACTAGTGATTTGCTATCACTGCTCAAGCAGTGATGATATCAATGGAAGAGACATCAAGAGCAATAGAGGATTCAACAGTGATTGACATAATTGTCCAAGATAGGACCTGTAGATCACTGCATACATCCCACGACTGAATCCTGGGAGAACCTAGGTGAGCCATCTTAGACAAAGCATTTATGTGTGAAAATCTGCCCTGTTTTCCCTGCAGGCCACAGGTCTGTGCATGCTTTTCCATGTTTTGGCCTTATTTGGATGATCCACAGTAAGAAAAGCAGACAATGCATAATAGAGGAACACAGGGCCCATTCTGCTGGCTGAGAAAAAGAGCTAATGGATTCAGTGTCCTGTCTCCCATGAAAAGAGACCTGCCTGACCTTAAAAAAAAAAAAAAAAAATCACAGGCTTCAACACCAGACAGAAAATAATCATAAATAAAAAAAGACAAACAAACAAATAAACAAACATCCAGATTTTAAAAGGCTGTTATGGGTTACTGAACAACCTGCCCCCAGGAAAATTCTCTCTTAAACCCTGAAAGATGGTAGTTGGTAAATACTTATTATAATTCTTGGTATTCATTTTATTTCAGTATCTGTCTCAGCCTTTGAGTCATGACATCTTCTAGGAGAAACAGGCTACCCAGCCCTGTGGCCTTAATATTTCCTTTTTTTTTTTTTTAATTTCTGGTCCTCTTATTCTTTTGTTTAAGAAGCTACTATCTTGTTACTTGCAGCAGATGATCTCCATGCCAAGATTTTGTTTTCCCAACCATTGAATTATTTGTGCACAGCAAAGGATCTGAAAAGGTCTTCAGGCATGAAAAGTACTTGCAATTCCCCAGCCACAGATAACTCAAACCATGAGATTTTAAAGCATTTTGTGAACAAAATAAAAAAAAACCTCAAACTATTCAGCTTAGAAAGTTAGAGGCATTTCAGCCTAGAGAAATTTTTCCCATGCCAAAAGTTTTTTAAACTGGTAAAGGTGCTAAGGCTACACTGTAAGGGTCTTAGTTGGAGTTTAACAATACAATATTCTCATGAGAAGCACTGGAACTCTGCAGCAAATGATCAAGTTCAGAGCAGCTGAACATTTCTAGCCTTACTACTTGTGAATGTCCCTCTGCAGACTTCAAAAGCCTGGAAGTCTCAGAAACCATGTGTTTTCAATCAATTTCTTTCCAAAAACATTTTAACTGAAATTGGACAATATTTTCCCTTGTTGGTGTAAGTGTTGCTTACACGGCTTTCACTTTCTTCTTCACTGTCAATCTCTTCCTAGTGGTTCTATTGAATTATTTTAAATTCTTCTGATTAAAGGGTATGAAAACTCATTCCACAGGTTGTTTGTTGTTTGGATTTTTCCCCCTTGTTCAGAGACATAAAGTGGTTCTAGTGCAGAAAAAGGAACCAGGCTCACACTTGGAGTGCTGGGTCAAATTCTGGGCTCCCCAAAAAAGAGACATGGATATACCAGAGCATGTCCAGCAAAGAGCCACAATGATGATGAGGGATGTGGAGCATTTGGCATATGAAGAGAAGCTGAGAGGGCTGGAACTGTTCATCCTGGAGTATGGAAGGCTCAGGGGGATCTTATATCAATCTGCGAAAATACTTCAGGAGAGACAGCAAAGAAGTCTCAGTAAACAGGACGAGAGGCAGCAGGCATGAATGAAAACACAGGCAACTCTGTTCAAACAAACACAAGAAGAAGCTTTCTAACTACAAGGGTGGTCCAACACTGCAGCAAGTTATCCAGAGAGGTTAGAGAATCTCCATTCTTGAAAATGCTGGAATCTCAAATGAACATGGTCCTGAGCAACCTGTTTTAGGGGACCCTGCTGAGCTGGGGGTAAGACTAGAGGAACTCCAGAGGCTCCTTCTATTCTCACCTTTTCTGTGACTTTATGATTGCTGCTGTGAATACCTAACACGTGGAGAGAGGAAATAGCTTTCAATCTGCTTTTCTTTCCTGCCATTATGCTATTATTTCTTCTGAAGAGTTGCTTCTGTCCTTGGACATTCATCTCTGTGCTGATGGTGTTCAGAAATACTGTGGCCCCAAGCTGTCAAATCCTAACTAGTTAACTTTTTTCTGTATGACTTTTCGCACAGTTTTTCTTTCTCAAAATCATGGTGTCAACACATCTCTCCTAATTTTTTTGTTAATTCTTTGAGTCAGCTTTCAATCCCACTAATGCTATCAGCATTTTAGTCTTAGTACTTGTGTAGAACTTGATCCTACCTGTTACCTTTAATCCTGTGAGTCATTTTGTCAGCATTAATGATTCCTTCTCATTAGCCTGCATAAAGTATGTAAGATTTGGCTCAGTTCAAAAATCAGAAATAAATCCTGAATGGTTCAGTAAAGTCCTGTGAATTAGCAGGATGTATTTAATGAGTAAAGTCTGAGTAAATGCTTAGTGAATATGAGAAGTCATCCAGGAATATCTGAGCAGTCTTATGGTTTCAGACTTTTCTCACAGGAGCTACTTGTCATGAATTCCAGTCAGCAAGATTGCATTTGTATTTCATGTTGGTACATGCATGGTGCTTATCGAAGAAAAAGATCGCTCTTCTGACACCAATCTCCAAGGCTTTGGTTTCCTGTCCAAACACTGACATGCTGACAGATATAAAGCTCCCCATTTCTCAGGCAATATTGTTCTGATCATGATGGTTTTGACGAAATTCCATCTTTATCCCCAATCCATTTTATTTTTTATCATGGCGATCGCTTCCTAGTTTCCCTCAGATTACTTAGTAGCTCAGCATCAATAGACAGTGGTACTAAAGGGAATACACTTTAGTGCTTGTACAAAGACCATCCATCATGGAGAGATGGATTTGGGTATTTTTATAGGATTCTCCTCCATGGTTGGCTGAGTGCTGTTCTGCTGCTGTCTAACATGGGGGGATTATAGGTGCCTCTCTGTTGTACCTGCTGCTTTCATATTGCAAAGCGGGGGGGGTTATTAATAGCGATTGTTTTCAGCTGGAGCTTTTAAAGCTTGTAATACCAAGACATAGGATTGAAAGTTATTAAATGAACTGCCAGTGCTGCAGCAGATATGAGAGTGTCTAGCTCTGGGCACTTTATTCCTCAGTTTCTTCCATTTTCCTGGGTAAGCAGACTTTACATTGAATATTTTTTCACCATAGTGCTCTCCTTTAGCAGACTGCTTTCTATACATAGTTTCCAAACAATGCTAATCTTTCTTTAACTCCTTTTTTAACCTTTCCCTATCTTTTATTCTCTGACAAATTATACCCTTGGCATCAGGCTCTTCATCATCTTTCAGCTCACTCAGCCTTTCTTGTAGATAACAGCTTTCTGTGAGAGTTTTCACTCTGAACATCTTGCCTAGGATCATTATCTAAAGGTATTACTCTATCTAGAACTTCTTGTCCCTTACTTTCCTTTTCCTCACACAAAGAACTCAGTCCCGAGTTTTTCTGATGAACATAGGAACAGAAATCTTCACTTTATTTGTGCCATGATGGGTTCAGAGCTATTTGGAAATGAGGTCTTGGGATGATAAAAGATAGTGCTAAGAAAGTATCATCTCACCAATAGTTAAATTTAGGAACGCAAGAGGGAGAAAAGCGCTGCAAGTCTGCAGTGTCCCTTAACACGATGCTGTGTGCAGTTCTACTTTTCCTCACCTCTTACAGCAAGTAAGAGAGCTAGAGAAGATCTAGAAGAAAGGCAACAAGAGAGATCACAGGTATAAAATAGCATCCATGCATGAAACTCTGAGGCCTAAACAAAGAGATGACTGAAAGACGACATGATAAGGGTCTGTGAAAACAATGTTTATGGGATCTTTCAAAATACAAGCTAAGGCATGAAATGAAACTGGCAGATGGGAATTTAGAAATAAACAAGAGGAAGTACTTCCTGGAACTCCTTAGCACAGGTTGTTGGGCATGTTAAAATTCCTATGGCTTTGAACGGAATGAACAAGTAGAAAGTTGATAGCTCTTCTTCCCAAAGATACTGCCCTTGGAACAGGAACAAGAAATGTTTCTGAAACAAGAAATCCTTGGAGGATATTTAGGAAAAGTAGCACTTCCCTCTTCTCATGCACCAGTTTCTCATCCTATAGCTCTTCAGTGGAACTGGTCAGAAAAAGATTTTAAAAACTGAATTCCATAAGAGTTATTTCAATAGGACTATTCTCTGTGTGTACGTGTGTGTATTCATGTACATCTGTGAAACAAAATACTGATTAATATTTTTGCTTCAAGTATCTTAGGAGAAACTTTGAGTAGTACATTTTCTGTTTGAACATCTTAATGGAATATTCAAATTTAATACCTCAAAATACAGTTGAACAAAGAAAATTGCTTTATTTCATATGGGACACATAAATGCACAGATAATCAGAATTATATATTTTTAAAAATGTTTTGACAAACTCGAAGGAAGTATGTTTATGTATATTTCTAGGGGGAGATTCTTATAAGTTTTTTTTTTTTTTTTAAGATTTGTATTGATGTTATATGACACTGTTTCTTTGCAATGACATTTTGTACAGTAAAGAATTTACACTTGTTTCTACATCAAAAAAATATTATTACCATATAATCTTAGCAGGCAGAGATCATAAGGACCTCATATTATTAAAATATTCCATTTCTCTCCCAGGGTAGGATTATTATTCGCACTTACATTGTCTAGTGATTTTCTTCTATCTCTAGTTTTAAAAATCCAAGCAAATGAGTTTACTGGAAAAAAAGTAACCCATAAAACTGCTCAAACTATTTTTTATACAACTTTTTTTTTTTTCCCTGCTTGAAAATGCCATTTAAGCAAAACCGAAATATTTCTGGAATGTGCTAATTTTGATAAAATTCTCCATGGAAATTTTTTTTAAACAGTTCCAGGTGGTAGTGATAGCTGTGTTTGCTGTGCTTCTGACATTTCCCTCTGTAAATACTCTCTTTCACATGAAATTCCAGGCTACATTTTGTTCTAAATTAAAATCAAATTTAAAAAAAAAAAGTGTATAAGAGTTGAAATCTTTCTGAAAAATCCATTTTTTGTGAGTGCTATGTATCATTTAAAGAACAAAGTACATTTATTAATGCTTTCCTTTTCTTTTATCATAAACCATGATGAGAAGATGAGCTTCTCAACTGCTACAGGTATGGGTGGCAACTCCACCCATGAAAAGTCCTTTGTAAAAGGTATTGTTCTCCTTATCATTAACAGCTCTGTAAAGAAGCCCAATCCTCTCTTATTTGTATTTATTAGTTTTGTTCTTATTCTTTCTAAGCGAATCCATTCCAGCTCTGCCTCTTATACAGTTTGCCATGGTGTGGACCAGGTTTGCTGGAACTGATGAGCCAGACCAGACCCCCAGGTTAGAGGATATTGCTCAGTGAGGGTCCCAGACAGCAGTCAAGCATCTCTTTGACTTCTGGGACTTGAAGAAATGTTCTTGTACTCAAGAGAGACCATGAAAAAAAACCCAACCAGGGTGTCACCGAATACAAACTCTCCAAACAATTTGCTAGGTTGGAGAGCCAAAATTATTTTATTAGCAGCATCAGATTCATGGGGAATTCTCATCAAAACATTCATGTCCAGTAACCTAAGAGACCAGGTTATATTCCTGAAGTTAATACATATTCATCACATTTTCTGAATACATGCATATATGCTAATTTTTTCAGTGGACTTATTTGGATATGGTTCCAGATCTTCTGATTAATCTTTTATCCTTGAGAGTATTTCAAATAGGAGGTCAGGTCATAATGTACTTCCCTTATCATTTTTTGTTCTGACACACAATCCTTGTTCTCAAACCTAAGACATCTACTAGTACATATTAGTCACTGATATAAGTAAACAAGGAAGCATTAGCTGGCACAAGACTTATTAGTCATGATGTAGGGTGTTAACACAAGGCCACATTAATCTCTGGCATTTGCACTGAGCACTCCACGTACAAGCCCAAGCATCAACCACGAATGTAGGGATCATTCAGTATGTGCTAAAGTTGAAAGAATTTTCCAACACCTTCCCCAATGCTGCATAGACTCCTTCTTAGAGAAAAACAACTCGTTCAGGGACAAGGATATCACAGATTATATGGGTGCAGACTATAAACTGTGCTGGGAGAGGAGATGCAGTTACAGACCCCAGAGAGCCTGGCTTAGCACTGAGAGGGATGCCTCCATATGAGCAGAGACAGGGAAGGTAAAGCCTAAACAAAGATGTAGCTGCAGCTACAGAATCACAGGACACAAGCCTATCTGCACCCAAGGGAGGATGAGCAATTCAGTCTGGCACTGACATTGTCTAATCTCTTCTTAAAAAGCTCCCGAGCAACAAAGTTTCACAACATTGTGTCTCCATCACAAGAAGTAATGACCTGACATTCACTGAATGATTGTATCCCCATTCCCTCTCCTTTCCAATCCTTCATGTGAGATGGGGAAATGCTGTTAGCCTTGCTTTGGAGGAGACAGTGAAAAAATAAATGTTTTGGCCAACATCACACAGGAAGGCAGAACAGAAAGCTGAAGCCATTGCCTGAGTGCCATGCTCTGATCTTCCTGTTCTTTCACAGCTCTGTCTGCCTCTGAAACGTGACTATTATTATTACACTTTCTTCTTCCTTTCTTTTTTCAGTCCCTGTTGGAATGTTGGAAGCATTTCACTGTTTTCCAGTTGGCCATCCTCCCCAGGCTCCTGTGCCCAGTGCCTCGGCCCAGAGGGAGCAGCACAGCAGGAGTTCAGCCCTGTAATCAGCTGGGCTACACCAGCTACATACAACAGCTTCAGGATCAACTCTAATTTCTCTTCAACCTTCAGCTGAGGAATTCAGAGAAAGATGAAGTATCAGGAGGGGGTGGGGGAAAGGTGAGGCATTTTGTCATTAACAATATAGCCTCACTTATCACTTACAACTGGAACTGCAGATAGCAGTTATTAAAAGATGTACCATTAGTACAAAAGCTCATTACCACGCTGTAATCCTTGTAAGCATTTGTGACTGATACCAATGGAGTTGGCAGTGTGTCGAGGCTTTTTTTTTCTGCTTTTTCCTCCTTTTTATTTTTTTATTACATATGTCTGGGATTGAGAAAGGAACCAGATATTCAAGGACTAAAATATGTTTAGAGAAAATCCTGGTTTCAGCGTAATTATAAAGAGTGTTTATATGTTTATAAAGGGGCTGAAGAGTCATGTGTGAATATTTTTCCATCATCCATAAAAAGGGACTAAATTCCCCTTTCTGGTAAGAGGTAACATCATCTAGAATGGGCCTGCTCATATTTTTTTGCTTGTATCTGACTGACTTTCTGCAACCACATTTGTCTCCCTCTAAGGTCCAGAGTCTTTTCTCTTCCTACCTGTTATTATGACACTTTCCCTTCACCCATTGCCTCATATTCTTGCTTATCATTTGAAACAGAGTTTTCTTTCTAAAAAAAAATTTCCCAATATAAACCAGGGCACTTTGCCAGACATTTGACAAACTTACACTGGAAACTGCTATTCTACCCTGTTGACCCTTGAACTTTTTCTGAGCTATGGTTTATTTCCAGCCACTCCACTAACCTCCATTTTAACTGTTGGCAAATTATTTCATTATTTCAGTGCCTCAGGAAAGCCAGGATAAGAACATTTCCTTGTTTTATGAAGTTCTCTAAGATACATACAAGAAAAAGCCATAAAGGGCTAAGTAATACTACCGGTAGTAATAATAACAATCATAATGGAGCTAAAATGAGCCCATGTTCCAAACTTTGATGCTTTTTTTTTTTCTTTTTTCCTTGAAAATATCATTACTGAAATGGAAGGGGAAATAATGACAGAAAGGAAGATGTAGTTCATTTTACTAATACAAAAAAAAAGGAAAAAAAAGATCTCCATGAGATTGGCTACCCAAAGTAATATTTTGTTCAGTACAAGGGAGTATAGGTGGCAGCTAATATTCAGACACATGGACTTAGGTATTACAAAATGAACAGAAACATCATATATGCAAGTTTTATCTGCACATAAGTCACTTAGAAAATAAAGATCTCTTGGTTTCAAGGATTCTTCTTCACTGCAGTTTAAAAATCAAAGAGTCAGTTTAGTAAAATCACCTTGATTCAGGGTGAAAAATAAAAATGCTATTTTTTTCTATTCTGAAGCCAAAAATAGGACTGAGAAAGGGGAGTCTATATGACTAATACTCAACTACTTGCTGTGGCTATTGTGTTTTTCCTGTCTTGAGAAAAAAAATGCATTTTCTTGGTTATGCATAAGTAAACTCCAAGGGAATATTTAATTCATGTCACCTTAATGGGTAGAAACACTCTTTGCAAGCTTGAATTTCAAACAAATAGTCAAGACCACACGGCTGCCAACAGCTGACTGAAAGGCTGAAAGGCCACCATGGGTGAATTTTGGATGCAGATACAAATCTCATTAAATGTATTGATGTATTAAAGCTAATGTTTTGGCCAAAAAATATCCTTCAGGCTCAGCAAAAACAGGAAACAAGCTGTTCTTTGCAGTATAACAGCTGGATTGTGTCAAAAATCTGAAAATAAAATACTTGACAGGCTGGGGACAAGTAAAATGGAGGCTTCCCGTAGGTAAAGTACCAGAAGTTGCATTCTATAATACTCTTAAAACAGAAATAAATAAGCCAAGGGGCTGTGAGAGTGAGCCAAAGAAAAGGCAGAGAATGTCCCAGTGAGATGGACATACAGATCTGACTAAGGCAACTGATTTTATTTTCAGTCAAAAATGCTTTAGGATAGCTGGCTGGTAGCTGCATGCAAATAGTCTTCTCCAAGATTTTACCCAGCCATGATCCCTAATGTCTCAGCTCAGCCCTGGACAGCCCAAAGACTGCCTAACCCCAGAGGAAGGGTATGAGATGGGAGGTGCATGCTCGATTCTGATGAGAGATTCACCATGGGAGATGGACCCACCATGGGGAAAAGACTCCAGTGCTGCAGTGACACCAGCAGTGGTCACTGCTGAATGAAAATAAATGGCTTCAAAAGAGACATCACTGGCCAGAGATTCAAATACCCCTTGACAGAGAGTAAAGCCTGTGGGAAAACCACTGTGTGCTCCTCATTTCCCAGCCTGGTAGATGTGCTTGCCGATCCCCAAGAGCTGTCACGTAGCATTCTACCTTCCCTACTCAGATAGCTCAGCAGCCCTGGCTGCCTTATCATCAGATCCTGCACCTCGCACTTCTAATAATTCCTATAAGAGCTCTTCTCTTTCCCTCCCCTCAGTTTTCCCCTCCTCCCCTCATTCTTCTGAGTGATTCATGTTGAAGTTAGAAGGATTAAACAATATGTTATCTCAAATGCTGGTAATAGCTTCAGGTTAAAACCATGCAGTCTGCAAGAGGCACCTTGTTGCTTAAGTTATGCAGAGACCAGAGGCTGCAGAGCAATAGAATCTTTTTTCAGACTTTTATCATGCCCACTCCTATAATGTATTATAAATCATTACCTTCCCACTCAGCATCGTGGAGTCACCAATATTCAACAGCATGCTTTTCTTTTCCTAGAAATAAATTAATATATATTAAAAAAAAATGCTGACTGAATTTACTGCTCGGAAAAGTGAGCGGCTGAGAAATGGCGTGAATGGATGTTGTGTGAATTCACACACACACAGCTCTGCAGTCCCCTTACCAGCCCAACTTCCTTCCTACTTCTTGCTATTGGAGACTATGTCTTTCACCCCACTACTGCTCCATTCTATATTATTCTGCTCTTTTTCATCCTTTCCCTTCAGCGCTGTCAAAGCAGTTGAACTCAAAGCCTAATTCAAAGCCAACTGAAGCCTAGTAAAGCTGAAAGCAGCTTTTCCGTTGACTTAAGGGGCTTTTGATGAGGTCTTCACTGCTGATTCAGAGGAATGGGGACAAGGTCGAGGAGTGGGCCCATGGGAATCTCATCAGGTTTGACAGGACCAAGTGCAACGTGGTGAATCTGAGTCAGAGCATGCTTGGTGTCACCCCGGGCTGGGGATGGACAGATGGAGCAGCCCTGGGCGGAAGGACTTGGGGGTGCTGGTGGGTGAGAGGCTGGACATGCCCCGGCCATGGCACTCACAGCCCAGAGAGCCAAACATGTCCTGGGCTGCAGCCAGAGCCCCGTGGGCAGCAGGGGAGGGAGGGGATTCTGCCCCTCTGCTCCGCTCTGCTGAGACCCACCTGGAGCATCCAGCTCTGGGGTCCCAGCACAGGAACAACATGGATCTGTTGGAGCAAGCCTGAAGGAGTCCACAAATATGATCAAAGGGGTAGAGCACCTCTCCCACTTGGAAATTCCAAGAGAATTGGTATTCTTCAACCTGGAAAAGAGATGGCCTTCCAGTACCTGAAGGGAGCCTACAGGAAAGATGGAGTGGGACTACCTACAAGAGCATGTAGTGACAGGACAGGGCAAATGGCTTCATTTAAAAAAAAAAAAAAAGAAAAGAAGTCTAGACTAGATATCAGGAAGAAATTCTTTCTTATGAGGGTGGTGAGATACTAGCACGGGTTGACCAGAAAAGCTGTGGATACCCTACTCCTGGAAGTGGTCAAGGCTGGATGGAGCTCTGAGCAACCTGGTCTAGTGCAAGGTGTCCCTGTCAATGGCAGGGGAGCTGGGACTAGTTAATCTTTAAGGTCCCTTCCAACCCGAGCCATTCTATGCTTCTGTGGTACCACCAAGTATTTTCCCAGAAAAGCCTATAACTTATAATATAAGTTAGATAGCTTATATAACTTGCTTATATTTGGAGCTCCTTAACTCCTAGGAGCTACAACACCTTTTAGAGTGCTAATGAAGCCTGTTCCTCATTGCTGTGACCAGTTGTCACTTTTTTTAGTTCTTGAGGAATTTAAAACTTATGGAAACTGAGAAAAATCTCTTTATGTTTTATTTACGAACTTCTGCAAAAAGTAAAACTCTTTGCATTTACCTTGTTTAACAAGAACAAAAAAGTGCAGTGTTTTTAATTCAGCTCCATAATTTGAAAATTACTGCCTGGTAATGTTTAATTGTGTTTTTTGTTTTTTGTTTTTTTTTTTATCTTATGAATCCAATTAGTTTGGGGATTTTTGAATAGTTTAAAAATGTTAGGTCAAATTTTCATTATTTTTTTCCTCCAAAACTTCTTCTGGAAAGAAAAATTATGGTAATACAGAGAGGAAATAATTCTTAGAGTTTACCTTCCTAGATAAATTTCAAAACTCTTGGAAATCTCATGAGGTGGTGCTGTCATTAAACTGTCAGTATTCAGTCTGGGTAAAGACAGTTGAGTAAGTTTGAATATAGACTGCTTAATAAACCCAAGCTGGGAGATATTTTAAGCACATACACAAAAATCTTCCATATTTTGAACTACTGACTAGCACTTGGTAGTGCACAGTAAGTCCATGACCAGCTTTCCTGCCTGCTGTGGTCAGAGATGTATGAATTAGCAGGGCAGACGCTGAACGTCCTAGGCTAAGTGTTAGTGAAAGAGCAAGGACCTGGAGGCTTTTTTTTGCAGAGAGATTCAGCTGTGGTATGGGCCATCACAAAAGTCTTCTGGCTGCAGTGCCAGGTTAGAAGGCCCTCTGAGCTAGTTCTGTTTATTGTAGGCAAATTCAGCATACAAGGACTGTTTAATGAGCCCCACACAGTGGAAGAAAAAGCATTTCTTAACCACTCATCAGTAAAAACCTGTTGCTTCCAAGTATCTGAGATAGCTCACTGTAAAAGGCATAAACCTAGCTCTTCCTTAAGCTGCTCCAGGATTCCTTTACACCATAGAACTTCCCAGTTACCTTGTTATGTCCCAGGAACCTGTCACATTACAGGGTTTTATTTCTGTGTTACAACAGAGAGGGCAAGAAAGGCAGGAGGAGGCAAATGTCTCTAACTGGAAACATGAATTGCAGTCTGCTCAGGACCCTGGTAAACTGGGGCATAATTTCAGTGCTACCATAATTTTTCGTTTTAATTTTGGGTAATGGTCTTGGGCCCACATAATGATGTCTAATTTTTTAGATTTATCTTCCTTAGATGATTAACTACCCTCTTTATCCCCCCAAAAAACTTAACAAAGAGACAGAGAGAGTTCTCTGGAACCCTGTCCAGATCTGGACCGGAGTCTCAAGTCTCAGCATTATTTCTGGAGAAACCCAAGGAAAATCCCACTCCTCATAGGGGCACACCCTCAAAGTGGATGGATCCCACCTGCTGCTCCACAGTGCCAGCATTCCCTTCTCTGAAGGAGACTGCCCAGCTCCTGCCTGTGCTGTCTGGTGCTCAGGGACCCTGACAGCACTGGGGGTCGGATGATTTGGTGTTTCTGCAACACTGTTCTGTAATTCCCCTGCTGTTCTGCCTTCCCCGTGTTTTGTTGGGGTTTGTTTAAAGTGTTATTGCATGCAATGCTGAGAATGGATTATTCCTTGTTATGAATTTATACAGCGCCCTAAGGGTCCCTTGATTTGTACTGTAGAGTTTCTCATGAATAGATCTCAGCTGGGACCTGGGAGCTATGAAGTGAGGCTGAGCAGTTCGCTCTCTTCTAGATGAACTGTGAGCAGGGGACTCAATGATATACAGAGAGAAAGGCTTACTGCTGAGGGGAAGACTTGAAGGAGCCTCATCTTAAGAGACCAGCCAAGAAAGTGCTCAGAAATAAAATGTGCATTTCTAGCCTTTTCCTTTCAGCAAATAAGACCCCCCAAAACAAACCTCCACCATAATTCTCTGCAAACTAGCCTGCAAAGTTAAGGAAACAGAGACCTCCTGCAGCAAACTCAAATGGCAGCCAGCCATTCCCATTCCTTATGTACACACTCACCAGCGTACAACCAAGGATTATGACTGAGTGGGTGCGTGTGGATGGGAAGATGATGAACCAGTTGATGGCAGAGACTTGGACCTGCTTCCTTCCTGTGTGGCAATTGAAAAAGGAATAAACCCACTGACTCCAAGCTAGCAAGCCCTGAAAAGTAAAACTCATCTATTTGGACTTTTCCCTACAAAGTTTAGGTAACATAGCTTCTGAATATAAGCTACTGGAAGTTTATTCTCCAAAGACATGTCCTAAGTGCACGAAACCAGTGTTACATTGGGACTCAGGGAAGTGAATTCTCCCCAAGACTGCTCTGTGTGTAACACTATGCATTGGGAGTCAGAGAAGTGAATTCTCCCCGAGACTGCTCTGTGTGTAACACTATGTCCTTATTTACTCTCTGTCTCCACTGTCTAACAGGTCTCTAAACTCTTGAGGACATAGGCTGTCTCTGCCTCACAGCTGAGCTCTGTTGTCTTCTTTCGGTATTGATTTTTCTGAAGGCATAGCTTGCTAACATCTCACAGAGAAATGGAGATGCAGAAGGTTAAAACCAGTATATAATCCCCAGAAAAGCGACTGCTCAGTAAGACTAAAGTGATGATTTCTCCAGCAGCTGCTAAGCAGCATAGGAAAGGCAGTGGCACCTCTCAGCCCAGTCATCCCAGTGATAGATTTTGATACTTTAGAAAAGCAGGGACGTAGAGTGGCATCCTGTAATAGCCACCCCTGAGTGCAAAAAGCTTTGCTAATAAAAGGACGAGGCTAAAAAGGAAAAAAAAAACAAAAAACACCCAGAACGGAATTTAGGTTTTGTGGGAGATTTTTTGTTTTAAAATTTTTGTTTGCTTATGTAATTTTTAATTATGTAGAGCTTTCTGCCAGCATTTGGAGTGAGATCATATTGGTAGTCAGAATACTGGTAGTCAGAATAGCTGGAGAAGACCAAATTTCCTCCTTCTCCAGAGAGAAAGTTCAAGTCTGAGTTCAAGTCTGATAATTCAGATGCTACCAGCCTTTGCATATACCAATCCCACTACATGGATTCTATAAATTCTCTATAAATCCTCTCATCGTCCCCTCAAAATGATGGCAGAAGGGTAACACAAGGTTTTTTTCTGAAATGGCTTTTGATGAATGTCGGGGAGTTTAGTCGAGAAAAAACCCCAAATCTTGGTGATACATCAGGGCTAGAGTGTCAGGCCTATGTGTTGAATATATTCTGGTGCAAATATTATCCTCACTAATGATGCTTCCATGAAAACATAAAGATCAAGGAAAGGAAGGGGAATAACAACATCTTTCATTGTGTTTCTGTGTATCTGATAAAGTCATTAGGGAAAACAAGAAAATGGCTTTTTGATGCTGATGCTGCATAAACATGTTTTCTGAAGGAAAATGTTTTCGCATTATCCTAAGAGGTGAAAAAGAAGAGAGCTTAAACTGCCAGACCTCTTACACTGAGGGGTGATTTCCCTTAGCGCCTTTGACGGAGGGGAGAATGGCCTGGATAAATGACAACAGGGGTGGGTAAAGGGGTCCTATCATCCTCTCTATCTGAAGGATGTACAGAAGATGAGTGGAAGGGTACTCAAAGGCCAGAGGAAAGCAGAGTTTGTGAAGGAAGCTGCAGAGGAACTAGAGAGCTGAGCTGTGGTGTCACCTGGACAAGAAAGGTTGAACAAGAACATCATCATGAGGCTGGTACATCAGAGAACTTGCTACACTTCCTGAGGCTCACAAACAGATACCTACAGTCCTCTGCTGGGAAAGGCTGCGTTCTAACCCAGACCTTCTGTTTTATACACGGACTCCAGGCAGGCGTGGATGGGGGCCAAGATCTGAAGTTCCCCTGCTGGGCAACATCCAAGAATGTTTTGTTCTCTCAAACCAAGCTCTCAGAAGACACACTGGCTGAACAGAAGATACACAGTCAGGACTAAATACCCCACAGTCCATCCTTTCCGTGCATGTCCTGAGTTCAGACCTTTTCAGCCGGTTTATATGCTTTGAGTTACTGAGACAAATTGATAGTGGGAAGAGAAACTGTTCCAGTGCTCAGTGTGCTAAAGGACACTACTGAGACAGCAGTTCTACATGAGACCACTATTTAAGGTTATATAGACTTCTTCTTGCTTCGTATATCTGATCTTCTGTTTTTCTGTGATAGAGACCAATATTGTGGCTTCTGGAATGTGGAATAAGTTTGCCAAATTGTTGTTTTGTTCAGTTTTTCTGTGTGGTGACTATTGTTTGAAAAATGTACAACAAACAGGACATCTTGGAACAACTCCACATGATGGAGTCATCCCCAAGTTTTGACTCCATAGCTTGCATGTTTAATGAACTTTGGAAATAACAGTCGAGTCCCATAATATTATATCTCTTACAGACATAAAACAGATTATATCACATCATGAAACATATGTACCATTTCTTCTTCTGATGCTTAGACGTCCACCTTGCTTAGACATGCCTTGGAGAATCTTTGGACCTCGCTAGGAATGATGAGATTATGAGACTTCACACTGAAAATGCTAACAGATTTCAAAGGTTTGATATTTATTAAAATTTGCTATGAAATCTAGATTTTCAATTGCAGTGAAAATTCACACAAACAAACAAACAAAAACTGGCTGAAAACTGGTCTTCATATTTCAACGAGTTGGCCTAATTCTGCTACACTGAGTAACCCCAAGGACAAGGAAAAAGCCCTGGATATCAAAGTATTGGCTGGCCAATTAAACTCAACCAGACACTTTTTGTTTGCCTGCAAGAATGAGATGTGGATGGGGTGAGCTTGAAGGAATTCTTTTAGGGGATCCTAAAAGAGTTGATCTCATTAACTTTTCCATGGGGGACAGAAGTTTTCTGTGTTATGTTATCTGATGCCTACAGTCCAGGCCAGGAGTAACCTCTTTTGCACCTGCAGCTAGCAGGCTCTTTAGATCTTTAAAAGCACAAATTAGCTCTGTAACATTATGGGGCCTCCAGGAACAACTTTTCTTTAAAGGCATTTTACTCTTCACTATTTTCTTCTTCTTCATTTTTTTTTTCACCAAATCAAGCCTTAGCTTGCTTTCTTTTCTTCCTTTTTTTCCTTTTTTTTTTTTTTTTTTTCTTTTTTTTCTTTTTTTTTTTTTTTCCTTCATCTTTAACCCCTTTGCTTTGCCTCTTTCTTTCTATTTTTTTTTTTTTTTTCTTCAACCTCATTTCGGAGGCCTGACAGCTCAGATCTCTAATGGGTCTTCCTGCTGGACAGCTTTATAATTGGGACTGCAGAGCTCTGAAAGCATGCCAGATGTGTCGTCATCAAACAGCAAAGCCCTCATTAGAGCCCGAGTTGTAAGTGCATGTGTATGTTTTCAGAAGAACTTTTCCATTAATGGCTAGTAGGTGTCCAGGAGCAAAGATCATTGTCTCTTTTGTAGCTGGCCTTTATATAAAGGATTTTACCCAGTGAAGTGAAATATTTTCTTTTGTCCCACTGTGTTTTCCATTGTAATGGGGACTTGTCTATATCGTTTGGTTGCTGAAGTGGTGCTTGATATGACAAGAAACCACTCTCCAGATGCTAATTGCCCTTGGGTTGCATTATTTATGCAGGAGAAGCAAAAATGGGATGTTCCACTATTTTTTTTCTTCCTCATAAGTGTTTCTTCAATTCTTCAGCCTGATAGCTTTCCCTTTATACTGCACATGCCTGAGCTGTAACATTTATCCAAAAAAGATTAATTTTCTTTTATTTTGAAAAAGAGAGGCAGGCATGGATAATGGTGCCTTATTCGATGCCTCAATCCAGATTCTGCATCAAATTCATTTCAGTTTTGCAAATAATTTAGAATCTCCATCTCTTAGCATGTTAGTGGAAAGATGAGTACAAATATATTAGAGTACCCTTCGGAGCTGTTTTGAGAATAAAATATATATGAGGTAAAGTTCCTTGAATTGAAAAATATTTTTAGGTATACAGTAATTAAATCTTTCTGTAGAAGAACTATAGTATTTAAGTGTCTAGAGAGAACTCAAATGAACTGATTAGCTATTTTTTGGTGGGGTTTCTTTTTTATTTTCTTTTAATATAACACAGAGGTTTTTAAACAAAACTGGCAGAATGTCCTCTACCAACCTTTCTTTCTTTCCTGCAGAAAATGCTTGTCAAAACTGCATGCATGTGTGAAAATCTATCAATTCTAATAAAATTTCATGATGAAGAAATCTGAAAAGATTGTTCTGATGAGCTTGTAATGGAACAGAATGTTCAGATGTTTCCATTTCAGTACAGCCTTTTCTGTATATCATTTTAAACCTGTTCATAGTGTATAAAATCAAACATGAGCATTACAATGAATCATTTCACTTTCTTTGAAAAAGCAGGTTTCAAGTAAAAATCATTATTATTTTATTTCAGGCTCACATTCCTGAGTAAATTTCACATTTCTCCTATTATTATTATCCAGCTAAAAAGAGTGAAAATTATGGAAATAATGTAATTTTCTGTGAAACAGAAAATACATTTGCAGCCAGGTTCTACTTTTAAAAGTAAATTGGTCAAACCATGAGTGAGCAATTTTGGAGATACATGAAGTGGGGTTTATGTCATCTACTCTTAGACATGAATAGTTCTAAGAAAGTATCTAGACTATCTCTGGGATCCATTGGGAAAAATAGGTGTCACCACAGGATTTATCTCATCTGTCTTAGAATGGCATAAAGTTCTCATGGCAGATACATAGCTACATATTCTGTTTCTTCAGCAAAGAAATGCAAAGAAAATATTATAGTGAGAATGACTTTGTTTTAACAAGAACACAGGACAGGAAAGGTTCTGGGTATCTTATTTTGGTCTTTTTCTTGTCACAATTTGTCTCAAAACTCAAGAATGTTTATGTTATTTGTATTCCTTAGTACCTAGTTCTGCGGTTCTGGACCAGACCCCACACTCTGCTCGGTGCAATGTAACAGAAGCCTGACTGCTGTTACCCTGTCACTAAAAGCATGCAATGCCAGGTGACAACTGTGTGAATTCTCAGGTCAGTTTCAGAAACCTCAGATAGATTTAGTTTTACCTTCTCGTACATGTTAAACAAAACTGAAAATGTCAGTGCTATCCTCTGCCAACAGAGCAGAGAGAACAGGACAGTGTCTCAGTGTACAACAGGAGATGTGTCATTCACTGCTCCCACATGATCCTGATTCTGATCTCAGCCGTAATAAAACAGAATAGCTCTGTAAGGATTTTGGATTTACACAATAGTAAGTGGGACCAGAAACTAGTTAATTTTTTTGTTAAAAAAAGCATATGTATGATTCACAACAAGGGAAAGATATGGTCCACTGCTCTTTTTGTCTTTGTCCTTACTCTCTTTTCTATTCTGTTCTGTCCTTTCTATCTCCCTTTTCTTTTCTTCAATCCAGTTGTGATTTACTGCATTATAATTATATGTTGTCTTCTGACTACTAATAATTCCAATATCCTATCCATCCATACAACAGTAATTATTAGCTATAAAATGTTGCTCAAAACAAGGACAAACAGACTTTTTTTTTTTTTTTTTAAGCTATGTTTTGAAGGCATTCTTGGTAATGATGTCTTTGCCTCATCCCCCAAGGAAACTAACAAAAAAAAGAAAAGAAAAAAACAAATGCCTACACAAAGGAAGAATGAGAATACAAAGAGGAAATTCAATACTGTGTATTAACTCACAAAGAGAAACAGTGAGTAAAGTGCTGGGCTTATCATTGACTGGAATGAAAAAAGATTACCCAACAAATCTATCCCTTCTGTTGATGCAGAGCTTTTCGCAGACTTGCACTAGAAATTAATCTGGACCTACAAAATTACTTGTTTAAAAGAAGCACAAAAAAGAAAACCAGCATACCACTCCAAAATGGGATTATTTCTTTATTTTATACATACATAAACGCAAGGATTAAAGAACTTGTATTATATTTACTCTTGACATACATTGTAAGAAGTAGCACTTTTCATCTTTCCATTCTGTTTAGAAATTCAGATTTTAATGGTGGGATGGGTGTCCAAAAAGCACCACAAATTTAATTCTTTAAGAAATTTCAATATTCATGAAACACTTAGCAAATTTGGCCCACAGTGCCACAATGGATTGATCCACAGGTATTTTGCCAATAACATAAAAATATGAGAGATTTTCTAAAATGAATTGTTGAGAGCTGAATCTCAACTCAGTTGGAAACAGTGGCAAATGTCCCAGTCATTTCAAATGTTTTTCCCCAAGCACCTTAGAAGCTTACACCAGGACTCGGAGACAATATTTTGAAATATTCTAATCAATCAAACTAAGTAGCCTCTATAATACTGACAATTGGTGGATGCCCAGGTAAGATAAACATATAGTGGCATTTTGTCAGAATACTCTTTCAGTCTCCAATGCTAACTGCAATTTGCAGTGTAGAGATTTCTAAGATAAGGGATGGCCTTTTTATGTTAGCCTTGATGGCTTTTTCTTTCATGAAGGGCTTTTTATGAACCTATATAGATATTTAATCTTCAAATGTTCCTGCAGCAGGGAGTTCAACAACTCATCAGGCTTTTAGTCTTTACAATCAGAACACTCTTGATTTGTTAGATTTGTGTTTGCTTTTTAATGATTGAATTTGATGTCCTCTATTTTCTCTGTTGAAAAAAAGGTCATCAAATGTAATCTGTAGAGCATAAAGTCTGAAAATCTTCTTATTGACCTCCATGTCCTTTGGATTGGGCTCATAATAATTTCTGCTAGAGTATCTCAGAAGAGGTCCAGCACTAATATACAACAGAAAGCCCAATACTTCTCATTCATTGCTTCTAAGACTGACTCTTCAATTAGAGACTGACTATGAGATGGTGGAGTCCTGGACCACAGGAGGAAGTAAAAAAAAACCTAACAGCAGGATCACTAAAAGCCTGGATTTCAAGTCAGCAAACGTTGATCTGTTTGGGGATCTGCTTGAAGGAATCCCACAGAATACAGCCCTGCAGCAAAAATAGGTCCAGGACAGATGGTTGATTTTGCAAAGGTCACGTCCTCCAACCACTAAAACAGTTCATCTCAACTAAAAGGAAACCAAGAAAAGGCATCAGAAAATCTGCATGGAGGGACAGTAACCTGGTAAAACTCAAGATATGAAAGTAAGTGTAGAAAAAGTTGATGCACAATCTGATGACCTGGGAGGAATATACAGACTGAGTTCATATTGATGATGTTAGGAAAGGCCACTCAGTAGAGTAGACTCTGGCAAGAGACATGAAGGACAAAAAGAAGGAGTTTTCATCAACAAAAGGAGAATTTATAGGAAGTCTAAGCCTGCTTCTGAACAGAGTAGGGGATTTGCAATGTGGCGAAGGCTGAGGTACTCAACACTTCATTTGGTTTGGTTTTTACTGGTGAGATTTTACATCAGGAATTTGAAGGCTCTTGAGGCAACCCCAGGAGCAGTGGAAAAGTCTGAGCAAGGAAGATTAACTCTGGGTGGAGGAGGATCATCTTAAAGCACATTCTAACAGACTGAACATACATAAGAACTTGGGACCTGATGGGATGCACCTGCAAGTGTTGAGGTCTTGGTCAATGCCATTGTGAGGCCACTTTTAAATAATCTTTGAAATGTCATGGCATTTGGAGGAGGTTGCTGAGGAAGAGAACATTACCCTTGCAGGCAAGGAAGGCAACCAGAGGCATTTGAGGAACTCTGTGATGCTCAGTGTTATGTTGATCCCTGAGAAGATGATGGAGGAAGTAATCAGGGAACCAAGCACACAAAAGACAAGGTGATTTGGAGTAGTCAGTACAGACCTAGAAAAAGGGAAATCATGTATGACAAACCTGATAACCACCTAAGATGAAAATAATTGTTTGGTGAACAAGGGAAGAGCTGTGAATCTTGTTTTCTCATGATTATGTCAAAACTTATGGCAAAACTCTTCCACTAACAAACAGATGAAATATGGGCCAGTTAACTAGACAGTGAGGTAGTCTGAAATCTGCTTAACTTCTGTTCTTAAAGAGTTGGTGATCAGCAAAATCCATGGAGGCCACTTCCTAGTGGTATATCCCAAGGGTCTATAATGAGAGCCAATACTGTTTAAAAATCTGTATTAATAAATTGAATGATTGGAAAATAAACCCTCAGCAAGTTTGCATTATAAGCAATGGGCACAAATGGATATCCAGGAAATTCCATTTAAACATAAAGAAAACTTCTTAACTGTGAGTGAGTGCGATCAAACATTGCAATAAATTGTTTAAAGAAGTTGCATAGTCTCTATTCATGGACATACTCAAAATCCCTCTAGACCTAATCTGACCTTGATTAGATCAGGGAGTTGGACAGGGCAATCTCTAGAGACCCCTGTCAACCTCAGCTATCTTGTGATTGAGTTAAGTTTCCAGGTGAGTAGGGGTTTGTGTTACCATTGTTTTCCCCTACCTATCTCTGACATAGGTTAAGGGGCTGGCCAGGGGATAAACAGACCACATAATATGCTCTGGAGTGTTATTAATCCCCTGTTCATAAATGTTAATGACTTTCCTGCTCATGGCTAATCCAGACAGAGAAAAGTGGTTTTGAGATTAGAAGATAAATCCTTACCTTCATGGCAGGCCCAAAGGACTCTGAAGCATTTGGGAAAATGACATGTTAGCATCAACACCAATTCTGCATCAGGATGCACCAGCACAGATTTATGTTCCTGAGAGGCATCCCATTTATCACGTGTGTGCTGCAAGATCCCACTTTGCATAGGTTTTTCCACAAATGTTCAAGCCATGTTAAGGCTGAGAATATAAAGAGCAAAAATATCAAGAGAGATTCTCTAAGATGAAATGACAGAGACCTCCTGTACCTGTTCTCTCACCACTCATTTGATTCCCTTTCTCTTGTTACCTTGTCAGTGTGGACTGTGTTCTTGCAGTCCCTCAGACAGCCCTTCATTCAGACAATTTGAAAGGAACCCAGGTTTTATAGTCTTCCCTGAGCAATCTGGGAAGCACAACTTCAGGAAAACAGATGTGTTTCTACTCTTATCTGAACATTTGAGAGAAGGGGAGAGATAGCAGGTTGATGCATATTCGATCTGAAATTATTTATATGCATGTACATATTTTTTTGTATGTATATCTACAAATACATGCAGATACATGTAGATATGCACAGAATAAACATAGGAAAAGAAGAGATATGTCAGGTAGATATTTCAAAGTGCTATAATAAATGCCTATTCAGACTACCATTATGTGGGTTTGTGTGGTTTTGAGCATTAGCGATAGGGTTTTTCAATACTTTCATATTTCACCATCCCCTGTCTCTATCAAAAAGATGAAAGTTATGTTGGGGCAAAGGAAATATAAGCAATTACCACAGCAAAGTAAAGCCACCCTAAACTTCTTAAGTGCCCAGGCTCAAGAACTGGTATCACAGGATACTGCCACACTGCAATTTAAGGGAAAGATATCATGATGATGATAATAATAAGGGTCAAATTCTTGTGAAAATGGCCGTGTCTTCAATATCTTTATCAATACAACCCCCAGGAGATGTTCAGAGTTCTTTCTGATTTTTGCCTGATAGCTAATGCAAATATTTCCATTTTTAAATATTTATACATGACCCTCATGGGAATCAGGGTTGGCGATGAGAAAGGATCATGGAGAGATCACAGAATAATAGAACTAAGTTGGAAGGGATCTTAGAGGTCATCCAGTTCCAACCCCCTGCCATGGAAAAGGACACCTTCCACTAGACCAGTCTGCTCAGAGCTCCATCCAATGTGGGTTTGAACACTTCCAGGGATGGGGTATCCACAGCTTCTCTAGAATCTGGAGGTGTCCCCTATTTAACCAAACTGACTTAACATCTGGAACAGAAACTGAGGCTGCTTTCTCCAAAATGCCATGTCAGTTTTAGGCTTCCAGATAGCCTTACAATGGGTGTGTCCAATAACCCAAGCATGTACACCCCATAGGTAGATGTTAATTTCCTAAGTCTCTTGTCTTTGTTGTTCTAAATAGGAAAAAATTGCCAAATATAAGTTAAAAGGTTGGTGAAAATATAAATTTAAGAAAAATAAGTGTTTCTCATCATATATATCCATTTACTTTTTAAATTTTAGAATGTGTTTTGAGCTACACAACAATCATGGTCAAAACCACTACTCTTTTGCCTGTTGCAATATTCAATTAGCAATTGAAAAGCTTGAAAAATTAATATGTGGAGTGGCTCAATCCTGGAGACATTCCCAGTGCTTGTAGTAATCTGGTACAGCCAACACTATCAGAATGTTAACAAAATATCCCAGCTATGAGTATTCTGCTTTGTCTGGAACAGAAACTAAAATATAAAGAAAATTTATAAAGGTCTCAAGTAAAATTATGTTTCTTGCATGGCTCAGAAAAATAAAAACAGACTAACAAACAAAAAAATATCATTTTTCAAGTATACTAGGAGTAAAAAAGATTTGAAGAGTGGAATATTTCCATTACTATGTAGTAATAAAAAAAGTATAATAAGGATTAAAAAAAAGGATATATTTTATATGAAAAGTTAGCTTCCATATTTGAGAGAGGCAATATGAAGTACTTGCAGCAGAGGAGGTCAATTAAGCACTTTTCAGTCCAGTAGTAACCAATAAAGAGAGAGAAATATTATTTCTAGATATAGACATTTACAGATCATGGGACTGAAATTCTCATCTCAAGAATGTGAGTGTGTGCCCTAAGTGCCCATCTCCTGTTAATGTGAATTTGTATTATTTTTTTAGAAAAAAACCCTATAAAATAACACAAAAACACCATAGGATTATAAAAAGATAGCACTATTGTTCCACTATATAAAAAAAAAAAAAATTAGACATCAATTCTGGGTAAGAAAATGGAAAATTTCACAAGACACTCAGAAAATAGAAAACTGAATAGTATATAATTGGTAGAAAATTGGTAGATTATGATCAATAATTAATAACAACACCACCACCACCACCACCACCAATAACAATAATAATAATAATAATAATAATAACAATAATAATAATAATAATAACAATAACAATAATAACAATAGTATTAATGTTTTATTGAAAATAGGTCCCATAAAACAAACCTGGTTTAATGTTTGGAGGCGCTTGCAGGTTGCTTGATAAGAGTAATGCTGCTACAATGCTACACATTAGAGTATTCCTTATTTCAGCACACCATTTTGTTTAAAAATATGTACTCCAGAGCATCAACAGCACACACACTTCTCTGTGCTATCCTGCCATCTGATTAACTGGCAGCTGCGAAAAAAAAATTGTTATCAATAAAGAATCACCAGTGGATGCAAGAAGTTTAGAAAATGGTTTTGTGCTCATCAACATTTTAAACTGGGAACTGGAAGGAAATATAAAGTCATTACTGGTGATACGTGCAGATGACACAATATTTGTCCTTCCTTTAGCTGGTTGAGGGATAAATATCAACAATACCCAAGCAGCCATACAAAGGCATGTGGGTTGTGTGGTAAACCGGTCTCTGTCATCCATGACTTTTAGTTTTGCTGTGTTTGGTTCTTTAAATGCAATCATATATTTGGGAACAACAGATGCACCCCAGACACAGGACGCTCGAAACAGAAGACTTTGAAAAGGTTAAGTGTAAATGATCATTTTAAGAGAGGGACTGATAGAAGAGAAGCTTGTGGGATGCTAGGCTGCATAAAGAGAGAAGAACTAGGAAAGAGTGGAGAAAATATTCCATTTCAGCATTCAGCATTCATAGGCCTGACACTAGAATACAATTGTGGAATCTGCATGAATAAAAATAAAGAGTTTATTAAAAAAAATGAGCTGGGTGCAGAAAAGAGCCATGGAAGTGATTTCAGGTCCAGAAAAACTGCTTCACGGAGAGAGACTTAAAGAGCTCAATCTGTTCAGCCTATTAAAATGAAGACTGAGAGGTGACTGCAGTACAGCGTATCAGTACCTTCACAGGGGAAGAACGCTGGGTATTAATGGGCTCTTTAATCTAGTGGGGAAAGGCACATCAAGAACTAATGGCTGGGAGCTGAAGCCAGACAAATTCAAATTAGAAATTAGGCACAATGGAGGAGATGATTAACCAGAGTCACAAACTACCGAGGGAAACAGTGTTTTCTCCATTGCTTGGTATCTTCAAAATCAGAAAAGATGGTTTTGGATTTTTTTTTTTTTTCAGATCTGTTTTGGCTGAAGTTTTATTTCTTAATAAAAAGGCGTAGCTCAGCCAAGGTTTATGCAGGTTTGTGGAGGTACAGGTGGGTGGGAGATGTGCACTTGATGACAAAAAGCTGAGATGACAAAAAGCTAAGTGAATGTAGTTAGCACAGGGATGAGCCTGAGCTAATTAATCTGGCCCATATATTAAAGCTCCAGTCTCAAGAGCCCTTTATGCTTTCCAGTTGGCACAAGGAAATGCAGCTTGTCTTTTTTTATGTGAAGTACCCTACAGAAATATCCTTTCTTGTAAATAAGGATATGTTTTATATCCTTAAAGAGATGCAATATTGACATAACTTTGTCCAGATACAACATCAGAACTTTAGTTTCAGGGTTTACAGTTCACAGAGCTCAGCCTTCCAATTTAAAGGAGCAATATTCTACTTTAAATATATATATATATGTGTGTGTGTGTGTGTGTGTGTGTGTGTGCGTGTGTGTGAATAACATTATGCAATTGAGCTCTAGATGTCTTTTCTGAGTCTTTTTTTTTTTTTTTTCTTTGGGTGTTTTGTGAGGTTTTTTGGGGTTCTTATGTTTTTTTCTTTTTGTTTCTTTGGTTTTTAATGAAATGCGGAGAAAAAATGGAAGAGACGACACGAAGTAGAAAATTAAACTTGAGTAGGTGGATAAAATGTGAGTGGTGCTGCTAGAGTTTTGGATTTGTTAGCCTCAATGTCTTGAATAAGGGGACTGCTGCCATTTTCTCAGCCAGTTATTCCAGGAAGCCTATGTACCATGCACAAGTGTGGCATGAGTTTTAATATGCTGCGAGACACTTGCTACTTTTCTCATTACAAGCAGAAAAACAGATACCAGAGATGATGATTATACAGACTGTGTCTTCTTCTATTATTTCCAGATGGCTCTGTTTTGTTGTGATTTTAATGTCATTGCAAAATGTATTTATTAAGAGTATGTGCTCATTCTTCTTTTTTTTATTTTCTTTCTTGTTCTTCTCTCTTTTTTTTTTTTTCCTTTTTCTTATTTGTTTGGCGATACCCCAGAGTGCTGTGCAGCACTGGGGAAGAATAACCCCATGCACTCCATGCCCCAGTACAGTCTGGGGGCCTGCCTTCTGGGACATAGCTTTGTGGAAAAGGAGCTGGGGGTCCTGGGGGACAAGAACCTGCCCCTGAGCCAGCAGTCTTCCCTGTGGGCCAGGAAGGGCAATGGTGCCCTGGGCTGCATTAGAATAAACATTGCCAGCTGACTCAGGGAGGTGATCCTGACCCTCTGCTGAGCCTTGTTGAGGTGTCACATGGAGCACTGTGTCCAGTTCTCTCTGCTCCTCAGGACAGGGGAGAGGTGGAGCTCTTGGAGAAATCCCAATGGAGAGCTTACAAGGATGATCAGGAGCACTCTGGAGCATCTCTGGTGTGAAGGAGACAGCTGGGGCTGTTCAGCCTCAAGGAGAGACAACTGAGAGGGGACCTCACCCGTGTCTGTCAGTGTCTGCAGGGAGGTGACAGAGGGCAGAGCAGGCTCTGCTCAGTGGTGCCCAGCAATGGCACAAGGGGTGGTGGGAACAAACTAATGCCCAGGAAGTTCCACCTGAACATGAGGAGGAACTTCTTTACTGGCACAGATTGCCCAGAGAGCGTGCAGAGTCTCCCTCACTGGAGATATTCCAGAACAGTCTGGATGCGACCCTGGGCCATGTGCTCTGGGACGACCCACTGTGGTCCCTCCAGCATAACCCATTCTGTTATTCTGTGATTAAGCACAAGTCCCTTCTTAGTATCTGAATTTGATAATTTCAGAGTGGTCACTATCCAGCAGATCTGTTGTTTGTTTGTTTGTTTGTTTTTCCCAAATAAAAATATAAAGGAGTGCAAATTAAAAAAAAAAAATGTACATATGCTTCAACTATACACTTATTTCTTTGTGCAGTTCTAAAGAAGGACTACATCCCTGTTCAAAAATTGCTTAAAAATTCATTCAGTGTCCATGAGATTTAGTCCAGCTGTTTAATTATTTTTTTTCGTAAGTGTTCACTGTTTATGGTTGCCATTTCAATGAAAGGTAGTATTTATTACATTTCAAATTTGTGGACAGGAAAAGTGTTATTAAGTGTGGCCTCATCTTTGCCTTCTCACTACATTAGAGAGGATTTTGATTTCAGAATGGCCTTTTAAGATAAATAACACATTTTCCCCTTTTGTTTTTTTTTTTTTTTCCAGAATCTATGGCAAGTCATTTGAAACAATTGATGTCAAGGTTATAAAGAAACAGTAAACATCAGATCATGACAGGAATATGATTATGGCTGGAGTCCCCAGTTAGGTCTCAGTCTCCTCTGAGTTACACCCAGACCAAGCACACATAATGCAATTGTGACACTGAAGACTTTACAGCTGAGGTAAAATTGGCTATTGCTAGACCTTCTCCAAAGGCCAGCAACTTCTACAGCAATAAATCTTTAATTTATGAGTGTATGGATCAGGATTTTGATAAGAATTTACAATTACCAACTTTACTTTTGTGCCACGTGGACAATATATTTTCAAAAGAATGAAGCTTAGGTTGTAGAGATGAAAAACATGTAAAGGGTGATGGATGTCACCAACATTTTTTTCATTCGGTTTTCTTCAAATGTCTCATGATCTTCAGCAACACAAGAAAACACTTGCATCACTCTTCCTTCTTTTTAGCCTGTTTCACTTAATAAGTCCTCAGGGAGTCAAATTTCCAAGGATTTAGGAAAACTCAATACATTCTTGAAAAATGAACTGGTTTAAGCTTGAGAATTTCTGCCTGAGATTGCAAGTCCTGCACCAACCGGATGTGAAACCCTTGGAAATGACCCAAAGAGAAAGTGATGAAACCTTACGCTGTTCAGTAAAAATGTCTCTAGAATTCTCTATTTTACATGTTTTCCAATCAAAAAAGGGAAAGTTTTAGTACTAGTGTATTATTTATTTTATTTTATTTTATTTTATTTTATTTTATTTTGACACAACATTCACTGTATAGAGCACAAGAGCATCAAAGAACAGTCTGTACAGGGGGATGTGGAATTTCTTCTATTAACCTCAAATTTTATTTTGAAAATATTAGAAAATATTAAAGAAATTATAACTAACAGATCCACTGGAAGTGCAACTTGAACAATCCAGGCTGGACAGTGAGAAAATGTCTGCTATTAGGGACTGTGCAGCCCTGGAGATAATCGCACAGGAAATTGAAGGAGTTTCTATCCCTGGATGCTTTCAAGACCAGGTAGGTAAAATCGTGCCTGGCCTAACACAATACTCTCTTACTTCAAATAGACAGCTGGACTAGAGGCTTCAAAAGATGTCTTCCAGCCAATATATTTTACAAGCAGCTAAATAATTGTAACATGTATTGGGTCACTTCTTCTTTTAAACTAAATTTATTAATCAAGGCCTAATAAGTCATCTGAAATGAGTCATAAGGACGCAATATTTTGTATATTAAAGATTCTAAGCCCTTTTAATCTAGTATTTTACATCTTATGTTGTTCTATGGAAAGCAAAAAGTATTTTTTATGAACAATTCCTAAATAATCTGGATTTAGAAGGAATTTCTAAGACACCTAAAAAATCTTTTTCACAGAATCATAGAGTCCTTTAGGTTGGAAATGACCTTTAAGATCACAAAGTCCAACAGTAGACCCAGCACTGCCAAGCCCACATGTCTCTAAGCCCCACTGGATAGTGACTCAACCATGGACACACTGTTCCAATGATTTTCAACCCTTTTGATGAAGAACTGTTTCCCTAATATCCAATCTAAACCTCCCCGGACTCAACTTGTGGCTATTTCCTCTTGTCCTATTTTGTCTTACTTTTAAATGTGTTTGTTTTATTCTATTTTGGCTTTATGAAAAAAAAAAAAATCATCTGAATAAAAATAAAGTTTTAGTGCCAATTTTGTTATGATGCCATATTTTGACATATTTTAGAATGAAACATTATAGCTTTCAATTTCCAAAATATTGTTTCTGTTATTCCCTTGAAAGATTAAGACTCTCCTTCCTGCTGCGTCTTCAAATAAAAAAGTTTAACTTTTTTATTCGAATATTTTCTTCAGTGATCCATTTGCGGTACCTTTCATTTTGTGTATTCATATTTGAAAGAAAATAAATTGAAATAATGAAAACAGATTCATATTGATTCGTTTTCCTTCTTTCCAAATCTGTAGTTTTCTATTTCAACCTTCAAGTGCAAAAGTGAAAAATAATCTGTATTCTAGCACTTTTACAAATCAGTTACTTTTTCCACTAATCCAAAATACATATTATTATCCTAAATATTAAAAAAATTAATTTCTTTACCAGACTGACTTGGAATGTGACCCTAGAGTTTTCATGTCCACCTTAAAAAAAAAATAAAAAAAAAAAATAAAAGATGGTACTTTTCCACCACAGTCTTTCAAACTTTATACATTAAGAATGCTTAATACTATATGGAGTTATTTCTAATTTACAGCAGCATGACTCTCCTAAATACAGTGCTTTTATTGTGATTTACACCACTGTTGCTGAGCTCTGAATCACAACCATGTCTATATTTATGGTTTTCACAATCCCTTTGGTTGTATGTAATTTTTACAGTAGAATAAAAATAGCAGGCCCCTACTTAAAGGACCTTATCATCATAGATCCTTAATTACAGCTATGTTAAAGTAACCTCTATGGTGGCCCACGAGCCAAAGCAACAATAAATAAAAGGGACTGTAAAGTGAGTAGCTTCTTCCAAAGGGAAATGTCAGCCTGAGCAAGGAAATGTCACTGGTGCAATAACATCTCCCGCTGCAGCACGGGGTGCTGAGTGGGGGCAGAGCAGAGAGAGGAGATGGTGCCTTGCGAAGAGTGTGTGTGGCGAGAGGCTGGGGACACACAGAGCTGTCTGTCCACTGGGCAAAGCAGGAGGAGCTGCCAGGTAGGTGAGCAGAGCTGTCAGGCTGAGCCAAACAGCCGACTCTGGGCTGGACCCCTGGAATGAGGCTGCTGCATCAGCTTGACATCGATGCCCCGTTTATTTATTTTAACTCGGACGCTACAGTCTTCTCTGGAAGCAGAAGAGCTTTTCTTCCATCAGCTGTGTTCCTGTTTCTGCAACAGTTGACATGGCAGCGTCAATCAAAGGAGAGTGGACCATTCTCCAGAGAAGTGAACCAGAGAAGTTCACCAGCCTCTGTCTTCTGGGTGAGGCGGTCACATATGATAGGATGATATAGATAGAACACTGTGGCAGAATGCAGACATCCTACAAGAAGCCTTGTACACAAAATATGGAGGAATTTACCTCATTTTCCTACAGGCAGCAATTCTATCTGCAGAATTTTCTTTCTTTCTAAATCCCTGCTTCCATCTCCAATAAACTTTAAACTGTGGTTTTGATTTTTCTCTGGATCCAGTTTGATTTTGCCCAGCCTCCCACCACATGGGCTGCACACACAAACCTTTAGTCCTGGGTTTGAAGAACCACACTCTGGGCCAGAGAGCTTCCCCATTTTGCCTCTCATGCATCCGTCTCTCAGGATGCTAGAGCTCTAATCCCTTGTTATTTTTGATGCAGGAAGAGGTCTTCTTGCTTCATTTGTTGAATCTGAAAGACCATGCCTAACACAGTGTCTGGCTTTAATGAACTCGGTGATTATCTCTGTTCTGAGAGCAGCTGTAAGAGCTCCTGGTGCAGTAATACCAGTGAACAGAACACTCAGACCAACAAGAAAAAGGGAATCTGCCGATTCCAAGCAATCATTAAGCTTAGTACCTGTAAAAACCAGTAACAAGGCAGGTGAAATTTAGTTAACCATCTATGACATGCACTGAAACATGCTCAGCCACAACCCTAGGAAAGACAGTTCAGTCAGTGTGAGGAAGTAGGACTTTACACAGAGATTTCTAGCATGAAGACAGGAATTTGCATAGTGAAATATAAACTGTGTTGCATTATACACTAAATATAAATGAGAAGTAACACACACCGACCTCTGGTCAACTGCACAAGGCATATGATTCCCTCTGCATATGGCTTTAGCTGTAAGCATGAAAGGTTTGCTGGGACTTTATTTCCCTTCCCTAACTGAACTTGTTCAAAGGTGCAATGAGAATCAGACCCTTTGCTTAGGGGGAAATCAAAGGGGAAATCAAACCCAGGAAACGCCTCTAGCCCTACCCCTCCAGTCTGCACCACATCATATAACTAAAAGATTCAACCTTACATCTCAGAAGAACTAACCTTTTGATGTTGCTCACAGATGGTATCTGCTGCCAATGTCCTTTACCAATTTTAACTGCCAGGCTCCTCACCTGGAAAAAAGGGCTTCATTTTCCCAGCAGAGGTGAAACTTTTTTTTTCTTCCTCCTCCTTCTGCCCCCAGCTCCTTTGCATCTTTTCAATTTATGAAATACTTTGGGATCATTCTGGGAGAAAAGCTCCATGCAGTATAACCACATTAGCTTCTAAAGCAAACAGAAAAAAAATGGCCCGTTGGTCATAAACAAGCTGTCTGAAAATTTGTCATATGCTATCTCTGCACTGGATCTTATTCAGGACTGCAAGATGTGGTGGTTTGTTTTATACTGATGGGCACTGTTGCCAGGGATTCCATCCCAATATAGATGTTTGTAATACACATCGTGTGTCAGTCTCTTCAGTCAGTTGCCGGTAATAGAGTTTGAAAGGCATATAGTGACAGTATAAATGCATATGGTATATCTGAATATTTTGTTAGAAGGATGATGGGTCCTGGCTGCTTAGGATGCTACATGGACTCCCATGCAACCTGCATTTTTACCAACTCTGTCTCCCAAACTGGTAACAAAGACAAGCTATACTGGTCTCTCTTTACTGTCAGCAGAGAGAAACCTGGAGGGCAATTCGTCTGACCTGCCTTTGACCTTTATCTTAGAATGAGATGAGCTTCTTTCTGTATTTCTTTCCACTGACTGTGAAAACAAGACCCACATGATGAGCTTAAATACTGGAGCTCTATGCAATTTCTTAAACTTAGGCCCTGCCTACTCTGATCAACCTCTGTTTTTTGGGTGCAGCATCCTTTTAATAATACGTGGCATCTGCCAGCCCTTTTTACTGTCTCAGCCTAGAACATTTCAAGTGTTACTACTTTTTACATGATCAGCTGAAAGTCCCAGGCTAAGCTCGGTACTGGGGGACCTTTTCAATAGACCATAAACAGGTGGTAGGGCACGACATGCTGGCTTTCAGCGGCAGGTGGTTCTAGACATCTCCCTAAAGTCCTGTTCCACGTGGGCCAGCTCTGTGTGGGTGTCTCCAAAACGCAAGGACACTTCAAGTGTTGTCAGACTTCTATTTTCAGGCAACTGACTCAAGCCACTATATATCTAAATTTAGGTGTTTGCATATGAGCTAGGTGTCTAAGCTTGGAGAGCTATTGGTTGACCAGATATAGATATTTGCTTCATCTCTTTCTAAACCCCTAATTGTATTGACTAGACCTCTACTCTCTTTAATGGGTACCTGGCCATTTATCTTGCATGCGGACATCTAAAATTAGATATCTTAATCCCTGAGTCTAATCACACCACTAACTTTTAAATTCCTAATTAAGATAAATTAATTGAAAACTACAAGACCTTTGCACCATTTTCCAGCCTTCTTTGAGCTTTCATCTACCCTTAGTTGGAAAGAGTAGATGACCATACTGCTTTGATGAATTGCAGGAATTAAAAGAAAAAAAAAAAAAAACGAAACAAAAAATTATTAAAAAATCAAAAACTGGGCTTCTGAAGAAAAAAACCAGCAGATTCATGTATGTGGAGATTTCGTTCTTCATTCTGAATAGTCATGAAATACCAATCAAAACTTCAAAAGATGGATTGCTCTATTTTGTCACCAAGCTAAGTGTGTCAGGGGTGGTTTAAGTTGGATTAGGAGAAGGTTCTTCCCCCACCAGGTGGCTGGGCACTGGAACAGGGTTCCCATGACAGTGGTCACAGCATCAAACCTGACAGAGTTCAAGAAGCGTTTGGACAATGCTCTCAGACACAGTGTGGGATTCTTGGGTTTGTCCTGTGCAGGGCCAGGAGCCAGACTCAGTGATCCTTGTGGGTCCCTTCCAACTCAGGATATTCCATGATTCTATGATTCTATTAAGAGACAGCTACAGAAGTGGCTTATTTTCTCCACCTGGGTAGCAGTACTGGCCAGACCTGACTGAGGATTTGGGTAACCTTACTATTAGAGCTTCATGCCAACACTTAAAAGTCTTGTTAAGCTTGAGCAGTAGGATCTGAATCAGATCTGTTCTGGCTGCTCTGGCATGAGGGGTGAGTAAAGTAACATTCAGCTCTACGCAGCTGCATGTAACTCAGGATACTTGTTGAAAGCATTTACTCAAGCTTTGGCATTTTTGGGGGTGTTGTTTTTATTAGGTTTTGTGTTTAATTTTTGCAATTGTTGTTGGGGGATTTGTTTGTTTCTTTCTGTTGGGTGTTTTTGGTTTGTTGCTGGGTGGTTTTGTTTGGTTTTGCTTTTAAGAAATACCAGGAGACAATTTGTTTTCTTGTTAAATAAAGGAGATACAGGGTTTTGATTACCAACTTCAGATAAGTCTGGTGAAGTTGAAAGACTGTAACCACGACATGAATACTAAGAATTTTCAGTAAGCAGAACAAGTATGGGACAGGATAGGACAGAAGTGTCAAAAAATATTCAAAAGATTGTACAAGAATTGAAAGTGCTCATTCTTACCTAATTAGAGGTTATTTGTGCCTTCCCACAGTAAATGTCCTCTGAAAACTGGTTGTGTCAAAACCAAACAGTGTTTATTTACATAAATTGTTGTGGGTTTGTTTTTTTTTTTTTCTCAGAAATAGCATCATAGCATTCATGTGATTTCATTTCTTTGAAGTGACACTTATTTTCCATTTCAACAGCTATGGAAGGTAGTGAGTACATTTGTTTCAATTTTACATGAAAGAAACTGAGACAGAGAGGGCCAAACCAAAAAGGCATTTAACCTCCTACTTCCTTTTGAAATCATCATATAGCAGTATCTTTGGAAATGTAGCTATAAACTTTAAAAGCAATATTCAGAGTACTCACTTTCACATCATAATGGAAAAAAATCAATTTCATTGATTCTATGCTGGTTGTTGAGCAGGGAGAGCTCCTGATTCTCATGGCAGAGGCTCAGTGGGAACTGCTCAGGGGTCACCTACAACCTGTAGGCTTTTTAGGGATGCACCTTCATTGTAGAAATAGCTCACTCCTTGCTAGGAGTGAGCTAGCCCCTCATTCATTGAATCATTTGAGTTGTTAAGATCATCTTGTTCCAACCCCCTACCAAGGGCAGGGACACCTTCCACTAGACCAGGTTACTCAAGGCCTCATCCATCCTGCCCTTGCACACTTCCAGGGTCTTTCACAACCTCTCTGGGCAACCTGTGCCAGGACCTCACCACCCTCACATCAAAGAACTTCTTGCTAATACCTGAACTAAACCTGTCCTCATCACACTGAGCATACAATAGCTTGGTTCTACATGGAAAGAAATACCTCTTTCCAATACGTCAAAAATGTTATTGAGAGGATGGTCCATTCACAAGCCCAGTTCTTAAAAGCCGAATGATGATGGATTCTATTCCAAGTTATTCACTTAATGGCCACAGTCATACCTCACAATACAGGCACAATTCAGTGCACACCAATCAGCTGAGGGCTTGATATTGCTGGATTTTTTGGGGAGTTGTTTTTGTTTTCCCTTGTTATAGACAAAAAATTTTTTTCACGTTGTGCCTTCAACAACAGAGTAGTGGGAGGCATTTCATGTTCAGAAATTTTTCGAGGAAGTCCAGGTATGTGATGGACCTGACTGCAGTCTAATGCCTCAGGCCTGGCAACTCATGATTGTCCTGTTCTTTCTGAGGTCAGGCATCATGGAAATCTGCAGAGAGATTTGTGAGGCTCTAAGCTTAGACAATCCCTTGAAAACAGCTTCCTGGAATTTAAGGTTTTAAGTTCATTCAAAGCCCCATTTGGACACTGAAATAAACACTCTGGACCACATCTCAAGTGCTTTGTTCAAGGTCATCTGAGAGGAGTTCAATGGATCTTGGAAATGAGCCCAGATCTCTGCTTAACTCTAGCCATAGATCCATCCATTTTTATTCCATAGCAGCATAATAGGGATTTGGAAAACTACTCTAAAACCTTGAGAACTGAATAGATATGAAAATCCTTCTGTATGTATTTGGAACCATCCCACAGATTTCAGTGGAGGAATATATTCTTCCCTCTAACAAAATGAATTGCTAAATACCTATCGAAATCTCTCATTACTTGTTAAAGTAACTACAGCTTTCTCATAAATATTGTAGAGATACATGCAGAGGGTTAAAAAGCGACAGCTCAGTGGTCTGGAATTAAATCTGTTGCAGGTATATAATTTAGTGTGACGTTAATTGGGTAGTGGGGAAGCATAAATGAGGAACACAATGCGTATGCATTGGAATTTTTTGTTAAAGAAGGAACACTGCAAATGCTAACCTCAGCAGCCCAAAATCAAAGAGAGCAGAGAGGAAGGGGAGGAAAGAAAAAAAAACAAAACAAAACAAAACAAAAATTTCCCCCCTAAAAATAATCTCAAAGAACCACACAAAACAACAGACAGCCAAACAACTGTGTCTTGTTTCTTTGGGAAGAAGTTTAAATTAGTTACCAAGGATTAAGATTTTCAGCTGAAAGGGATCAGTTTAGCTCTGAAAATGTAGGTTTAGCTGATTCTAAGTCATTGCAGTTCAGGTCATCTTTGTAAGTCTGTGTCCTGGGGCAAATAGAGGGCAGCTGGACTTTGTGTGCATCAGCTGTGACCACCAAGCCCCACATAGCCACTTACTCACTCCCACACCAGCAGGAGTGGGGAAAGGACTGGAAGAGTAAAAGCTGGAAGACTCATGGGTTGAGACAAAGATAGCTTAATAGGGAAAGCAAAAAGCCACACACACAGGAAAGCAAAACAAGAATTAATTCACTGCTACCCATGGTCAGGCAGGTGTTCAGCCATCTCCAGGAGAGCAGGGTCCCATTATGCTCAACTGTGACTTGGGCAGACAAACTCCAAACCCTCCCCTTTCTTCGTCCTTCTTCTCCCCACCTTACACACTGAACACGATGTCACACGGACTGGAATGTCCCATTGGTCAGTTGAGGTCACCTGTCCTGGCTGTGTCTCCTCCCAGCCTCCCAAGCACCCCAGCCCCTTTCCAGCCTGGCAGAAGGAGAAGCAGAAAAGTCCTTGGCTGTGTGCAGCTCCTGCTCAGCAATAACAAAAACATCTCTGTGTTATCACTGCTGTGTCCAGGACAAACCCAAAACACAGCCCCCACACCAGCCACTGGGAGGAAAATTCTCCTTACACCAGCCAAAACCACCACACCCATTCTCTGTTTTGCACTCACTGGCTAACCAGCATTGACTTGTGGAAAATATGGGATGCACAGATTAAAGCTGGCAGAATGTGTGAGCTCTTATGGAAATTGAAGTGTCAAATAAAACATAATAACAGGGCAGCACAGGTCATGTGAAGACCAAGAGGAACATATACTTGAGTCTTCTCTCAGGAAAACTTGTTCTAGCCACTTACATGACAAGAATTGGAAAAAAAAAAAATTACTGTAAACAGAAAAAAAAGGTATAAAAACCTTCCCAGCATTGCACATCTTTACCTAGCTGAATGCATCCCTGCACCACAAGAAACCAAAAGATACAAAACAAGGAATTTGCCACTACAAAAGAGCCAAAGGTACAAAGAATAGTGCCAGTGCTGTAAGTCTCTTTCTGCCCTAATTGCATGTGTGTTATTCCTGGCCTAGAACAGGGCTTACAGTACTGTTTGTACTCTCTCTTTATCTCTCATTCTGTTTTTTGAGTCATTAGAGGTAGAATGTTCTGGTTTTGGTATTCAACTGAGTGTTCAGGCACTGACCTGGATGAGATTAAGTCATTTCACCTATCTGCTATGCCTCTGGCTTCTTCCTTGACTGTTATGCTCAGGGTAGGGTCTGTCTTGTGTATAATAGATACTGCTGTGGGACCTTGGTCTCTGCTAGGGATATTAAATGTTGCTACCACACAGGCATTAAGTGTGCCTGCAGTTAGGCACAGGTAATCTTACAGTGGAAACCAGGGAAAAAGAATAAATTCAATGCCCTACCTTTTTAATTTGCACAGTCGCAGTTTTGGAGATTAGTCTTACATTATTTTGAATTGCAAATCCAATCGGGCTTTAATTATGATTATGACCTCTACTTCGTGGCACACAGTTCAATCTGTACAGCCACAGTCTATGGTAAATTACTATAATGGTGCTGTAGATGATGCACCATAGCATAGAGCTTTGCCCTATATCTGTAGACAAAGACATGCATGCACATGCACATTTTGACTTGGAACAACCTCCTAATAATACAGATTTATTCTCCTTTGGTGTTGCATTTTTTGGCTTCCCTTCACTCCACATACAGGGTAGCAAGGACTCAGTGACTTGCTGGAAGAAATCTGTAGAGTATGTTAATTTCTGTGGAACTTAGGCAGCCTCATAAGTCTTAGAGATTAATAAGAATCTGGGAAGTATCTATCTTCTGGTGATGCTTTCATTTGCGCAGTAATAAAGCTCGCCTTTCTTGTTTAATAAAAACAATGAGGAAACAAATGGGTGTGCAGGCATTGGAACTTTTGAGGAATTAATTCAAAACCACGGAGGAAAGTTTTTTATCATGCTGTAAGCACCAGAAAGGTGAAAATTAGTCTTCCCTAGAGCTCTTACCCTCTGTGTGCCTTATCTCCAAGTTACACCAAATTTAAGGAAAAACCATCAGAAGGTGCAAAGTGTCTCTTAGAAAGTGATGATCATTTTCCTGAAAGGTGGTGGGCACATTTCAGTGAGACCATCACAAGCCTAGGACAATTTTGCATAATCCACCTTCTTCACTTGCCCACTGGAATAATTTCCTGGTAGAACATTCCCTCTCAAACAAAATTATGTTCCCGTGGAAAACTTCAGATCAGTGAGAATTTTGAGGCTTTTCTTTCCTTTCTTTTAATTCTTTTTTGGTTTTGGAGAGATCGGCACGATTTTGCCTGGCTGTTCCATTTATCCTCCTCCCTAGAAGGTTTCTGTCACTTTAGCTTTCTGTGCACAGACAGTCAATTGATGAAAGCAGGAGCCTTGCAGTAGGCAGGGGGCCAGGGGCTGAGCACCCAACTCCTGCCCGGATCTCAGTCTCCCTACAACTCCAGCTGCCAGAGAGGCACAAACCCAAGTTGCTTAGCATCCCCACATCTTCTGCAGCTCTGGCTGCCAGAGAGCTGGAGTGGAGTGAGAACTTGCAAAAGCAATTTGCTTACCTCTCAAAAAAAGAACTTTTCAAGTTAGCACAATTTTTATCATTTAGGCAAAAGGATTTAACCAAAAAAAAGAGATGTTTCAAAACTTTTTTTTTTCCTTTGATACACAGTAATATATTTATTATATTAAAAGTGGCTTTGATGTCTTAAGAACTGCACCTTTGTCAACTGGGGTTACACAGTGATACAGTCCTCTTCCTGTGGCTGAGAGCTGACCAAGTCTCTCTGCAGCCACCAGTTCCCCAGCTCTGTTTCAGGATGGACACGCTGCCTACAGGGGCTAAATTCAGGAATGAAAGGATGGTGCAGCAATTACTTATTAAGGGTTCTGAGCCTCCTTATCTTACTACTATGGCACTTGGTGATCTCAGGAAATGGTCCTATTCTTGTCTTTCTACAGGGAGAATTTCTCTTAAAGAATACTGGCCAGTGTGGTACTTGCCCTACTTCTTAAGCAGGCCATTACTTCACCACTTATAGTCCACATAGATGGAAATGTAGCACACAGAACATTGCTGCTTGATAGGTGCCGCATGCAGACATTGCTGTCTTTCTGGGTCGAGGATGGACTGGGTGTTTGGGTTCTCCTCTCAGCTCCCTGTCCCTGAAGTGAAATTTCTCTAAGTGGCAGTAAAATTTCCTGATTATCTCACTACAACAACCTGAGAAATAAAATTAATTGAGATATTCTTCCCTGCAACAGTTTCATCCAGCCTTGCTGTGCAAACCTACAAAAATTACTTGATGGGCAGGTCTGAGTTGCTAAGATTTATTCTTACCAGTTTTTCAGCTTGCAGTCTTTATCTTGCACATAATTCGTCTGGTGGCACCTTTAGGGTGATCCAGCTCTGTCTGGGTAGAGAACATGCAGAATTCTTTTCACTGGTAAGAACACAGTTATAGCCAGGAAGCTTTTGCCTTTGCTTCTGATCTGGAGCTGATACTGTGGCACAGGTCTGGGTCAGGATATTATGTTTGTAATCATATTACAGTGGATCTGTTTGGGCCCTGACTTTAACCTCCACTTAATAAAAATGTGTTCTAGCCACAGGCTATGAGTTCTCATGACTAGCAAAGGTAGAGACCTTTGCAGTGTAATAAAACAGGGAGGAAATATTGTGAGATATAGCACAGGTTCTGCTCTCCGCCTCCCATCTTCTTGCACTCTGAAGTGAAATCTTTGTTTTAGAAATAAACACCTTGGAACTTAAATCAGTTTTTGTTTAATCAAGTCCACTTTTTAAATATTCTTAAATAAAATACTACTTAAAACGGGTAATTTTACATGAAGTAGAAGAGAGATAGTGCAAGAACCTACAGTATATCAGACTGAATTAGTTTTTCATGCTACAAGATGTAAACAAATCTATTTAATTAGAACACCTTGTTCTTATTGCATTCAGAGTCATTTTTTATACAGGCAGAAAGAAAAAAAAGGGGGTTGGCAGCAAATTTCTAGAATACTACAAAAAACCCATCTGAACTGAGCATCTCCCTCACTAAAATGGATGTCTCGTACTTGTTTGAATTGGGGTCTCACAGTCTAACACCCAGCTCCAGAGATGATCCCTGGGCCAAGTATATACATTCCTAGGGACCAGTTTGATTTCAAACCCTTCCTTTCTGCTTTGTCAGTGGAGATATCAGATGTATAGTCATACAGGGGGAAGCTGGTCCTTCAAGTAACTTCTTTAGGTTATGCATACCAAGACCAGACTGCACTCAAGGAACATCCTGCCTCTGCCAAGGCCATGAGATGTCCATGCTTGCTTACTTCTGGGGCAATCTGTCCAATTTCCACCATTATTACATATATGTATTCCAGAAACAGTAATTATTTGCCTCTCTTTGCAGTTCTTTTCTCTGCTTTATAAGGTTAAATGGAATCTGGAACAGCAACAGGAGGAAGGAGAGAGGCTGTGTGCTCGAGGGCTTTATTAAACACCATAAACTCTAAGATCACCTTTCTCTTTCCTCTCTAGTAGCCGTGCAAGAAGCCCACTTGGCTACACAGGCTCATTAGTCACAACAGAGAGGCAGCACAAGGTCCCACAGTGACAAGCTGCCACCTAAATCTAGGTAATGTGCCGTGCTAAAATGCTGTGTGCTGGCTTGCAGCAAGATCTCAGTTCCTTGCTAAGGTGATGTTTCCTTTTCTTTCTGAATTCTAAACCTGGATTTACCACCCTTGTGGCCTGTGCTTTCCTTGATACACATTTTAAAATGTGTAGCTTCCTGCCCACACACTTCCAAAGCCTCGATTGGGCAGTAGAGGCACACAAATGTTATCTGGGAATATTATGCAAAATGCCAGACCTCTAGATCCAGTCACCACAAGGAGACTCTCAGGCCAACACAGAGGTAGGCTGGGCTGTTAAACACCAGCATGGGTGTTCTTCCTCTCTTCTGTACATAGCAGCCAGGTTTGTCCCACCAGATTACTGCAACAAGAAAGATTCTTTGATTGTGTTGTAGTAGAAAGACATCATGGTGGGATCTGGGAAAAAAAAAAAATAAGGAACAAAAAACCAGGGAGAACTTTCCTGAATAATCTTTCCTGAATAATCTGACCAACTGTCTGAGTAGAGCTGCACAATGCAGTCAAGGAAGTGTGTCTTCATCCCATGATGCCATGTGTTTTGGCTCCTAGTACACCAGACAGTCATGTTGCATGCTGGTCCAGAAGTCTATGGATGTAGATTAAACAGAACTTTAGTAATCAGGGGATTTTTATATTGTTCCTCTCTTGCCCAGAGACCTGCTGTGGCTCCTGGAACAAATACCTTCTTTATATTTGTGAAAGACGTCCCTGCCCATGGCAGGCAGATTGGAACTAGATAATATTTAAGGTCCCTTTCAACCCAAACCATTCTATTATTTCTTTTTGCCCCTTCCACTTTTCCTTTGACCTGCCCGTTTATATGACCAGGTCTTCAGGAGACTCTGTTTTGTTCCATACTGATGTCCAATGGATCCTCATCTCATCCAAACTGCCCAGAAATGGTAGTAGCCTGTAATCACCATAATCACACTGAGAACAAAATGCCAACATTTTTGTACCAGTGTGAGGGCTGTTTTGTATTCCTCTGGCTTTGTCCCCTACATTAATGATGCTTAGTGGCAAAACAAAAAGCTGATCATCTTACCACTGTTAGATGTCATCAACGACTTTTAAACAACTGTCAGTGAACTTAAGTGCTTGTGTAAGTGAGGAATTAATAGTCCTGGCTTAAGAAATATCTCAGGCACTGGCACACCACTTATGGGTAAACTGTCAGTGATGCCTGGCTTCAAAAGTCTCCATCTGGAGAAGCAGCCAAGCAGCACACAATGACACTGCTGTCTGAGCCACCCTCCTCACATCCGCCCAGGAGCCACAGCTCACTTTATCATTCCTCCAGTCTACTCTCTGTAATCCAGCCTTCTCTCCTCCCCCATTCCTGTGCCACTTGTGGTATTCCCCTGGTTGCCTCATACCCCTCCAAAAATATTCCATGCACATCCTTCCTAACACCAGTCCTATTTTCTCATCTGCCCTCCATCAGGTAATGCACTGCTCTGTGTACCAAGTACAAAATGTACAGAAGCAGTATGGTATGGTCAAGGAACACATAATGCCCAGCTGCACTCCTGGAAGAAATGCTGTGTCCAGTTCTGGGTTACTCAGCACTAGGAGCTACTGGAGAGGGTCCAGCAGAGGCCGTAAAGGTCTGGAGCATAAGGAATCTGGAGCCTCTCTCTTATGAGAAGAGATGTGAGAGCTGGGCCAGTTTAGCCCAGAGAAGAGAACACTGGGAGGGGATCTCATTAATGCATGTAAGTATCTCAGAGGATGGAGCCAGACTCGTTTCAGTGGTGCCCAGTGACAGGATGAGGAGCAGTGGTCATAAACTAAAACACAAAAGGTTCCACCTCAGCATGAGGAAACCCTTCTTTCCGTTGAGGGTGGCAGAGTGCTGGAACAGCTGCCCATGGTGGTCATGGAGTCTCCCTCTCTGGAGGCATTCACACCCCACCTGGATGTGTTTCTGGATGTATCACCTGCTCCAGGTGACCCTGCCTTGGCAGGGAGTTGAACTGCGTGATCTCCAGAGGTCCCTTCCAACCCCAACACTTCTGTGATTCTGTGAGATACAAACCAGTATGAGCTTATGGCAAAATCTGTGACCCAGCATAATAAGACGATGTCACTAGAAAACGATGCCCCTATAGTAGTTTATTCATATTTGTGTGCCCTTTAAAATCTCTAGAAAGGTAAATAAGTGTTGTTGTATCTATTTCACTTGTGAAACTTCAGTGTAGAAAGGTTATTTTGTCCAGATTTATAAAAGACGCTTTATGGCAGAACAGAAACATTAATTCAGTTCCTTTTGCATCTTGATCACTGCTCTTTGTTTCCTCTCTCACTGTGATTTCTAGTCTCTAAATTTTCATTAATTCCTAGGAGGTAAGATTTTTTGTGAGGGAAAAAAAAAAGAGCTGTGTCTTTACTGGCTGCATGAGGAACATGGTTTAATCAGATGATTTTCAAAACGAATCCCAAATACTTTCCAGAGACTTATTACCCTCCCTATGGTCTTACTTCTGAGTATTTAGCTCAGGAAAAAAAATCCACTTGTTTGCTCCTGGGCCCCATCAGTTCTTGCCCCATGCTGCCCCTTCTGCTTGGACCACATCCCCGAAACTGTTCTGTTGTCCCTTAACTAACTACCCATACAAACATCTGCCAGCAAACCAAGGAACAAAATTTCCTTCCTTATAAGCGCAGCAAGAAATAAAACCCAAATCTGAACAAAAGCAATGGCCTTTTCCTACTGTGATGTGTGAAATACTTTCCCGAGGCGGGTATCAACTCTCTCCATTTAAGTGAAGCTCATTTGCAGTCACTTGCCTATTCATAGTGGCTGGGCAGAGAGCAGAGCCAGGGCTGCCTGTCTCCAAGATGAATAGACAGATGGCACAGACAAAAGTGGTCACATTTGGTCCGAGCCAGGGGTGCCATTTTTAAGGTCAGGTCTTCGTCTTGTAGTGGTCAGGAGGAGGCCTGTGATGATGATGATGACAGTACATTTGGAATGATACTGCTATTTGTTTATCATTGCTTTTGCATAGGAGGTACCAATTTTAGCAAACACAGGAGGAAAGCAATTGAGTTAGCCCTGCAGCAGCATCTGAGGATCTTATCTGCATGGATGCCTCTCTTTTTACCCACTGCATATCAGAATTTAGGTACAGAAAGAAAAGCTGTTTTCTGTCCTGGGGCAGCAGTGGGTACTTCCCTCGACCTTGCTGAATTTCTTCCCATCTCTTGTTGGAAAGACCTACCCGTAACTTCATCAGAGATTTACTTGCCACTTTGAACTACACATTAACCAGAACGCCTGGATTCTTCACGGGTGACATCCCAGTGTCATAGATCTATGGACATGGATTTATGTGGAAATTTTCCACTGATCTCCAATGGCTGGTCATAGTTTTCCCTGGTTAAACTGAACACATTGCAAAAATGGCTTACTCCCTCTTCTCCCCCACCTGCATCCCTGTGCAGACAGATGCTAGACCACAAAAATATTCTTCAGTCAGTGAAAGTAAATGTAGGTTCTCAAAACACAAACACGATGTGTCAGTTTACCTTCAGTCAAGACTCCGAGTATAAACAAATTCTGAATATCTCCAGCAAGTGCAAAGACCAGAATATAATTAGATTTTACTTTACCAACAACCCTAGAAGAGGGCATTAATGTCTAATGCATTTTCCTCATTAATTGGAGACTAAAACTTGACCTGAACTAGAAAAAGCATATTTATTTACAAGTTGGAGATATGCTTTAGATAGGAAATTAAAAGCAGATAGCCGTATAATCTTATAAGAATAAATGAGGAGGAAGACTGATAAAAAAACAAAGAAAAATAAAATTTCTTGCAGCTGTGTTTCACATATGACCTCTTCAGAATGTGATTAAGAAATAAAAACAAACAAACAAAAACCTTCCTTCTGGTATATGTAGTGTACTTATTTGGGTTAGCGCTGTGTTAACCCACTGCAGAACATGGATCTCTCTATATTTAATTTTTAATGTTAGAAATCAAGTTCTGCAATGTGATGGCAGGAAAAGAGTCTCTTTCCAGGATGGGAAGTAATTCAGGATATGGTAGATCTGACATGATCCTAGTGTTCTGACAGCAGAGATTTGGAGTCTGGAAAGAGCCAGGATGTTATGTGACCTCTTATACTTTACAGCACAGGGTAAGGAAGGGAAAATAAAACCTGCTGCCCTTACCTCTTGTGTGGTGCATACCCATCCCAAGGACTGGTTTTGGTGGACAGGTACCTATAGTCTCTCTGTCTGACTGTAGGAACCTCCCTGCCCAGGTAACCTCTTACTCTTCCAGGACTCACTTCTGGAGTTCATTGGAAGTGGAATAAAAGCATGAACACATTTAGTGTCTTTACAGATGATCCAGAATTAATTTCCTTGCTCCTCTGCAGACACAAAGGGTAAACTGTACAGTGGGCTGAGCCTATCTCTGTCTCCTTTGGGTAGAGCAGCAAAATCCATCCAGGGTCTTCTATCACAGGTCCATTCCCTTAGGCTGTGGACTGTTTTCCACGAGAGCTCATTTTACCTGTGCCATACTCTCTGTAGCCCCAATAGGCACATACCACCGGAAACCTGGAGTGACAGAATTGTCAGTTCCCGGTTTGTTAGAGGTTGCATTTCCTTTTCTTCTTCCCTACTTTCTGGTGAACGGCTTCTGTCAGTGACCTCCACAACTGTTTTCTCTTCTTGGGCTGCTCTGGGCACCACACCAGCTTCTCCAAGGCAGCTTGAGACCCTCTGGCTGCGTGTTGTCATGACAATGTGAGAAACAACTCGAGGAGTCCATTGCCCCCGCCCCAGCTGCTAAGGGAAGGATGGTGTCACCAGGGAGGTCAGCCTCACTTAATGCCTGGTGGCACCCGTCCCCGTGTGCATCTTGGCTACCACCTCCTGGTGGGAAAATGTTTTTATATGGAGCAAAAACCGCTTCCTGGGGAGAGCATTATTGTCTCCTTGGAGAGAGTCCAGTACCGGAGGAGGCTGCAGTTTATCAGTTCTGTCCTCACCACTCCACTCAAAGTGTCTATGCCGTCAGGGGGATTGATGGAGTTGGGAAAGCCCCCAAAACCATATAACTTGACATTAAAGAGAGGCTGTGAAGCTCTCACAACCAAGAGTACCTTTCAGGGAGACATGCAGAGAAAACTGCTCTGTCTCTTTGGTGGATGACTTTTATCGTGAAGCTGCACAAAGCCATTACTAAGAGAGGCACAAATTTGCTGGAGCTGCGAGGGGGGAGGAAAGGAGAAAGAACCAACAACAATAAAAATAAGACACATGCTGCTCTCTTTTCTCTTCAGAGGCTTTGGGAGAATCTCCTGAGGGCTAGAGGCACCTGCAAAGTTGTTGTAAGGAGGGAACAGTGCACACAACCCACCTGTAATTGACCCAGTGTGAGCACTGCTGTGGACAGGACTCCTGGGGTAGCACTGAACATGCCACCCCAATAAATTCACTTGGATAACACTTCCAAGAGCCCCGATGCTACAAATCAGTTTGTTCTGTCAGTCTTAGGGCAAACAGCAAGGAGTGAGGGCAGCAGGGACCTCATGGCAGCTCAGCAAGTGACCTTCAATATGGATTCTGAAATCATAAGTAGAGTCTGGTAGTTGGTGAGCTTGGTGGTGCTGTGTCTGGCTTGCTAACCATGTAAGAGCTCTTGGGCTGCTCAGGTGTACCCACACAGGAGTGCTGGCACTGCAGCAGGTGGATCTCGTGGCTTTGTGCAGCACCCTGCACCGTGGGCAGCCTCACATGGAGTCACTCGCTGTCGATAACATCGTGGTGCAGTGGTGTAGGTGAGAAAGGGGGATGAGAGGATCTTTTTTTTTTCCCCCTTAACTTACTGCATAAATAGAATCAAGGAAAATATAATGTAATATAAATAAAAACAAATGGCTCAGTCAACTCATCTTTAATGCTTTGCTGCGTGACATCTATTTTGTCTAATGGAATACGACTTTCATACACCAACTGGATATTTAACCTTGACCAAAAGTTATGATGTACATTACAATACACTTTTATTATGTTACAATCTATTGTTGTTGTTTTTTTAATCTATTGCTAGGCCCCTAACAGTATGTCTGTGTCGATGAAACCCATCTGTCAAAAGCACAGTAGGGACATTATTATGTAAATGTAGTTGGGTCTTCCTTTTCTGGAATTGGGGGCAGGAATTTAATATACTGTCCTAATATTCCAGCCAGAGGGGAAAAAATATTTATGAAAAAATCTTCCTTATTTTTTAAATAAGAAAAAATGTCTAGTTGAATTTGGCTTTTAAAAAGTCAGACCTTTCCCTTAGCCCTTCCCAGGAAGATCTTTAGAGCTAATGATACAGTTTCTAATAAAAAAATAAAATAAAATACATGAGAGACTTTTTAAGTGCACCAGGAGACAGATAAGTCATTAATATCAGCACTGCTATCTTTTCTATATTACACTCATATTTCAATAACCTACATTTTGGGGTTATTCTTTTTTTTTTAACAGGTGCCATTTTGGATTATTTCTTTATTAGAGTTTGTTATAATATATGCACAAAGGTATGTAGATTTCTAGGAGAGGCGTGGGCGAGGAGGAGATTATTTATTACAGTTCTTAAATATCAGCCAAAATCCATCCATCTAAGTTGTCTTGCCTTGGATGCATTCTGCCATTATTTGTAAAATTAAGACATTTGTTCCTGCTCAGAAAAGGGGCTAAAATTGAAATAGCCACTGTAGGAAATGAAATATCTACACAGCCCTCCCCTGGGCAAGCTCCCAGCCTGAGGAACAGGCTCCAGGAGGTTTGTCCCAATGTGATGCATGAAATGAAGTGTATGTAGCTCTCTAAATCCAGATTACCAGCTGATTTCCTCCCCTAAATTCAAAGGCACCATCTGTTGAAATCACGACAGCCTCCACTATGAGGATCTCTGAGGTGGGAAAGTGTTGTCATCTCCTTCTCTGCAGATGGGGTGCTGAGGAGCAGAACAGCTGAGTGTGTGTTTGCACAAAATTAAGGTATATTCACAGCATAAGGAAAGGCACACACATGCTGGCTGCGTTTCCTTAGCACAGGTAATGGAAACAAGGAGCATATGACAGCGGAAGGGTTATCACGGACAACAAGTATTTATGGCCCACTCACAGTCTGGATCATCCTTTGGATCCTGAGACTTGCCTCCTGTTCAGGGAGTTTTGGTGAAGGCTCCTCCTGTTTGGGAATCCTTTCTAGTTTCTTTGCAAGGGAAACAGTGAGAACCACCTGATTTGGTTGAGAGACCTTACCAAAGCATGCAGACAGCATTGTGGGACAGGAGGATTCTAAGGAATTAATAGCCAGCACCAATAATGAGGCTGTGCATGCCCCATAGGAGCTAACAAGCAATTTAGATGTCTAATTCAAAGACCAAAACCAAAAAAGGAGTGACTTCATGATATCTTTCTTGGGCCGTTTCCTTGCTTGATAAGAAAGCTTTTAAAGTATGCTATAAAAATCTTTTTGTTTGGCAGATTCACACGGGCATGGGAAAGACCAAGTTTTCATCATCCATGGTAGACTCATGCTACTCAAGCCCTCAGCTACCACCCAAGACAAAAGCACCCTTATTCCCAGGCAAGCTCCAGGAGGTGACATTCATCCCTGGTCCCAGATGGGCCACTGCACAAAAAGGAGTGTAACAAACACAGATGATGTCACCTACTGCTATTTTTGGCAGAAAAGAGAAAACATTTAACTTCAGACACACATCTCTCTATACAGAGCTTTTGGAGCTCTTGGTAGGATCCTGTTTGCTGATATAAAGTGCCACAGGATGTCCACATGTGTTCCCTAGACTTGACCAAAAATGATGAGGTCCTGGGGATGCTAAACCATTGAGTGTCTGTTTCACATCTAAGTCATGTTCAATAAACATCCTCAAAGCATTTGACAAATTCTGCTAGAAAAAGCTCTCTTTTATCCAGAAGTACAGAAAGGAAAGTGTTCACACAGGAATACGGTAACTAACTTTTAAACCCTCAGTCTTTTTGAAGTGATCTGAAGCAAAATCTTTTCCTTTCCTGAAGTCTGGACTAAGGTAATTGGAGATAGGTGGGATGCCTGGTGTCCATGGTGGAAATATTCCGTACCCTAAAGACTCAGAAAATCGTTGAGAAAAATGGAAATGTTTCACTTCACTGCAGACTCTACTCCTGCTTATTAAGTTGTTGTGTGGGCAGGGATTTTATCTCGGTATTTTCATATTATGGTACACAGAAACACCCAAACCATTATGATTGCCTGGCTGGGCCTAGGTCTCAGATCTTGAGTCTTTTTCTCATTTAAAACACATTATGGTGAAGCAGAGCTCTGTGTGAGTTACTGTGTCTGACAGTGAGCATCAAGGTTCTGGTTCAGACCGATGAGCTCATAGAATCACCAAGAGGTTTGTGTTGGAAGGACCCTTATAAATGTCACGTAGTCCAACCACACACCAGCAAGATGCTACCTATGAAGCAACCTTTCAAGGCATTTTCAGCCTGTCCTCTCTCCTCCGTGCTGCTGCTGCGTGTCATCCTCTCTGCCAAGGGAAGGTGAAGCTCAGTGCTGAATGAGGATAAACATAATGACTGGGCTTAATTGGGCAGCATACAGTGGAGACAAACACAGTGACTTTTCCTCATCCATAACTAAGTCTCACTGCACTCAGCCACTAACATGCTGAACCTGATCAGCAGAGCTAATTTTCATTAGCTAATTGAGCAGACTCACAGCATTCTCCAGCTCCTACTGCTCCCAGCTGCCTGCTGAAGGAGGTGCACTGAGTGCAGGTCCCATCTCAGAAAGGTCAGCACAGGGGGAGCTGTCTCAAGAGAGGAAAGATAACTAGTGTTTTTCCTTTTGCATGCCTTTCCCTCCTGCTTTCCACAGACACCTGCTTCTTCAGATATTTCTTAATTTAAAGTTTAATCAATTTTTCTTTTAACATCTAAGCCCTTATGCCACATTAATATCTCTAAAGACTAAAATCCAGATCTATAGATATCTCCAAGTCTAAAAGTACTTACCCACTCTTAGTCCAAAATGTTAAATAACTATTAATTCCCCTTCAGGGCCAGGTATTAAACCAGGCTGCAGAGATGCATTGTGTGAAAGTGGACGTGAAACACTGTCTTGTACCACTCATGGCACAGCACAAGGCAGGAAGATAAAGTGTACTATTTAGTAGTGGGAAGAATCGGAACGCTGGCTTGTGAATCTTTTAAAATTCCAAGCTAATTGGCTAGGACCCATTTGGCAGGCTACAGTGGAAGAAATGGCAGGGATGACAGGATCTGCTTAGTTCTACTGAAGCTGGTAAGAAAACTGGATTATATGTTGGGCTTTGTGGTTTTGCTTTGTAGATCTGTTTTCTGAATTTTTTTTACAGTTTTTTTAAAAATAAAGATCTGAAAAGTTTTTATTCATGTGGGTGTTTCATAGAGAGTGACAGGTTCCCCAGGTTTTATGGGGTTTTTAGTGTGTTCATTCCCCTTAATTGGCTGAATTGTCTGGTTAAACTACATTTCCCATCGCACCTCAGAGCTTTTACGTGCTGAGAGGGTAGATACTAAGGCAAAAGAGTCCCTGAACACAGCTAACCAGGCAGATGCAGTCCAAGAGGCAGATCTGAGAATTAAGATATTTGTGTTT
>VZRR01001440.1:749597-771145 GCA_013398015.1 Oreocharis arfaki | reverse complement strand
GGGGGGGGTGCTGGAGGATAGTTGTTCCACAGAATTCTTATTAGTGAAAGAAAATTCAATGTTTTATTTGCAAAAAAGTATCTTTTTTTTCTGTAAAATATTACCTTGTGATAATGAATTATTATTATTATTATTATTATTATTATTACTACTATTATTATTATGTATATCTGTGTATGTGTATTGCATTTGTGTATTTGTATATGCACAATACTTTTTCTAAACTATTTAAACCAGACAGAAGTTTTCTTCTGCTCCTGCATCTTGGGTGGGAGATCTTATGGCAAACATTAGAGATCCTGCAGTGAAAAAAATTACTTGGATGCCCATCTGTACTTTTCTGTGGGTGTTTTCTCCACCTAAGTGCCTTTTTCTCACCGAAGTGCCCTCATTCGCAGGCTGGAGTTTGGTGCTGTCCTGAGTAGCCCGGGGGTGCCTCAGCAGCAGCAATCAGCAAGGAGGGATGGCAGGGAGGCTTCACCCTATGGTTTGTGTAATTTTCCAGGCTGCAGAGGGTGCCTCGAGCACTTCTGTGTTTACATGTGGGAGAGAAAGGATGGTGCTGCCTCAGTCTGGGGAGAGGGGACAGCTGCTCTGGGCTGGCAGCGGGTGAATGGCAGATTGAGAGGCAGCTGGGGGAAGGAGCCCATCTCCAGTGGTCCTGCCTTCGGTGCCTTTGCAGCTTTTTCCATACCTGAGTGAGCTGCAGCAGGCAGCCGCTGCTGGGTGTCCCAGAAGCCTCCTGTCAGAGCACATCTTGATGACAGCATCCTCACATCTTTTAAGCACTTCTGAGGCACACAGGCTGTAAGGAGGTGGTACGAGGACAGCGCTAGAAGCAGACACCAGCTTTCATAAGGTCAGCGCTGCTCTGTGATTGGCAGGGCGGCAGCTTCTGATCAATAACTGCAAGGGGTTATTGATTCAGCCACCAATCTGAACTCTTAATTACTGCTATTAAATGTCAGAAACTTTCAGAGTTTAAGCCATATGACTGTAATCTCTTATTCCAGGAGCTCTGTGGTGGCAAGCTCTCATCAAACTTTGTGTGGCAAGGGTGTGCTCTCAGCTCAGCTGCTGCACTCTGGGAATGATGTGGCTGGCTTTGGTATGGCTGCTCTGGGCTTGCTCAGTGGGAGGGAGGTTGCTGTCTAGCCCATTGCGTCTTTCTCCTGCATATCACTCCAAACTAAAGGAGAATAAAAAAGAAAAGCGCTTCTCTCTCACTAGCAGAAAATGAAGTCCTCTACCCAGTGAAATCCTTGCTTTGAGCACCTCAGAAGGTCAGGAGCTGAAGTCTTCCTTGTTAGCCCATAAAAATAGAGGCATCTGTAAAGAGAAATGCAACAGGTGAGCATTTCATAGATAGGTATTTTTCTTATGTAGGTACTACGACCTTCTGTGCAGAAAGGAAAATAAGTCATCCTCATACTTTTTATCTACGAGTACATGTCTGTTTGCATGAGTTAAATGCACACAAGTGCTCTGGGGATACCTGTTACAGGCTCTAGAAACTGCTTATTTGTCTTTCTGATACTTAGTAAAAGTTTGAATCGCTTTCTTGATCATATAATATCTTGTTCTCTATGTCCAGTACTGTCGTTTGTTGTCTTCATAGAATCATAAATTCATTTGGTCAAAAGACCAAATGGTCAAAAGACCATTCAGATCAAACCCAACTCTAAATCCAGCACTGACAAGCACATCCCAGCAGTCTATATAGTTAGGGATTTTCTCCCCCTTTTTAATTACTTTGCATTTATCAGCATTGAATTTCACGTGCCATTTTTTTCCCCTATCCTTCAGCATCATGAGATCTATGCTTCTAGCTGTCAGATTTATTTCAGTTACACTGACTATCTCAATCCCATCAACAGATTTTTTTTCTCTACTGCAACAGAAAGGATCCCTGTGGGACTCTTTTGGTCACCTGCCTCCAATAAAATTTGACCATTTATTACTACACTTCACACCTACTTCTTTAAGCAGTTATTAACCCAAGAGAAGCATTTCCTGTTTCTTCCTTCAACACCCTGGTTTCTTTACAGGCCTTTGGTAAGGGGCTTTTCAAAAATCCAAGTGTGCTTTTATCCATCCATATGCTTACTGACTCTTTAAAAGCACTGTAATAAATTTTGTAAGGGATAACTATCTCCTATAAAAGTTGTGTTGCCTCTTTCACATTACATTATATCTATCTACTTGCCTGCCAGTTCTGTTCTTGATTACAGTTCCTTCCAATTAGCTTGGTACTGTGTCACACTTGCTGGTTTGCAGTTCCCCATTTCTTAAACTGAAAAAAAAAAAAATCCCTGATAAAAAGGTTTCCTCTTTAGCAAGAACTAATAATCAAATTAAAGATGACAATGGAGTACTCTTGATTGCTAATAACACTTGTGAGTTTAGAAGGAGGAGTTATTTCAAGTTACTGAGTATAACTTCATTTTATTTAAATTTTTTCGGGCTATTTATAATATGAAGAAATCATTAAAGGTAGAAACTAAATCTTAATATCTGTCTCTCTGGATGGTGAATCAGGGTTGATTCCCTTCATTTAGTCTCTTGAACTGGGTTGTTTGTCATGTCATAATTAAAGAAAAAAAAAAAGGAAAAATGGCTGATTCTTTGCTATGATCATTTCATTCTCAGAAAAAAGGAATTACATTAAAAGCAAAACAGTATACAAACAGTGATTACTTCAGTCTCCTGCATATTTCTTTATAAAGGGCTTCTTGAAAGATATTACACCTTGGAGGGTCAGCTGATTCTTGAGGGAACCAAGTACTCTATTATCAAAATTAGTAGCAGACAACTAATACTGTATCACAGGTAATTAAAATAATTTATAGATGGGCAAAATTCATTAAGGAGTTGGTGAATCCTATTTGGTGTATCATGGAGAACCTAAGCAATTTATAAATAGACGAATGTGACTAACCTTAAATAAATCCTATGAAACCAAAGAAAGCCTTTAAGTCAGTTAATCAAAAGAAGCCAGTCAAGCAGTTGTCTTGAGGCAGGTAAATCAATGAATATCAAGAACTTTAAATCTGTATTAAATCCCATTACTTATCTTTGTTTGCCAAATTTTAGCTTAGTGCCCTCTCCAGGAATATATATTCTAAAAAAGCTGGCAGTCAAGAGAAAAAACCCTCAGCCATGTGTATGGCAATAACACTTCCCCATCCTGGTAGGGCTGTTCAAAGAGAATTTAAATTAAGTTCTGTGGCAAAACTTTCCAGCTGCACATCACCTCTTCAAATGTCACCTCAGTGATGTCATCACATGGTAGGAATAATTCTGAGTTATTGAATACTGCTGTTTTATTTTGAGTTGTACTGTCTTTTGTTCTCAGTCCTTCTTCTTAGTCCTCTGGTTGCTGAAAACTCCCAGGAGTGAACTGGAAAAGCTGTTGGCCATACTATAAAGCTGAGCAGTAGGAGAGCTGCCTCTTTATTTCAGAGGATTTTATAACCTTTTCTCTTACTTTAGGCAGGGAAAAATGTGTATCTTTTTCAGGCTTCACTGGGTTCAAAATCAGCTCTTTTCATCTACTCCTTAACACCTCCATGGCTTTAGAAACATAGCTCAGGACTATGTAGTCAATTTAATACATATGTAGGACACTTCTAACTGGCTTTTGTATGTATGTGTATCCGGAAAAAATGACTCAGAGTTCCTTTCAAGGCAAGGTTTTAAATGTTTGTGTTTACTTGAACCACTTAGTTACATGAGGCTCAGTACAAGCTGAAATTCTGCTTTAAGTAAATTGCAGTTAACTTCCCTTTTATAAAAGAATAAGGCAACAGTCTAACACTTCTCACAAAATTCTTTTAAGACTTGGTTTTCAAGAAGGCTTTTCCAATTGAATGACCATGAAAAAACACCTCAGTTTACTTTATTAACCTGTGTATACAAGCTTGAGCTGTTTTATTTTTCTTTGATTTCCCATTTGTTAAGGAAGGCTGTAGCTATAACATCAGTTGCAGGCAAGAACAATGGTTCAACTTTTCTTCCAAGTTGATCAGAACATGTAAGAATTTGGTTAAAACACACAAAGCCTAAATGAATAAGCAGAACTAGGAAGGAACTGTACATTCTCTTCAGTAGAGCACACTTCTGCTCTGCCTGAGCAATGGGCATAACAAGCTCTCTCCTTTTTCAGCCTAATCTTCAGCATGGATATACCTTAATTAGTACATCCAGTGCTAAACGACAAATACAACGTGTTACTGAAATATTCATCGGCTATTGTACACACTACAGAACAGCACACAGTCTTATATTTGAAAGGTTTCCTGATAGTAACCAATCACTTCACAAGTGCAGCTCTTCTCTGTCCATGAGGCCAGGTAAGGCTTCTGTAATCTATGTAAGCAAAGATAAGGTGAGTTTTTGTGGTCCTAAATTGTTTGCCTACAAAAACCACACACTGAACAGTCTCTTATTTCCATGAGAGAAATAAATAAGCCTTTAAAAGCCGTTTAAAAAAAGACAAAGTCTGTGCAAGTTTAGGTGTTTAAGGTGTCTGGATACAATCTCCCCTTGGAAAGAACCCCATGAAGATACAACCCTTTTCAAACCTTTTCTTATTGACCTGCAGGAATGTTCATCTCACTTGTCTTCAGCTGTGTGGATTTAGCATCTCATTGGATTGGTCAGTTAAGACGTCCCCTGTGTCAGACAGGCAGCTGCAGGAGATTGTGCTTTGGTTGGCTTTGTGTCATGTGTCAAACAAATAACAAATGTCACAAGGGATAAAAACTTCCTGTATTCACTTCAGGGGTAGCCTGTGAGGCTAGTTTAGATTAGACTCCTTTCTCTTAGGTAAAATTAATCACAATTTTATTTTACAATAACTGCCTCAGTTACTGTTAAAGGTTAGGCTCATACCATGTACAAACTAAAATATAATATTTATAGACAGACATCTCAGAAGAATTCTACTATTTCATGGTTATCAGGAGATAAAAACAAGCATCTATAAGAATAAGAGAAAACACATTTAATATAGAAGTAATTGCCTTCTCCTCTAAAGCCTTTTTGAGTTATAAATATATGCTTCTGAAGGTTCAAAAGTTTAGAGCATTTTTAGAGGAAAACATGTTCAATAAGAAATCATCAGGAAGACTTGATTTTATTTCAACAACAAGTTTTTTTTAGAGTGTGGAATGAGAGTTGTTTATGATATATTCTGTTAACATATCCCTACATTACTCTTTGCTCTTTACGTTTTGAAAGTCAGGATTCTTTCTAAAGCATATTTTATAAAAATCTGTTTTTGCAAGATTATGATAATGTCTCTACCAGCTGGATGTCTAGTACAAGGAGTCTTGTTCTTTGAGGAGACATACATGCTAGTAGCTTGATTCTTGACCAAATGGCTCCTGGTTTTACAACTGCATTGCATTTGCAACTTCATAATTATGGGCTTTTATTTAAAATTCTATACAAAGAAAAAGATATAATGCTTACATCAATTCTAGTTTAAACTCTAGTTTAAATTTACTAAAAAGATGTAATTTATTTTCTCTTTGAAAGTGTTGGGTTTTTTTTTATAAGTGCTATAAAATATTCAATGTTTATAAATGTATTGCCAAGAATAGCTGAAGACAGTGAAAGCTAAAACATGTTATAATTATACAAGCTGATTTTCAGACTTCATATAATACTGGCTGTTCTATAGCCTGTGGTATTACCCTCCTTTAACATGTACAGCTGATTCTTGGATGAAAGAAATAGGACCAGAATGGACTATTTTTAATTAGCTTGAATATTTGAATAGCCTGAATATTTTAGTAAAATACACACCCAGATACTTTTAAACCTATTTTAAACATATGAGATTTAAAACAATTACAAAGCCATCTTAAATTTTTCTGGCAAGCTACTGACCACCCAGAGTAAATTTTGATAATAACATGTTCCAGCGCTATTTGCAGGTACTCAAGGAGCACCAGTGATTGCACACCCCTTTTAGAATTCTGCTGTCCTTTGGGGTAGTGCTACAGAAATAAACCGGTGTCTCCCAGAGCATAAGATCTAGTCATTTTACTTATTTAGCTATCTATTCAAAAACAAGGAAAAAATTACATTTTATGTTTTCTGACAGTTGAAAATTTTCATGCATTCTCCCTTTGGATGGAATTAAACATATACTAAAAGGAATAGAATATCTTGGAGATCTAAAGGCGATGATTTTCTTTCTGGGTATAAAGATGGAATAGAGGTAGCTAGAGTGGAGGAAACTTTGTGTTTCTTTGTTTGTGTGTATAAAGAAGACTGCTATTTCAAAAAGTCATATGCTTTTTTTTTTTTTTTAATGCTTTTAGTGTCTGACTCAAAAAAAAGAGCCACGAGTGCATATGGGAACTTAAACAGATATGCCACCATTAATGATATTCCTAGAAATACCTTTTCCTCTTGTATATATGTACCTGATATTATCTGAAGCATTCGAAAATGTGTTTGTGTACAGCAGCACTATAATAGGATTTTGTGAATTGTTCTTATCTAAGCGTTATATATGCATCCAGAGGGAAAACTTTACTTTAACCAGGTACATTATCAGAAAATAACAATCTGGGGCATAAGCATCCCAAGTGTGCACCTTTTTTATGATGTCAAACAAAGCAAACAATACACATATTTTCCCATTATTTTATGTTTGATTTTTTTTCATTATTATTATTATGTTAAGCCAACTGTGTTGGATTTGTAAATGGGCTGTGACTGTTACTCTATAGCATCTGCTTATCCAAACAAGTCTCTCCTGATAATGGTGCCCAGCAGTGCAGGCCAGGAAGTGGCAATGGGAGATGAAACAAAGGGTATGTCTCTGCCAGTGGCCACAGGATTCACCTTGGGCAGATTTACATGGATGCAATAAGCAATTCAACACAAAAGCGTTGTTTTCGAAAAGCTATTTCCAACAGGAGAGCATGAATACAATCCCCCAAGCTGTCCAAAAATTAAGATCAGGGAGGCGATGTTTTTTTCTGTTAAAAGTCACATTCCTGTGAGAGCAATGCACTGGAAGTTAGAAGAAACAGGAATCAGCAAGTAGGCAAAGGCGGCAAACATTCTTCATAGCTTTGCTATGTACAAGAAACTTTTCTTTCTTTAACTTCAGCACTTTTTCACTGCAGTGTTATGTGTATATTCCCAGCAGTAGAAGACGAGCTGAGCAAGTTTTCATCAAAAGAAAGTTTGCAGGACTGCAGTGCAAAGGAAAGAAAAAATTATCTAACTATTACGATGAGAGAAAAACACATTTTTTACAGAGTTTATAGATAGGTAATTACCATTTTCTTAGTGACAATGTCTGTGTTAATCAGTTTTCCATCTGAATGTGGAATAGAGGCAAAGCAGGTTTATTGGAGTCAACCCTTTAAGTGAGTGACTTCTGTGAATTCCAGTAACCAGATGCTAGAATCTTCTTAATCCAGATGGTGACCAAAAAGAGATATAGAGAGGTGTAGATGATCAAAAGTGGAAAAAATTCCATCAAGATCATCATAAATATTGCTTTTCATTTAACACTCTTGCTACAAAAAATCTTATGCTTGACTTGAACCGCAGCTGTCAGAGCCTCACTGTGGCATTTCTTTTCATTGGTTGTAGGGGTAAGGTTTCCACTTGAACCCCTCTGCAACCCAATGGGTGAATTTAGTGTTGGAAGTAAAATAAATATAAGGCTCTCCATGTTCAATAAAGCATCTTTTTTTCCAGACATCTGAAGCAAGGAAAGCAGAGACTCCGTGTCACACTTTCAAGAAGTACCTATTTCACTGCATGATAAGAGTGTTTGTACTCACTCATTCTTTGCACTCATGAAAATTAACAAGATTCACTGAAGCTGCAGTGGTGAAAGCCATACGTTTTCCAGACAGGATGCCTTCCTACTTTAGCCTCTTAGTCGGCATGGCTGTAACTGATATTTTACTTTTTGGATGGTCTTTCAGATTTCACTTGGCATGGTAAGCTTCTGGTAAACTCACAACATTACCACAGTGGTTACCATGCTATAAGTCCTCACTTAGGAGAAAATGCTTAATATTCCTCCTCTCCCTTTGCAGGGAAACATTTGGGAAGCACCACGAAGCAGCTGCACATGGGCTGTTAAGATGTAATTTGACGCCTTTACACCTCGCAGATGCAGGAGTAATTGGAGCCTGGTTTTTCAAGCTCCCATGATGGCTCAGTCCTGAGGTCTTGAAAAAAAACCATGCAGGTAATTTCTTACTTTTCATTTCTTGCATTTTCTTGAAGGGGAACTTTCATTCCCACATGCTGGTTTTAGGTACTTACCATATCTGCCTGTCCAAAAGAGGAGTTAAAACTTTTATGGTGCAATCCAGAATTTAAATTTTTTGTCCGTGGATGAGATGGACTGCAGTCGAACAACCCTCAAAACATGATGGTAATAGCTGGCAGGAGTCACTGGCTCTGGAGAGTAGAACCAACCTGAGAGCTTCCAATGCATGTTAATAAGTCTTCTGGAGTCTCTAAGGTAGTTTTCCTACCACAGGTTTTGATTCCATGACCCACATTCATAGCACGGCAGCACCTGTGCCTCTGTCCATTGACTTCAGTAACACTGCTTTCACAAGTAATTGTTATCCAAGCTGAGTAAAACCTGCAGAGTGTGAACAGTCGTTTGTGAAGCTACTAAGTGCTCTGCAGTGGAGTTTTAATATAGCTAAGGCAAATGATGGAACAAAGATATCTGTTTATACTTAAAAGTGATGCTGTAAATTGTTAGGATTCCATTTAGTGCATTGCAAAGTTAGGTAACAGGAAAAACAACCTGATAACAGGCAGGCTGTCAAATCCATTAAGTGTGTTTGAATATTGCATCCTGAATGTCCATCACTATTACAGGATTTTACATGAGAGTACGAATATATAGGACTTAAAAAAATCTACACTGAATAAAAAGACGATAATAACATAGAAGCTTACTGAGTTTCTTCTTTGACTACCTTTCTTCTTCCTTTCAATCTTGATTTGACACATTATTAAAAGTCCAGAGCTCAGAATTTCAACCCCTGGTTAATCACCACTTAATCTTTTGGCATAAGTTAAAGACACATCTCTGCTGCAATGGTTTCCCCCCTATAATACTCTCCTGATTAAGTATCAGGCATTGCTGCCTTTTCCCAAACATATCTCTAATTTAGATGTGGTCAATCCACCTTCTAAAATACTGCCAAGTGTACATACTATAGATACTAAAAAAAAATTACATGGAAGCATGTGTCATCCTTGAAACAGATGCCACCCTAAGCTGTGTTGGGAGCTCCAGAGCAAGGATACAGGAATGGACTGTGAATAACTCAGCATTTTATCATGGTCACATAACTAAAAGCCTCAACTTTAAGGAGCTTATTTTTACTAGGATCCATATGGTGACTAAGCTGGACAAATCGGGAATAGGTGTGAGACTGTGTGGTGTTTCAAAATTGCACAATTACACCTTGGAGTAATTGTTCACAAATACCTATTTGGTGCTGACCACAATTAATAACAGATGGGTGTCATGAATCTTGTTTCCCCACAGTACTGCAGAAGTAGGGCTGGAACCAGTTTTCCTTCCACCTAACTTTTGTTGCCTTCTCTGCACCGCACTTTTCCCTCCTATGAAGTGCAGAATTAATTTCAGCAGCAATACGGGATCAGGAATGTAGGAAATCTTTGAGCCAAGATGGATGCTTGACATAATGAGTGGTACAGTGACACTATGGAACTCGTCAACTGTGATCATCACCAGGGTGCTGAGAGTTTGGGATATTTTCTGTAAACACACACATCTTTATTTTTCCATGTGTTTTGCAAACCCGTATGGTAGAAGGCTTTTCACACTTTTAGCCTGCAGACTTTTATTGAGTGTGGAAGCAGAGTTTATAAATAGGACTTCTCTTTTTTCTTTTAATGCTGTTTAGATCTCATTTTAGCAGAGTTTATAAACAAGCTACATTTGTTCTTTTTATTGGCTCAAGAGAACAGCTGTCTATCAAGCATTCCTGTTTACATGATCTCCTTTGGTAAGCCATGCTTAGAGACCTTCTGTGGGTTATCAGTAGCTGTTATATAAATAACAGCATATTGGATGAAATCTGTGATATTATTTCATGTGCATTTTCTTCTCTTACACTGAAGTCCTCTTGTAGGCAGTGGCCCAGAACCAGATCCATTCACCTCTAAAATGTCTCCAAAGTCCTCTTTACAGGCCCTGTGTTCGATCCTGGCAGACAACGCCCCAGGGTTGCACAGATCATAGGCTGGCTGTGTGTAGAGGGCTGCATTTCAGCCATGATGAATTAAGTGGTTTCTTTCTTCAAAAAGCAGGAGATGTTTGACAGAAAAGCTAAAAAACACAGTGCCAAAGTGGGAGGTCTGTGCTGTCAAGAGGTGTCAAACTGACAGAACTGGATACCTAAACCTTCTGTTCCCATGCAGCGAAAAACAGATTTCGAACCACGTCACATACTAGAAGCACTGGCAATGGAAGCGTTCATGTATGTTAGCCACGATATAGAGGCACCAGATGTAGAGATGTGAGGAGAATTTACTTGCCATCTCAATTCCAGTCTCAACTTTAGAGATCTAGAATTTAGTTCCCCAGAACTTTGTCCAATACTGCACCTTTTATTTCCATAACACTCTCCAACGCTTATCCCCAGTGCTCATTCAAACACAAGGTTTTGGTTCCAAAGCAGTTGAAGATTCTACTTTTCATTGCCCAAACATTCCCCAATTATACAAGTTAAGTAAAACTTTCTGCAAAGGTTTAACTCCATCTTTTAAAGTAGTAAATGTTCAAATTCCTAAAGGGCACAGCCCAAGTTAAGCATATGTTGAACCAGCATCCTGACTCAGTTGTTGCCCTGCATGTGGGGGCTCACAGAAAAATAAAAAAAGAAATACTAATTGTAATCCTGACTTTGGGCCAGGATTTTATTGAAATATTTATAAATAAAGACACGGTGGTATTTAATTATTTAAGAAACAAACTGGTTGTGGAAATTTCGCAGAGATGTAAGGTCCTTGGACTTGTGCAAGAGATAAACTTGGCCCACTTTCCTGTGGCTAGTATATACAGTACAGAAAGAGAGAAAGGGGAAGGAAAAGCCATTTTCTTTCGCAACAGGAACATACAACATGAAGGAAACCGAAAACTACATTTCTAAAATTGTTTCCATTTCAGAGTTCTTCTGCCTGTGGAGAATCAATACGCCAGAAGAGCATAGCCTTAAACATTAACATTACAGAATAAAATTTGTTTTTGATGGATTGATAGGCACATTTTCTTAAGGCCAAGAAATAATGAATACAACCTTTTTTTTCCAGATAGTCTATCTTCCTCCTCTCCCTGCGCAGAGGATGTAGAGAATAATATGACACCACTTGCCTGTATATAGAAACATCTGTTATTAGGCACCAAGAGGTTTCACTAGGATTCATGTCCTCAACCCCATATATCCAATTGTAACAGCAAGGGGAAATCAGAATACAGGAAAATGCTGTTGTTTGCTCTGTTTCAGCGCCAGAAAGCCAGTCAATCAAGAAAAGCTTGGCTGATGTGATGGTGCTAATAATTCCCAGGGGATTTTACTGTGCCCTAACTACGCAGTCCCTAAGCAGGCTGAGCTTAAAAGCAAATCCATGTACACCCTGATTTCGACACATAGTTTTACATCATGTCACACTTGCTTTTCTTTCTGAATCAGCAATAACTAGCAAGTTCTTCCCTAGTAATTCTGATCTTACATATGGACAGAGTAAAAATAATAATTTAGTTATTGTCCTGATGTTTGGCGATTCTTTGCAGGGAGGCAGCATGGGCCCATATTTCTGGGACATCTCTAAATTCCTATGGCTCCAAGAGATGCTTCCAAGATCACTGGGTATGCATGGAAGTTGAATTTCAAACTGTGTGTGTTTCACTGTCAGACACATTTTTATTCACTTTTTTACTTACAGAAGAGGTAATTCTGATTCCACAAATTCCCTCTTTTCCTTCCTCTCTCTTTCCCACTTAACAAGGATGCATTTGATACCCAAAGTCAAATTTCAGCACCCTTCAGAGGGAGAAGAAACCACTGGACACAAGTAAAAAGAGCGTTTTGCAAGGTTGTTCTCCTATTCAAATATATTTGTACAGAGGGCATTGGTAGTGTGGAAAAAACAATTCTCTCTTTTGGATAAGCCAAATAGGAGAAAGACATGATGTTAGGACATTATCATATGTAGTTTTATTCTGTCATGACATAGTTTATGCAGAATTCAGGGAAAAGGTTGACCTTTCATTAAATGTTACCTTCTAATCAGTTTAGTCTAATCATATTTTTAAATTAAGGGTAGGGAAGAGTATTCTTAGTCTGCCTCAATGAAAAACTGTGGGAGCTTTTCAGCATCCTTAGTTTCATCCAGCTGCTCTGAGGCAAAATCAGTGGAAGAAAAACAATATAGAAGGAAAAAATCTTCCCAAAGCAAAACTTAAAGTCAGTGTAAGAGTTCAGTTAGAAATCAGAATTGTAAAAAGTCCAGAGCAACTTTTCCATCCCCTGAGATTCTTGGCAGCTTATCTAACGTCTCCCGGGATTTCTGTTTGCAAGAATAGAGCATAATACTGTAATCATTGATTGCATTTTATTATTGTATTCTGAGTGGTGACTGAGGGACTGCATTAGTGCAGCAGACAATGAAACCTGACTCACCCAAAACTTATAATTGTCTTGGATGAGGCTAAAGATACCACCACAAAACTGTTTGTGCTATGTTGTTGCTGAAAACCCCAAGCCTTTGGCAAACTCTGGAGCACTGGCTTGTGCATGGAACAGAGAAGGAACTTACCCTTAAGTCCCAAAAGAGCTTGCAAAGTAAAGCTTCCTTAAGAAGGCTACAAGCTAAAACTAAACGCTGCAGTATTACCTGTTGATTCGCCATAATGTCAGCATTTGCACATTGTGATATGACTTAGGGATATGTTATTGATTTTCTTTCCTAAGCATCCAGTAATCAGCATCTTGGCTAAGGTTCCTCTATCCTTCCACATGTTGTACAGCAATTCAGTGTACCTCCGTAGATCTGGTCCTTTCTTATTTCTTTTTAGGTTATCCCCAGCCTGTGCCAGGTACTTCCCAAAGAACAAAGTTTAGGAAGTAGCTTTGAGATCTATGTAATAACTCATTATAATGACATTTTTTTCCTTCTTCTTTATATTGAACTACACCTTTCAACTAGTGAATTCAGCAGAGTTATCAACTTACACCAAAAATTGGTCCTTTGTTAAACTTTTCCAAGCTTTCTTTTCTCCATTTTGAGTGGAGGGAGATACATCAGCTGGTTGTTTAATGAAGTTCTCTTCACTCTTTTTTTTTCTTTTCTTTTTCTTTTTCCTCAAGAATAAACAGAGGGCTTTGTGGCTAAAAGTATGATATAACACACCTCCGGTCGAAGTCTTCTGCAGCATATCTGTTCTTATTTATTTTTCTCTGCAATCATAAATGTCCCAAGTACTTTACAGAAATCGTACCTGACGCTCACCTGGAAATGAGGAATGAGATTTTTAGTGTATTTCTTTGTAGGCCTTCCCACTTCTATCCATTTTGATAGAAGTTTGAAACCTCACAACTAAAATGTCCTACTCTTTATAAACTCTTCCTTTTGAGCCCTTTGTGGACATATCTTTTAGCTAAATGGCTATTTATGTTCAGAGAGTAAAATTTTTTGCTAAAATGCTGGCTCAGACCAGACTGAAAGCAAAATAATTTATCATTATTTGTTCATTTTCTTTGCATCTCATAATGCATTTTTGGTATCCTGGTTTTGTCTGGGATAACCTGGTTTCAGATGGGACAACCCCATAGGCCCATCACACACTGAAATGCAGATAGTCATCGAAGCGGAGTTCCTTATGACCTTGAAAATTAACTGGAAAGTATATTATGACCTTTTTCCTTCTTAGCCGAAAACACACAGGCTCAGAGTACATTTGAATTGAAAATTCTTTACAGTCAAGAGTGTTCGTGCTGTTAGCCAGTTAGTGTGGATGGAGTTAAAGGAAAAGAGAAGTTTCTGCTTTGGAAACCCCACAATCTCACATATTTATATGCCCAGTCATCTATTTATTTACTTATTTATTATTGTATTTCTAAGAATCTTTGCATGCACATGAATTTCATATGATGGGAAATGTTAATCTTATGTTAAAGGAAGGGGCTAGAAATCTTTTCATCTAGCTTCTGCAACCAGGATTTATTCTATGACCTCTAATAAATCAATTCTTGATGTGTCAGTTTTCCCACTGGTTAGATTTTGATTAATAATGACCCCTAATATAATTTCTGTAGTTCAGAACAGGGTGATGAAAGTGAAGGCCCAGTCCTGACAACTTTTACTTCATCAGGTAGTGCTTACTCCTGAGAATGGTTTTATAAACCTCAGTAGAAACTGCTCAGCTGAGAAGTTTACATGAATAAGTATGACTTCTTTAATATCTGTCAACTTTTTTCAATTTTTGAGGCTTAATGTTGCATTTAAGTGAAAATTGTTTCTTCTTTATGAAGGTCTTTTTTCAGCCCATCATGCCTTATGACAACCCAGATAATTTAGCACCCTTTTTGATGATGGAAGAGCTGTGATAGTTTGATACCACCTGGCTACAGTTTAGGTATTTTTTGTTTGGAGGTGGGGTGGGGAAGGCCATGTTGTCTGTGTGTAATTTTTGCCAGCATGGATTTACACCTTCAGACAAAGGATCAAGTTGACTGATGACATTCCCATCTAAAGTAGACAGAAAAACTCTTTCCAAAATCTAGCTGCTATACAGTTGTATACATGCAAAATGACTCATTCTTTATGACAGTGGCATCCAAGATTGTTACAAGAGCTATGACAGTGTCCAAAACAAAGGATGTACTCGAAATCAATTTAGTGGTGAGGGAAAAAATGGCAGAAATTAAAAGCCTAAGAAATATTCTTATCCTCTCCTGGCTATTTTCAGGATTTCAGAAGGTCTTCATTTTCAAATCGGGAAGCCAGCACTTTAATCTTTAACATCTGAACAATGATATAACTCAGAAATTATGACACACTTCTCTGTTTCAAGAAAATACATGCTTCAACAGCTTTATCAAAACGCATAGCAGAGGAATTTTGATGTAGGTTCTTCCCACAGCTTCAGGACCCCTTCTGTGAATAGCTCTCTAGGCATTTCAGGTAAAACTCTTTGCTTACTAGTGGGACAAATCTGTTTTTTTCTGTACTTGCATAGATACTCGAATCTATATTAGGAGTGATGCAGCGATGAGTCAAGGTATGAGTCTCAAGCATTTTAATTTAATAAACTCACAGTGCTAATTGTGGTCACAAAATTATCCAGAAATACCATAATTTTTACTTTGCAGTGCTTAATCCATTATTTCACTGCAGTTTTCAGCTGGGCCTTGAAGGTGATAGCTACCATGATCATTCTTTTTCTTTCTCTTTTCTTTTTTTTTTCATTTCAAAAATCAATATTATAGTCATTTTCCACCCTTTCTGTTACCTCTCCAGATTTTCAATTACTTTTCCAAAGTATTATTCTTGGATAAAATTAAACCAATTACTGCTGATCTTGACAAGTAATGACACATGCCCAATGAACTAGTAGCTCTTTCTGTGCTCTCAAAGCAGTCCTTCACGAAGCAAAGGTGTTCATTTGTTCTTTTAATACTTCTTTCTCCAGGAAATAGAAAACTTAACTACCATGCCTCTTGATATACCAGAAATTCCTTCTGCTGAACTTTCAGTATTGCTTTCTATCAGATTGTGCCCATTACTAGTAGACTATGCCACTAGATAGTTTTAGTTTTTTACAAAATTTGTAAATTAGTTCCCCTAAAATTCTACACCAAGCAAAGATCTTGAGCCACTTCTTAACTTAAATCATATAAATGCATTACCAGGCAGGACCCTGGGGACAGGATGGGACCTCAGCCCATGGCCTGAGATGTAACTGTACAAGAACTATTTACAGACTGTGTCATAACGAAGGAAAATGATTCCTTGCCTCCAGAAATGGGCCAGGTCATGTTATTTCCTTTCTGTATTTTCAAAACAAAATACAACTTTTTCTTTTTTTGAAAAGCAGCTTTGGTCATTTAAAAGAAGTTAAGGGATAGGAAAACAAAACAAATTGGTCTTCTGTTTCTCTCCAAGGTTTTTTGGGGGTTTTCTTCAGTGACAAAAAGAAAAAAATCTTTTTGGGTCTACCAGCCCAGTGGAAAATCAATTGGTTACACAGGTCTGGATATTTGTTAGGATTAGTTATCAGACAATGCATGCTTTTTGTTAATTATTTTTTCCCCATAATAGGACATATCATGGACCACAGTACGACTGAATTTTTGTTTACACCTGTATAGACAATGTAGCATTTTTAGCACCATTCTTCAAGGTGCAGATAAAAAAGTGTAATAAAAGAGAAGAAGCAGAAGCAACTCCATCTGTATTTAAAAATATATGTATTGCTTTTGGGGAAAAAAAAAGAAGTGATTTAAAGATAATCCTAGAATGTTCAGCACTCATTCTTTTAACATGAGATCTCAAAGTGAAGCTCCATTTGACCCCCTTATTTAGTGAGAGTCTGCTTGGCCACCATCAAATTGAACTTCTCACATCTTAGTTGGATTTATTTTGTTTGGTTCTTGGTTTTGTTTTTTTTTTCCCCCCGATAAGAAGCTATTTAGAATAGCTAAAGAATATCCTAATATCTTCAGACTGGATTTGCGCAAACATTCTGCATGATCTTTCTCTGTCCCTCTTTTTCCAGTAGCTACAAATTCCTTCTCAAAACCTATTATTTTCCTAGAATATTTCTACATTTCAGCCTATTAAGCATCCTAGTGTCAATATGCTCATTTTTTTTCCCCCCATGTAATTAATGTAATTAACACATGTCCCATTTAAGTACATGTGTTTGTCAGGCGAAGAGTTAATAGCATGGGGGAAGACCATCAGCTGCTATGAAGTAGTCCAGCTCCACTGGGTTTGGCATGAGAATTTCTGGTTGTAACAGAGAAGACCTCTATACAAAATCTTCTCTGCTGGCAGGCACTCAATAAGAGGTACCCGAGAATAAAATGCATATTTAAGACTAGAGTAAAGAAGGCAGCTTACAGGCAAAGGATCAGATTGGGAAAAAAAAAAAAAAAAAAGTCATCGCTCTGCTGCCACCTGAGCTGTTCACTATGGAAAAATAACAACTGATGCACAGGGAAGTTGCCGAGGAATACAAGGAAGCGCAACTTCTTGTGCACTGCCTCGGACTAGTTAATATTCATCAGCAAAGGTCAAGGCCCTAAACAGGAAGGTTATTTCAGGGAATTGTACGGAATAACAAGAATCAGTACAGCCCAGAAGTGTTGAACTTGGAATTCAAGGGTCGAGGTTTCCAACACCTGAAACTTCACGTGTGACTGGATGTTCAGATGCTGGATTGTTTTCTAATTACTATAAATCTCGTGGGTTTTTAAGCCGGGCACATAATCTGCATTTCTGAAAAACACAGTTATTAGTTACCAGAAACCCAGTGTATTATTAATTTATTTAATGCTGATGGACTGAATTTTGTAATGGATAAAGACAGTTAAGGAGCAGTGATTGGCAGGAATAAACCAGTTTCACTGAAAAGGGCCAGGGAGGATTTTATTCAAGGAAATGCAAGTGAAACCTATCCTAATAAATAACCAAGCTGAGTTGACTCAAGCACTTATAATGCCAGTGTCTGTGATAAGCAATGGAAACATTAATATAAAATGCTTCACCATAAACAAATACGGTAGAGTTCAGAATGATATATTGCAGCACAGCCATCCCTAGCATGGCATGCTTTTAAAATGATGCTTATAATCATTTTTATTTTGGTAACAATAGGGGGAAAAAAAAAGAACAGAACAGCAAAAATTTTTATCTGCTAAAAAGGAACTGCAATAGCAAAATTTCCTGATAAGAACCTACATAAGGATTTAGCCACAGTGAGAGAGCTGTGCTCAGATACAAATGCGGTAGCTAGGAACATGGTTGTAGCTTGTTCATTTCTAATCCTAGCTGTATGTTACAGTCAGATGGTGAAAGCAGTCATTTCATGAAATAACTGAAATTTTCAGATATTTCACGAAATGACGAGCATTATGGCTGTTCTACTACACTCTTAGACTGTTTCACTCCATCATTAAATTAAATGACTGGTGTTATTGTGAAAGTCACATTGGTGTGATTTTTATCACTTATATTTAGGCACCTGAACTTAGATGTACAGGTCAATTTAGGCTCTCACAGCCACTGAAGAAAAGGTGGCATGTCCACCTGGTAACCCAGCTGATCTAATTTAGCTACCTGGTTTTGGATTAAATAAACCATCTTTTGCATATAGTGAACTCTTTCACTTATTAAAAAAGTCAAAAGTGATAGGTTTGAACAAAGATGCTTACCCATTGGTTGATCCTCATGACTCCTATTCACTGTGTTGCTTAATACTATAAACGCTCACAACTGCTGTGAAAAGTATTTCTCTTATTATGCACTTAGAGACATTCTCTTTACACCCTGTGCTCTTTGCCACAGGACATCTGGTTGCAATGGATCCATTTGCTCCCTCTTTGTAGCTTACATTTCCCTTTCCCAGTGTGCCATGTGGGCTACAGAATAGAATTAGTATTATACTCAGGGCTTCTTCTTTTTTTTTTTTTTTCCAGTTTTGTTTTGATCAGAACAAATAACATGACATGTCTTTCTTTACCTGGTCTGGGACATTTATTAAACCTCTCCACAGTCATGGCTTTCCTACAGTCCCTAGACTTAAAAATTTACCCCTGTTGTGACAGTCAAATTCTAGTGACAGATGAGCATGTTAAATGCCTTTACTGCCTTGAAGAAATTCTGTCTCATATTCCTAGTAAATGCAGCATTTGTTGGTCCTTCCCCTTGCAGGCCAGAAAAGACTAAGAGCCTGTCTTTCTAACTGCTTCCCTGGGAAGGGAAAAGTTCTATCTTCAGACAGTCGTGATGAAGTGGTACCATTCACGGGGAAGACAATATTAGTTGAAGTATGGATGTGGTGAATGTCCATGAAGTTATGTGACAGGTTCACTCTCTCCTAACGAGAATCTGAGAGGAGCCAAGGGATTCTACGCATCAGATTGGGAATGTCCAATATGGTTCTGATAGAACTGTTTGGCTGGAAACTACACCTCAAAACAAGTTTCCTGGCTGTGGATTCACCGCAGGGGAGGTGCAGTTCTGGGGTTTTCTGGGCCCTAGGAGGAGGGCAAAGCAGGCACCTGCAACACAAAGGAGAGCCTGACTCTCCAAGAGACTTACCAGATTCCCTGAAACTGTTAAAAAAGCAGTCCTTACCCAGGGAAAAGGCTAATTTAAATGAATACAGTTGAAGTTTTGCATGAGGTCAAAGACTACCTGCCAGATTGAGTCTTTCAGTCTAGGCTGAGAATATGGTAGGGTAAATATTAGTTCCTATTTCATCAGCATATAAAACCCAGAGCACGTCACAAGTCACCGACCTTCACATCTGTTCACACAACTGGGTGCTCTGAATTCCTTAGAAGGAGGTTTTTTTAGTATGTACTCCTGTATGTTCTTTTGGCTGTGGGATATTACGCAGAAGAACAGTCGAGACGATAAGCAGGACTCAGTTGTTGAGATCTACCGCCCTTCCAGCATAAAACTTTACCACAAATTCATACTCCAGAAGAGAGCAGAGAAGAGTTATAACGGGATACTGAGAGGCAAAATGAGACATGTCAGAAGTCTTAAACAGAAACTGGACAGTGAGACCTAGGAAATACTGCTCACGGAGGAGTGGTGTTTCTTGCTTACCAAACATCGCGCTGTTTTATCAGATACAGGTTGTTATCAAGAATATGTGTGGCTATCTCAGAACATTTTTGAACTGCTGAAATGTGTATTCATGTCAGCAAATGTTATACAAGCAGTAGAGCTTGATAGTTGTGTATCCCACTGAATCCCCTGCCCACTAGAATGTACAAAACCACTCAAAGTCATCTGACAGAAGTCAAGTAATTCTAAGACAAAATACTTTATGCTCTTTCCTGGACATGGTCCCATAAATCCTAGAGGTTCCCCCTTCCCACATCAAAAATGTAAAAAGAAATTACCTTCTGATTTGTGTCCTTTTTTTTCTTTTACAGTCTGCCTTGGGAGATAAATGATCAGATGAAACATCCTTTACAGACTTCATGGCTATCAAAGGGCAGAGAGACTTGTTCTGATCTTTCGTAAAGCTAGACATTTCAAAAAAGCCAAAATGTTGGACAAGAAACGGGAATGTAATCCCAGACAAGAAACACAAATTCTCTTCCTAGGGTTGCTGCTAAGGAAGTGAGAAACATTAGTGATTTGGGCTTGCTTTTGCTGTTCTTGTATGTCACCTAGATATTAAAAAAAAAAAAAAAGCCTTCCAAGTCTGTTTTTTACATTTGAGTTTTCTAGGGTTTTTTTAAGGCTCAACTAGCCTTACAAACTGGCTCATTTAAGGATAAAACTGTAATTCATATCATTTGTTTTTTATTTTTGTATTTTAAAGCGTCTTGAGAGGTAGATTTGTTGCATTTGTTTTGTGGTTTTTTAGATGAAAAGTCTTGGGTTCTTTCATATTATTTATTTGATTAGGACTTTAATTTTATTTTGATGTGGACAGATTTTGAACATAAGAGTATATGCTCATTTCTACAGTTATTATGGTTTTCAGCAAAGCTTATACAATTAGACTATGAGGCCAGATAACCTGATTTCTGAACTCCAGCTTCACATATTTAAGATCAGAGAATCATAGAGTAATTTCAGTTGTGAGGACCACCTGAAGGGTCAGGATGGCTCAAAGCTGGGACAACTTAAAAGTTATACTATTTGACATAGGCCCTTGTTCAGCCAAGTGTTGAGTGTGTCCAGGAATGGGTGTTTCACCTCTTGTCTGGGCCTCTGCTTTAATGTTTGACTACTCTGATTGTGTGATTTTTTTTTTCCTAATTGCTAATCAGAATTCCACTCTCTGTAAAACCTGTGACCATTGCCTCCTGTCCTTTATGTGTCTACCTCCCAAAAGAGCCTGGCCCCACTGTCTCTTTAACAGCCTAACTCTAATGATATTTACTTATTCTGCTTTTCCAAAGACTGAATAAGCCCAGCTCCCTCGATTTATTTTTGTGTTGTGGTGGTCGCTCAGCTCCACCAGGAGCAAAACATCCAAACTAGTGACCAAAAGCGGTGGGGCGAGGCCCAGGTTTAAAATACTTTTCCAGTTATGGTAAGCCTCCATTCTCCCTTTCCAACAAGTTTAAAACTTTCCCTTCTTATTGCTTGCTGAATATTATATTGTATTACTAAGTTAGAGTTATGCATATTCCTAAGTTTTATTACTATGTATTAATCTCTGGAAAATTCTTGGCTGTTCGACGCTTCATTGGTTTGTTGAATTGTCAATTTATTGTACCCTCCCTTCCTTATATCCCATTTGTTGTTGT
>VZRR01001440.1:698321-749279 GCA_013398015.1 Oreocharis arfaki | reverse complement strand
CCCTTCGGCTCCGAGGCCCCCCAGAGCCAGCGTCCTCGGCAGAGGCCAGGAGGACAGCAGGCGGCAAGTTTCCTCTGCCTTTATCCTTTCCTGTATAAAACCCCGTCACCCCTTAATTTTCAGCTTTTGTCCCTGCTCCCATTCGGCGCGTGTCCCTGTTCTCCGAATAAACCGCTCGGAGAAGCACACAGCAGCCCTTCTTCTGCTTCTTTGCCTCAGCCAGCTCACTACTCGCCACATGTAGCTTGGGCCAGCTGCTGCTCTCGGAGCTGCAGGGCGCGCAGCGTGGACTTTGGTTTGCTCCCTGAGGTTGTCAGCCTCTGAGGGCTGCGACCGGCCACTGACGCCGCGAGCGTCATTGTATGTCTTGTGGTCTGGACACCCACAGATCTTGCACCATGCACCTGCCTGTCAGACAAGCTTGAGTATCTTGCCAGTGCAGGGGAGGTGTAGTACTCCAGGTTTGATTTCACTAGTGCTGAATGGAAGGTAAGAATCACTTCCTTCAGCCTTCCGTTGATGGCCTTGCTGATGTGTCCCAGCCTGTGGTTAGCCATCACCTTTGCAAGGATGCATTGTGGCTTATGTTCAACTCAGTGTCCACCAGGGCCCCTCAAGTTTTTTTTTTTGGACAGTCATTTCCAAGGCCAGCTGGTGGGACAGGGCGGAAACTCTTGACCAGCACAAAACCACTCCAGTCTTGCCCACATTCAGTGGTCCCACACAGCACAGCCCAGAAACACCCTGCAGAGGAAATGGCTGCACCTCTTTCAGCGTGATGAGCAATGCACATACCAAGACAAAGCAGTGGACAGTGTATTCCTTCAAGGGACAGCTGCTTTAGGGTGAAATGAACTGAGGTTGACAATTTTCTTCATAAGGATTCAAAGCTTTAATACCAAGCTTCACTCACAATGGTAGAGACAGAGATTCATTGTACTGAGATTGTGAGAATGAATTGTCTCAAAATAAACTGAAAATATGGCAAAACAGTTGTGCATTTCCAGATGGTAATGAGGTTCAATTATATATTTGAACTAAACAGATGTATCATATAGTAATTGTTTTGAAACTATTAGAAATTGCTGAAGACGGTAAGTGTGTCTGCTTGTTTGTCCCAAGCTCACAAAAACCTCAGATCTCCTCAACTGGTAGAAGAATAAAACTTCACTAGCAGGCAGTTAAATATTGTTGACTAATAATTCCAAAGGCAGGTTATCTATTTATAGATATTATTTATATTTTATTTATTTATTTATTTATATCTCTTCAGTGAATGTGGGTGTAGTCTTGCTAATTTTCAAGTAGCCCAGAAGTTACGTGATAACACTTTCTGCAACCAAACAGGTGGCCTCCAATACTGATACAAAACCAAAATGAATCACTGTAAATCTTTAAAACATGAGATGAGGATCTTGTATTCTTCTTGCCAAAGCTTATAGTCTAAACAAGGTTTCAGACTAGGAGACAATATTGCCTGATCTCCACCTAGAGTCAACACAGAGAGATGTGACCCTCTCCAGAGGGATATCATGTGAATTGCTGAATAATGGTCACAGTATGTCCAGTGAGATGGCAAGAGTGGGTGACAGAGCCTGTAATTAAGACATGTCATTCACATGCAGTAATATCAGATGAAGAACAATCTTACCTTCTGTTGCTGGCAGAAACAGAACATATTTAGTATTTGTTATGACTGCTTCTGGTCATAAATAAAGAATCATAGAATGGTTTGGGTTGGGAGGGACCTGTAATGTTCATCTTATCCAAAACCCTGCAGTGAGCAGGGACATCTTCATCTGGATCAGCTTGCTCAGAGACCTCCCCAGCTTGACCTTGAATGTTTCCAGGGGTGAGGCATCCACCACATCTTAGGGTGACTTGTGGCAGTGTTTCCACACTCATGGTAAAAATCTTCTTTCTTATGTCAAAACTGAATCTAGCGTCTTAGATTAAATCCATGAGCCTTTTGCCCTTATTCTGTAGGTCCTGCTAATAAGTCTGTCCCCATATTTCTTACAAGCTTCTTTTGAGTACTGTAAGGCTGCTCGACCCAGAACCTTCTCTTTTCCAGGCTGAACAATGCCAATTCACTCAGCCTTTACTCTTAGGAGAGGTGCTCCAACCCTCCAATCATCTTTGTGGTCTCCTCTGAACCTGCTCCAGTATGTCCATGTCCTTCCTATGCTGGGGTTATAAATTGACAAATTGCATAAAATTAAGCCTTAGGGGAAAAGATTGGTTTAATTTACAGTTTAATTGAAAGTAATATAGGAAGAATTCTTAATGGCATTGTAGCATCCTTTTTCAGTATTGGTAGAACAAAAACTTGGTATTTGTGTTACAATATGATTTTTATATTATTATAACTTTTTGTCTTAAATGCTATCTAACAAGATTTTAGTGACTTAATTAGAGGTAGAACTTCATTATTTTGTTAAAGGAAAGTATTTGAGATATTATTTTTTCCTAATGAACATTTTTGGTGTATTTTATACAGTTCAGAAAAAAAATAACTTCATCAACTCAGAAATTGTTGATGAAATGAAATTTGCTTCTTTTTCACACCTCTAGGTTATTTATTACACTATTCTTCGTTCAACATCTGGTACTTATTTTCAGTTGAAACTTTCATTGTTGTGATGGTTGATTACTCGTACCAATTATTGCTGTTCGTCTGGTTGTACTCTATTTGAAAGAATAGGCACAGCAAGCAAATGCATTATTACCTATTATGACATTTATTATGATTATTAATATGTGTAGGGAATATATGCAGAGTATTATTTGTATGGTAGTTAGACAGTTCCACACGCTTGATATCTGCTATCTTTGATATCAGGCTATAACAGTTTCCCCGTTTTATGTATTAGAGATGGAAGGAAATAATAATTAAAAATTTTGCCCAAGGTTAAGGAGAGAAAATGAGTTGGAGCAGGGACTTACAGTCTTCTGCCTCTAATTGCTTCTGGAACAATATGTTTCGTTGTGTTATTGAGACCAAACAGAACTAAGAGTGATAGATGAAAAAAGTCCCAGTGGTAGATATCTGGCTTACTTCTGCAGCCATATCACCAAAATTGATTGATTTTCACATCAGCAGAGTCAGTTTAGAAAGCATTTGTCTGAAATCCAGGAAGGCTGAACGCATCCATAAATGCAGAATATCCAGTTCTCAGAGAAGTCAACAGGAGCTTTCAAAAAGTTATTTTGAGTTGGAGGTTTGGTGGGTTTGCTTTCTCTTCAACTAAATTGAAGTTTTTGACTCTGAGGGTAATGAAAGAGACTTGCCAGTATTGAAGATGAGGGAAAGACTGTGTAACCTGCAATTCAGAAAATGTATTCAAAAACCTGTATTCAGAAAATCTTCTCATATTTTCGTAGTACTCTGGGATCCACATTAGCACAATGGATTAATGGACGAATCTTGCCATTATATGTTAAATATTGCACTGAAGTAAGGAGTATATGTAACTGGTGCCAAAAGAAGTGCATGTAACTCTCAGAGTGTAAGAAAGACAAGTGCATCCAGTATGTAATTAATTCCATACATTTTAGGCTCCTTTTTTGGTCATTTTAAAGTGCTCTATCATTCTCCTTAATGAAATACTGGGTCTAACTTAATAGATTAAGTTAGGAGCAAAGAATTCTATTCCACAGGTGAGTTCTGGTCAGGTCACCAGTGGTAAAAGAAATGAAGTCTTGGAGCTGGGTGAAATTAGGTTTAAGGGCAACAAAGACATTAAAGACCAGATATTTAACATACATAGAACGTGCTAGGTGTAGTAAACCGGGATGTAATATGAGGGTGCAAACAAGAAAGAAAGAGCAAATACATAAGGACGTTAGAAAATACAAAAATAGCCCATGCCAGTTTCCCAAAAAAGGAGGAATAATGAAGAAAACCCATTAACATCTCATTTTTTTTCCATTTGTGAACTTGGAACACTGATGGCCTGATCCAAATGTTCCCTTGCTTGAGCAAGGTGTGTGGTATAGGATCCAGAGAGACAGTGGGAGGGTGACCATAATGTTCATGAAAGGGATAGGTACTACTGTGTGTGTAACAATTATAACTGCTTTGTTATAGTGCTGAGGCTTTTTTCTTGGTACAGATATTCTTTATTTTCTTTTTTGTGTAATAAATAAATCTGAACCAATAACACTTGTCTAGCTTTACCATTAAGGTTTCATTTTTATTAATAATAAATTCTTGACTTCATGTATTCACTGCATTTCCCTTTAGCACATAACAAGATTTTAAGCACAATAAAAAGCTTAAAGTTTTAACAGACAAGCAAGTTCCCATTTGACTAGCTTTCATAAAATGGCTTCAAGAAGCGGCTAGGACAAACAGTAATGTTTGGTTTTGTCTCATCTCATTTTTATTTCTTAGTGGAATTTGCTGCTAGCAAGCAAAAAGAGTTTCTGATCATAGTTACTTTGAAAAATATATTTTCTTACTTTCAAAAAACCCCACTTAAATGGAGGGAATTATAAAATCATTTTTACAGGAGTCTTTGGATAATAAATTGTCAAGCCTTAAATATCATCAGATTCTTTTATCTGAGTTTATCTTGTCGAGGCGGATCAGAATGCTGTAATCAATCACTCAGCTTAGCCATAAAATGGCTTCATCATACATGTGTATTCTCTTCAAAATCAAGTTGTAACATTTGCACATAATAACTTATTGGGTTGCAAGGTTAGTCCGAGCCTGTGTTCAATATTATCTGACATTTTATTGGCTACTACACAAACTTTTGCCTAATACAGTCATTTTACTTAGAAATTTAATTGAAAGCATGCCTGTAACAAAGCACTTTTTTAATGTAGGAAGAGTAATGTAGAACTACTTGATGCATGGGAGGAAGAGGGGAGACAGTAAAATGTGGGAGAAAATGAAGAAGGAAAAGAAAACACTCATTCTTATGAGAAATGGAGTTTGAAGAGGAAGTTTCATAAGGATGAATTCATTCCCTAAGGGAGCTTAGTCTGCATTTGGTGCCTGGATCAGCACACCTTCCTAGATGAAAAGTATAAATCACACAGTTATGTGATGGATGATGTTTATTTAGAACGTGGCTTGTTAAAGAGGTGCTTAGCAGGGAACGGGTGTCTCCTTTCAAGGAGCGATGTCTTGATGCAGGCATTTAGAGAGTAGAGAAAGGAGGGCAAGAGCACGTGGGCTTATGGGGGAAAACCCCAGCAGAGGACAAAAAAGGGCCATCCTCAGTTTGTGATGACCTGGACTTTGTCAGAAGAATATGACAGATGCAAAGAGGCCTCTACTGGAGGTTTCAGGCAGGTAATAAGTGTTTACATGTGAAACTTATATTGACCTATTTCATTTCAGAAGAATGAGGATTTACAAAAAGTGAAGTAAAAGTCTGCTTAAAAAAATAATTGATGTATGGGATAATGAACATTCAAGAGACAACAATCAAAACAGAAATAAAATATTCATCAAACCGTACGTTTTCTCATATCGGTGTTTTGTTTTTTTTTTCTTTCCTCCAATATCTTAGAGGTCTATAACTCTGTTGAAGAAAACTTTACCAAGTCTTAATTTTAGGAAGCTTTTTCTATCTATTCCCGGCTATACCTCTAGCACAGAAGGGATCCACACTCACTGAAAAATGAAAAAAAACCAAAAAAACCTGAATAAAAAACTTTTTTTGAATTTACTTCGTATTTGACATTGAATGAATATGCTTATACAAGTACATGATAGCAAAGTGTATTGGAAAACTAACTAAAGAATGGCTAAGTGTGGAAAATATTATTAAAGCTGGGTCTGTGGCCTCTAAATTTATGTATAAGCAGTTGACATAGAATAGCAGTAAAATTGAAAAACAAGCAAACAAACAACAAAACTTCTAGAAGTGCTTTATCCTCATTACTGTTTAGTAGAAACTTCCTGAATAATAAGATTCCATCAGGAGGTGATAACTTATAAAATAAAAATTTATAAATTATAAATATTTTATGACAGCTTTAGGATGTTGATAGAGCTGTGTTGGAATCTAAGACTGGGTTCCAGTAGAAAAGGTTGTTTTCTCTTCAGTCATTGTTTCTCTCAGTTTTTTCCATTAGGTAGAGTGGGAATTGCAGGATCCAACTGTGGCTCTTCACATGGAAGGGAAGATGAAAACTTGGAAGTTATTGGATCTTCAGTTCCTGAATACCTTGGCCCCTCCTCATCTTGCTACTTATCGAAGTGTCTTACCATTTTAAATGTGTAGGATAAGAGAAACAGAAAACTTGTGGAGCCTCTGTACAGCCACCCTCCCAGGAGCTTCCAGTGTTCATACCTTCAGGATGGCTCTTCTGGTGGGTTTCCAGAAGACCGTGACATTTTTTATTTTACACAAAGAATTTTAAATGTGAGGTTCTCCTTCAGTTCATAACAAAGTCAGCTATTCTGAAATATCAAAGCCCTTTGTGAATTGGAATGACCTTTCCCTGGTTAGCTCCTGCCCTTTAGCAATGGGTGTTGCTGGTTGCTCGAAATTCACATACATGGCCACTTTTTTGCAAAAAAAGGCTGTGAGAGGGCAAACTTTCTCCAAAAGGTCTTTAACTTAAAAAAGTCAACCCAAGGCACGAAAAAAAGAGAACCAATTCTGCAGGCTATTCACCTCTTGGCCTCTTTACTGAAATTGCCAACAAGGAGAGGAGCTGCGATGAAGACTATTCATTTATCTCTGAAAATAATGTTGAATATCTGTCACTGCTTTGGGAAATGATTGACCTGATAATGATAGGTTTTATATCAGCAGGTCCTCGAGTGCCATTCTCAAAGTCACTATATGGGGTTTGAAAATTGACTTCTTAATGGTGACAGTCCTGTGAAACAGAAAGGAATTGCATTGCAGATGAATTTTCTGATGCAAGTGCATTGTCTTTTCCCTACCCAGATTGATGCCCATGCAGTAAGTATGTTGCCCAGAGCAAAACTTAAGGGAATTACAGTGCAATGACATTACATTGAGCCATACACCTTTAATGTCACGCAATAATTTACTCTTAAACTTTTTCTTTTGATGGTGAAATTGCTCTCACTTAAAAAAAAAAAAAAAAAAAAAAAAAAAACAAACAAACATACTTACAGGAGAGTTATATTTAAATTTATGAGTATATAGTTTAGCCTTAAGAAAAAAATATCTTAATTTGCCTCTTGTTTTCAAGGTTCTTTACAGTTAAAGTTTCCTTCCAGAGAAGCATCTCACAAAGGTCAATAGAAACTATTGGGGATTAAGGATGGAATTTTCAAAAGTAGTTACTGCTGGCCTAAGTCTGATCTCACTGGTTTCCATGAACTACCGTTAACTTTATTGTGAATAGAGGTAGTCAAATGTCACAGCTTTTTGGAAATCCAGTATGAGTGATGTGTCATTCAGTTGACAGTGAGACAAGAGTAGAGTACAGGACCCTCAAAGTGGATTATCTCTCTCTTTTCTATGAGGTGTGGATATTAATTTATTGGAAATATATAAATGCTATCATACCAAACAAATATGCAAATATAGAAAGAGGAAAAAAACATAGAGAATTAAATTGAATGGCTGGGAAAAAGGGGGTTAACAAGGACAAATATAGATAAAAGTAAACAAATACAAATCCAATGAGATATTGCCTTGGAAAATTGCTACCTAATTTATTTCCTCATTAGCATTTTTGAAACTTAACTAGGCCCAATTTCCCAGTAAACAAGAAAAATGAATTGCAGATCCCAACTCTGTTTATGTTCAATTTCTATGCCGTGTTTTGTTCCCCCTGAATTAAAGAAAAAAATCTGTCTTGTTTGCTCTTGAATTAATATTATAATCAATGCAACTTTCCATGGTGTTTGCAGTTTGTCACTACTATTTATTAGATACAGTATGTTAACACCCAAAGAATAACCAACAGAGGTATTCCGTTGTGATAGGCAAGACTGAGACACTACCCATTCCCAGCTTTGCCTATTTAAATGATTAATTTTTAATGAATAAAGCAGGAAACACTTTTAGATGCAGGAGAGAAGAATACACATAACACAGAAGTTAAGAAAATAATATTTTGATTTGTAGAGTTCAAATTATTCTTACAGTTTCAGGAAACTCTGAGGAATTGGTTCTTTTCAGCAATCTTCTAAGGAAATTGAGTACTTACGGTAAGAAAAATTAGCAAATTGTAAAAGCTAGATTTCCAATCCATGCATTAGGTTGGCAGCTGTGCAGTTGTCTTTGCACAGTGAGCCAGGACAAGGAATGGCTGCACCTTTATACAACAGGAAGAAAGAACCCACTCAGCAATCCTAAATGGAAAAGTAAGGCTGTGCTCTATAAGGAGAATTAAAAAATCCTAAAATCATAGAATAGCCAGGGTTAGAATGGACCTTAAAGAACATCTCATTCCAACCTTACCTGCATTCGTTCCAATCAGGTTGCTGGGAGCCCCATCCAGCCTGGCCTTGGACACTTCCAGAGATGGGGCATCCACAACTTCTCTGGGCAACCTGTCCCAGTGCTTCGTCACCCTCACAGGGAAGAATTTCCTCCTAATATGTAAACTAAACCTCCTCTCTTTCAGTCTGAAGCCATTCCCCATCAGCCTGTCAGTACATACACCTGTAAAAAATTCCTCTCCATCTTTATTGTAGGCTCTCTTGGAAGATGGAAGGCTGCAATTAGGTCGCTCTGAAGCCTTTTCTATTCCAGGCTGAACAATTCCAATTCTCTCAGCCTTTCCTCATAACATACCTAGATTTTTTCATATCAGTCATATGTATTTTTTCATTTATCTGGATACTTCACTTACAGACTACCAGATACAAATAGAAGTTTGTACAGTGAAGATGACTCTTCAACAGTTAGGACAGTATATGAGTAGGAACCTGTTCTGAAACAGGTGCTGGAATCTATCATGCTTGCATATATTGTAGCTTTACGCTGGTACTGCATAGGTGAGTGTGTACGTGTACATCCAAATTAGTAAATTACAGCATATTGTCCAATTAAATAAGCTACATCAGCTTCTGATGCACAAAACCTGGTCTTTGTAGCATCAAATCTCTGGGCTAACATTCAGCTGTGCTGCAAAAAATTCTCAATATGTGTTCTCTGATAGCTGTGGATGTTGCCTAGGATAGCTGCACAAGGATGCCTTAGCACCTAGTGCACGGCAGCATGGCACTGTTCTAGAGAGAAGGTTGTGTGTTAAATTGGTCTGGACTTCTGTGTATGTTTGGCTTGTTTGCCTTACTCCAAGATATATTTCCTCTCCTGTACAGCTAATCTGCTTCTCCTGTCACGGTATGTTTTTTCCCAAATCAAATCCACTAGACTACACTTAGTATAGGCACTGCGAAAATATGTTTCTTGTAGACAAAAAAAAAAAAAAATAGTTTCATAATCTTTTGCTGAACTGTTGCACATTAAATGTAAAGCAATTCATTTCCATAACAATGAATTTTACTAAATGTAAATGGAATTCTATTCCAAATATTTCAAAGCAAATATGTTTTATTTTGTTATGAGTTGGATTTTTTTTCTGTTTTTTTTTGGCATAATACAAACATTTTTTCTCCCAAATGTAGCAAGTCTGCTTACAAGCTCTCATCTCCTTTTTGATTCACTTACACTGGCATTAGACTGTCTAGGGACCTTCATCCAAACATGTAAAAGCATTGAGAAATATCAGGTAATGACTTATAATTGCTACATCTGATGGACTATGTATTTTGTATGATTAATTTCGTTCCTTCTTACCAACTTCACATCTTTACTCGGACACTTTTGTTGCATAATTTTTTTCAGACTGCAAATTATGTGGAACAGAAATTTTATCATTTGATTTATTTTTAGAGCATCTAACATAATGTGATACTAAATATGTCTGTATATAATCAGTGCTGTATCAGTGTTAATAATAAATAATAAAATCCCTGTAAGATAATTATTCATTGTTCAGGTAAAGAAACATTGAAATAAGCAAGCAGGCAACTACCGTAGGCTCCTATACAAATCGAAGGCAGAAACAACCTTCCAAGCTGAAGTAGATTGAGGTTCACTTTCAAGGCATGACAAAATCACGTGTTTCTCTAAAAGCACTGTTACAAGATCGACATCATCTGCCATGACTGTCCAAGGGTGAGCTTCACTGCGGACCACCTCAGCTGACTTAGAATGTAGGCACATAATCTTCCTGTGCAGAAAAGGGTGAGGAATACCCACCTCCCAAACCAAATTCCTCCCAGCTCTCTCTCCTTGCTGACTCCAGAGGGAACCAAGACAGCTCAGAAATTCCCAGACATTCATGGCTCAGCTCACTTGCAGGCACTGACATCTGATGATCCAAGGCATCCAGGCTGGGCTGTTGGACAGCATGCAGGACCTTCCAGGTTCCTCCTGTCCTGCGATATGAACCTCGTGCTTAGGATCCTTTTCCAGGGAGAGCCAATGTATTCTGGTGAATAATCAAGCTCTGCCTGAAGTAGGCACGGCATTTAATCAGAGGAATCCCTCTGAGGACTCACACAATTTTAGCAACTGGAGCTCAGAAAACCAGCTCTTATGTAGACACTTACCCTGCAGTTAACTAAAATTAGGTGAAATGAATCCCAAATTCATAATTTTTAAATAGCTATAGTTATATTAAATGCAAATGAGCCACTGAGCAGGGATCTGCAGTAATTTCTGATCAAAGATTCCAGAGTTGGGCTGGAAGATGATGGCTGCTAAAGTTCAGGAACAAGCTATAAGAGGAAACTGGGGACCTCACACAGGACTTAAAACGGTGCTAGACAGACACTTTCAGTAGACTTGCCTCAAATCTATGTGAAGGAAGGTATTTGGGGAGTATAAAACCTTAATGCTAGCACCAGGATTATGTGAAGAGGACTGGTTGATATTTTGCATGTTTCTGTCTTTTTTGAGAACTGTGTATCAGATTTCCACCGTTGAAAACGCTTTACTAATTGCAGAAAGGAACTCTTTGTACTTAAAAATCAGATATGTTCCCTGCACCAAAGAGCATACGGCAGAAATCTAGACCAAGAAATACTTAAAGAGATTATTTTTAAAGAAGACTGAGAAAGACTGTCAGGCTGACAGGCCCTTGAATGTGTTCCATCCGTATGGAATAGAGTATTGAGCAGCAAAAAATATAATATGCATGTGCAAGAAAAAAAACATACATAACTAAATGACATAATGAAGAGCATTAAGAAGAGCCATGGTACCCTGCTGAATGCTAGACTGATGCAGTCAAATGAAGTGGGGAGGAAGACAGCATTTGTATGTGTGTCAAGGAAGAAAGATTCTGCTTTAGGCCAGTTGCCTGTCAGCAAAAATGTATTTTCTGTTAATACTGGATGAAAAAAAAAAAAAGTAAACACTGTTCACAAGCAATTTAAAAAGTTGGGAGTGAGTTTATTTTCTATATTTTGTCTGTAAGCCTAATTAAGATAAAAAAGTTCAGTGTACACTTGCAGATACGAGTTTTAGCAAATTGAAAGTGGAAAAAAAACCAAAAAAAATGCCCAATTAAAAAAAACCAAAAACAAATGACAGAAACAAAAAACCAACCAACCAAACAAACAAAACACCACCAAGAAGTAAAGCAAAAAAATCATAAGCATTTCTGGAAAACCAAAAATAAAAATTTGAAGTAATTTTCATTCCAAAAGATTTGTATGGTTTTGTTCATGTTTTCAAGTAAAACTTCCCCGGAATTCCTAAGCACAAGAAATGGTGACTACCTGTAAATGACCTGGATTTGTGATTTCACCAGAAAAAATGAGTACTCCTGACTTCTTGCTGTATTACTCACTCTGACTGTGAATACCTTGAAAAGGAGCTATGTCTTTCAAGAAAGCCTGTAGTAAAAACTATAGGTGTAGTTGTCTTTCTCATGTAAACCACTGTGACACTTCCTGACTTCAGTGTAATTATGACAATCAACATCAGTGGAAGATTTGGCTAAACTGGATCTGAAGTATTTCTCTCTGGTAATCCAAGGTTGTGACTGTCTTTCTGTGCATGTAAAGTTAAACAGCTTTGTGCTAAAAAGGATCACCAGAGGCTCTGACATGTAGTCCCAACCTAAATATTTGAATGCCTGGTCTACTGGAGACATCTGTTGCTGCTGTTCAATGTCAGTAAAGTAGTTGCCTGTAACTGCAGTACCAACTAAAGGCTCACCTTTGGGTTACAGAGGAAATACACAACTATAGATGAACTTCTACAAATATTCCCAAGACCCAGAGAGCAGGAAATACGCAATAACTACTACACTTGGCCCCATGTACTGCTGTGACTGCTGCTATACAAATTTAGAAAAGGCGAATGAGAAATGAAGTCGTAAGAACAGATGTAGCAAAAAAAAAAAAAAAAAAAAAAGACATTTCACAAGCCTTAATTGCAGTTAAAAATATTTCTATCATTCCTGAGTGAAGAATTTCTGCTTCACTAAGATATAATTTTAGTCATCTTATACCTACACTAACAGAACAGCAGTTCCTGACTATCTAAAGGTAGCAGAAGCCATGTTTTCCTAATCCTGGGGTTGTTTTTTTCCCCCAACAAATGCAGTTGAAATAATAACAAAGCAGCCTCATTCCACCTCTACAGCCCAGAAGCAAATATAAATCCATCAGGGTGACAATAGGATTAAACTGTGGGCACTGCTTGCTTGCTAGTCTTCTCCCTTAAATAACTTCCATGTGAGATGGGAAATTAATGTTGCAATAAGTTGGTTCCTGTTGTGGGCCCAACAATAGAGCCAGCAATCCTCTTACCGTGGAGCATTACTTTTGCCTGTATGTCGGCTGGCTAAACTGTTCAGTCACCTTTTGTCTCCATAGGAGTACAATGTGCTTGTTGATTTGCCAAGCCCCAAATCCTATATTTAATACAATGCCTTGGTGTAATTTGAAAAATGAAAGTATGACTCTCCCTGAATACCCGTAAGAAAATGGAAGGGGTGGGGAGAGAAGCAGGGGCACAGGCTCACATACTGATATTTTCACTTTCACACCCCAGACAAAGACTCATGCTGTGGAACTTTTCAGTTTCACCTGTGGTGGAAAGAGGAGTGGACAAAAGAAAATGTATTAATTGGACCACCTCAGGGCTAGGTCTTAAGTTATCATGGCTCATCTTCTTCTACTGTTTTTTCCTTGCTTTAGTGCAAGGCCATTTATTTGCTGCAGAGCTACATCAGTTCTGAAGGCCACTGGAAAAGGAGGACAGAGCCAAGCCTGTTCCTTTTCCTACCTCAAGAGATATTCTTACCTCTCAACCCAGCTGTATTGGGTTTTACTCGTTCCTAGCTGTTGAATCCAAACCTGGGTACATCCAACATGTTTAAGTCTATGACTGAGGACTATCTAGCCTAAGTCTTTTTGAGGAAAAGGGCCACGCTGACTGGGTAGTCTGGAGTCTCTCTCTGCACTCCTACTTCAGATGCCTTAAGCTGGGCAGAGCATTTCAGAGCCAGAGTCACTGCCTTTTAAAGCTGTTCAGAACAATGTCACCAGAATGCCTGGCTGGTGAGGAAAATGATATTTTTCAAAATGCCTAAAAAAGTACTGTTTCCAAGCAAATTTCATGTGAGGAGGAAAATGAATGAAACACCGTGATGGTGACAAACTGTACTGTGGCAAAAACTTCCACATGGGATATTTCTTTTAAAATTTCAAAATAGGTTAAAAAAAAAGGATTGGTTTACTGCATGAAAAAGATCATGTAGTTTTACTGCAAATTAAATGCTCTGAATTTAGTACAGCAAAATATTTGGGCTGACCTTAACCTCCCTTACTTTTTTCCCTCCAGGGAATTTTATTTTGAAACAAGATGTTTATATGTTTGTAGTTAAGTGTTTTTCGTATTTTATGAATGAACAAATAAAAATCATGGGTTTAGATTTTCACATCGTACAGGGAAATCTGTGTGCCTTCTCTCCCCAGGTCTACCACCATCTCGCTTTTCAGCAGAAAATTAATCTCTGCCTCAGTTTGCCTCCCATGGGGCAAAAGTAATGTTCAGAACTGTGCCAGCACACAAAAAGGAGGAGGGAGGGCATATGCAGGTTTAAAATTGTGGGCATTATTTGTGTTCCAGTACCTTCCTTCAAAACCCAGTGCCCAGAATGGGGCATGCTATTGCTCACACAGGTGACAAAAATTCTCCTGAATTTACTGTCAGGTTGCAGAAAGAGATAGATGAGAAAAGAACAGGGCAGGTGGGCAAAGCAGGAGCAAGGGTACGAGAGAAGAGAGTCACACTTCAGCTGGAAAATGGCGAGCTTCTATTTCTGATTGCATGACCAGTAGAGTTACACATCCTACATACTCATCTGAGGCCATCCCTTCAAGTTAGACCTCATGGGACAGGAGGGAATCTTGGGGTGTCTCTGCCCCGTGCTAGAGGTAAATAGATGAGTACCACAATAAATGTACTTTAATGAGAGAAGCAGATGCCTGCACTTTATTATACTGAAGGGATGAGGAATTCAAGCAGCACTGTTGTGGTTTAAACACAATTCGGCCCCACACAGCCACTCATTCACTACCTGGCCATTGTGGGGCGAGGGGAGAATCAGAAGTGAAGAAAGACATGGGTTTTTCATGAAGAGAGTTTAACAGGTGAAGGAAAAACCAAGCTCGCAAGCAAAGCTAAACAAGGAATGCTTCCAGCACTTCCCATCAGCAGGCAGGTGCTGAGCAACCCCCAGGAAAGCAGGGGATCCGCCACACACGACCGTGGCTTGGGAGGACAAATGCTACCACTCCAAACTCCCCACACACACTTTCTTCTTCTCTCAGTTTGGTATGCTGAGAGTGATGCCTACAGTAATATCCCTGTGATCATCTGGGGTCAGCTGTCTTGCCTCTGTCCCCTCCCAGCTCCCTGTGCACCCATTCACTGCTGAGATGAGGTGAGAAGAAGAAAAGTGTTTTGATTCCGCACAAGCCCTGCTCAGCAATAATGACAACATCTCTTTTCAGCAAAAATCCAAAACACAGCCCCATGGTAGATCCTGTGAAGGAAATAAACTCTACCCCAGGCAAGACCAGCGCATGCATGAATCTGCACCCAAAGTGCAGGAGACAATTCTCAATGAGAATAAACAGAGGGTCTCTGGAGCAGAGGTGCATTCTCAAAGTGACTTTATAAAAGCTTTCTCCTCACTCCAGTCTTCTCCCCCACTCAGCAGCCTCCTTGAGATCTCATGTATCATTGTTCTGTGCACACCGCTTTCCATGAGATGAGTTTAATAGCATTATAAAAGTCACATTGTGCACAAATTGGGAACTTCAGCGCCTCGGTAACTGCTCTGATGCATACACACTTGCAAAGTTTTCAAAGCAGAAATGTTGAAGGCACTTCAAGGCACAAAAACATCCTTGGGTAAATTACTTCCTATTAGTATGTCACATATATCTTATATATGACTGCGGTTTCATGAAGTGACAGCCGCACTTGACAATAAAACTTTGCACTCTTTTTTATTTATATTTTTCCTGATTTTTTTTATTTCTTCCGAGTATATAATGTCTGATGCTAAACCACTTATCTTCCTGCTACCAGTGAGACCAGCGCTGCCTACATTGCTTGCCAATAAGCTAGAGCATTTCCACCCCACACCCCTGCCTGAAATATCAAGCAATTCTAATCACCGCTGGTTAAGTCAGACAAGAGAAGGAAGCATGGACAGTTTTAAAAGGTGGGTAGGTTGTTAAGTCCTGTGACCCACTTAACATTAAAGTGTAAAAACATGAAAGAAAAGCTGAGTATCTAGAAAAGAGATGTTTCCTTGTCTGGATAAATTCCACCTTAGATCACAGAATACCACCCTTTTTTCAATATCTTTAAGGTATATAGCAAGAACAAAAGGTACCACGCCTTCCCTCTCACCTATAAAGAAGGAAAAAGGAGGCATATCTTCTACCCATATGAGTCCCCCAAATTGTCTGCAACCCTCCCCCTTTCCAGATAGTGATTCCAGAGTGAGTAATTTGGTTCTCAATTTTTTAATGAAGAATCTGATCTCCTTTTTTTCTGTTGTGTTTTATGCTTCTGCATAATGGAACACTGAAATTGAAAAATCGGTTTAAGTTCAGGTTTACAATCTATTTCACTTCCTCATTTACAATTACAATTTTGGAATATTTTGTTGTTTGCATTTAAGGCATCATATGGAGATATTTAACACTTCAAATCTAGTAGGTTAAATGACAGTTTTAATGGACTGTTAGGAAAGTTTAGAAATATATAAAAACTACCAAAAAATAACTCCACTTTTTTCTACTTTTCTGGCCCGTACACCATTCATGCATCACTTTGAAACAGAGAAATGATATCTCCTTAACAAGTTCTGATCATTTTGATAGCCCATGTTTAATTTCCTCTAGAGTTTACTTCTGAAATTTTATGGCTGAGAGAAAGATGGAGTAGATATAGCTAAATTACAGAAAATAAAAGTGTATCAAACCTACATATTAATCCTCAACTAAATTTATAGTGTCCATTTAACTGAGCTATGAACTCTGTGTTTACATGGGAAAGGTTTCCTAAATAGTTCTCTATCCATTTAAATTCCTAAACGTTGTCACATCTGACCAGAGGAAAGTATGAGAGGGGAAGCTTAGTAATTAATAAGTTATTTGAAAATTTAGTTGAAAAATCTTACCTTTCAGACCTTCCAAAAAACAATTAAATTTGAATCTAGGATTGAACTTTATTATTATATTCACTTGTAAATGTACTTTTTTCTGTAAAACTCTGTAATTTAGTTTGCATTAAAAAACTTTTACTAATTCATATTAATCCTCAAAGAAATAAAAACCAAACAAAAAACAGTCACGACATCAATACCATCACAAAGGCTAACTGCAGAGACATTTGTTTTAGACACACATTTTCCATATTTATACTGACTAAAAAATATATATTTTTATATGATGACATTTTTAATATTCTAAAATATGAAAAAAATTGAAGATCATTACTACTCCTTCAAATAAAGAATTCAATTTAGAATTAATGAGTTATGATGGTTTTAACTACTAGTTTGTTTTTCTTTTCTTTTTTTTTTTTTTAATTTTAGGAAGCAGACAGCTGTTCAATCCGAGATCTTGACCTGTTGGAGTTTTATTTTTTCAACATTATATGACATCATAAATCATATATAAAGCAAATATCTGAAGCATAAATCTCCCAGTAGACATACTAGACAATGTAATTTCCTTCATTTAAGCTTCAGAGATTTAATCATGACTCTTTACCTGAATTTTAGTTCTGATTTAGGTAGTGGCTGTCTAAATAAATCTCCCATAAATTGTTGGGAAAATCTTAGTTTGAAGGAGGTAGAAAAACAGGGAAAGAAGAAGTGGAAGAGTGAAAGTGAAAAGGAGGGAGGGAGGGAGGCAGGAAGGAAGGAAGGAAGGAAAGAAGGAAGGAAGGAAAAGAAAGAAAGAATCTCAGCCAAGGCTGAATCCAGGGGGATTGCAGTGGACTATAAGGCTAAACCTCATCAGAGAAAGCTTTATTCCCAAAGGGAGTTGCACTGAAAGGGAATAATTGACTACAGAACAGAAAGAACCGATTCATATTCTTTGAAGTCAAATCAAATTCCTCATCCTGAAAACTTCCTTTCACAGATTAAGGGCCAAGTTTTCTTCTGCATTCTGTGAAGCACATAAATTACCCTGCTATGAGTGAGACGAAAACCTGTCTACAGGCATTTGATTCTTAGATCAAGGAAGCAGAATATTTTTATATGCATTGATTATTCTGCTCACCATGTCACTGTAGGAAATCTCTATATGACAATTCCTAATCTCTATTTTTCAGCATATTTATTCTTATATTCTTAAAAAAGCATTTTTACTCATTCCAATAACACCTCAAGGTGACCACCAGGGTTAGTTAGGTCCTGGTCTTTCTTACTCCGTCTTCTGATAAGAAAATTGTACTTTTTTAAATTACTCTTTTATATCAAGGCAATATGAATTGTCTCTAGGACCAGCAGAAGGAATGCAGAAGTGCACTTGACACTCAGAGTGGAAAGCATTGTGATTTGTACAATGGCTCTTTCTTATTTCAGAAAAACTGAGGACAGTTCCTTCTTTCACAAGAAGTCTTTGCACTAATAGGCTCAGGGTGTTTGCCTCTCCATAATCTACAAAGTGAGGTTCAAGACTCTGAGCTTGATGTATGAAGGCAGAGTAAGGAAGAGAGGATGTAAATGTTTTCCCTCTGGGAGCAAAAGGATAGATGGGATGGTGGTGGTAACCTTTCTTTAGGAGCATAGATAGGTATATATAGATGGTAATTATCAAAAAGCAGTTGGTTCTATATTCTTGAAACAATGCAAAATCTTAACCACTTTCTAACCTTGCACAATTTCCTGCACTGACCTCAACTGAGCCTCCGATGGTACTGGACCTCGGAGCGGAGAGCTCTCCGTACAAGCACGTCAGAATCTGGGCCAACACATCACAAGGAAAGAAAGGGGAGACAGCTGTCTTGAGTAAAGCCAGAACAACATTACCAAGCTCTGGTCTTTGGGAAGTTCAGTCCTTTTCCTACTGTTTGTGTGGCCTTTGATGATACGGGTTCACCTTTGCAAGAGACATTTCACAGCAGACAGTTCAGATCGCTGTCCTTTAAATCCAGACACTACAACCAGCTGGAAGTCTGCAATGACCTCTTCCATGGCAGAGCAGGATAAATCAGTGACAAAGTGCTAGAATCATTGCGAGAGCAAAAGAGGTCCCTCCCTCCTGGAGCCTGTATTTTAACCTCTTTAGATGAGATTCTTGTTACCTCACATGATCCTCTGAAAGTTAGGCATCTAAGTCTAAGCTAGCCATTTATGATTCCTTAAGAATCATAAATGATTCTTAAATTCAACTGAAAGACACACAAACCTCCAAAAGGGCAGTTCACCTCGTCCTAAAACAGCCTTTGGGAATGAGTCAGCAGTACTGCCCTCTGCATTACCCATATCTGTCCTTTGACTATAATGGATGGTGAGGGCAGTCCATACCTGTAAACTTCAGACACTGAATTTATGTATGAGGACTCCCACTTTCTTTATGGTATTCTAGATTTTGTTCCTCCAGAGTCAAACACAGGAAGCGACGAAGTCCACGTATTCAAGTCTTTCTTCTTATAAGTATTTGGGTAGGTAACATAATCACAATATGAGTTGAGGACTGATTTGAATGGAGAAAAGACTTATGTTGGTCACCTTAGTTATTATGGAAAAAATGTACCGTAAACATAAAGCAATAATATCAATCTCACTTTTATGTCCACATGCACACACACACACACAAAAAAAGAAAAGGAAACAAGGTAAATTTGGTCTCAATTTACGTAGATGGATAATAAGACTTTCAATTATTGTTGCATTATTTGTTAGTATGTGGATGAAAGATTAGGTGACAATATGCAAAATATATTTTCTGCATATTATAATATTTAGTAATGTCATTTGATTTTTTATATGTTTCATTAAATTGTTTTGTGGCTTTATTATCTACCCAGATGCACAGCTCAGAAATACAATTATTCAGATTTAGAAGCAATAAAATTTGGCATGCATTTACTTGTATTCAGAATTCCTGCACGCTAAAGAGAAATTACTGCATTCTCCCCTCATAGCTCGGTTCTCATGCCTTCGCTGAACCATTCATTAGAAGGAGCACATTATAGAAAATACACCATTTATGTTAAGAAACCCTCTGATAACAGATGTATTTGTACAAAGCAAATATTTCAATATATCATAGCCTTTTGATCATGACTATAATAGAAGCAAACCTATACACTTTTTCTGTAATGCATATCTCTGTTATATGATTATTGGGGGGGGGGGAAATGAGTGTTATAGATTATATGTTGTAAGAAGAGGCACCTGCAGACAGAGGTTGACAGTCCTTTGAAAACATTATTGAATGTGATACAAATTGTTCCATTTTATAATAAATGTTTTGAGGTTGCATTAAAAGGCATGTCTCCTAGCTGAAGCACAGGGAGCTTTCCTATAGACAAGTCATTCCAGCTTTGTTTTGCCTTCGCTATGTTTCATAAATCAAGCACTCAAATATACGACACAATGTCCTGAAGTCGTCCCCTGTCCCCTGTAGTTGCGACCGAGTCTGTTCCTGATGGATAGTGGTGTAGCGGTCGTGTCCTAGCAGAGGAGGTTTCAGCAGAGGTGTCTGCTGTGCTCCGTGAGGATGCACACAGCACCTTGGAGCCCTGCTTGGACCTCAAGTGATGATCCTGGGCAGAAGCACCCCGGAAGCTTCAGTGTGTGTTTTTTGTGGAAGCACCCCAGATGCACACTGTCTGTCATACAGACCTGCTGGGCTGAAATGAGCTGTAGCTGCTTATCAATATACAAGTAAATACAGTGAGGGGCAGGTGATACTGCTTGGTGTTCCTTCCACTCTACCTTCCAACAGGAATTGTAATTCCACCACTGAGTAAGTGCTTTCTTTCACCACTGTGTTTCTTCCCACAACACCTCCACAAGAAGGGCACCCCCTGGTGCAAAGGCACTAATGAACTTCCATTTGCTGCCCAGGAGTTAATGCAAGGATGTTCAACCACAGGACATTCTCCCCATTCTGACAGTCCCTGACTGGTAGTTCCATGATATATCAGGATGCACTGCCTGGTCTTTGCTCGCTCTCAGGGTCAGTGCCGCTCTGAGGCATTAGTTTGCGTTTTAGGGAGTCCTCCAAGGCACTGCCATGTGCAACACTGGGGAGCCCCAGGTCTTTGGTCCTTTCAATCTATCAGTTGTATCACAACTGGTGTTACTGCAGATGGATACCTTGAAGTTTCATGTCTCTCATGGACTCAGCTGTCTCCAATTTCTGCCCACCCATCACACAGGCAAACTTTATCTTGTAAGCCTATTCAAGAGAAGAGACAAGGACAATGCAAGCAGCTATGATTTAAGATTTGGATAACTGAGGCACAACTTGGCCATCTCCAAGGGGCAATGCCCAGTGATGTAGGAGATTTACGGAGCATCAGAAACTGTGCCTTTTATTCTGTTATTTCTTTCTAAAAGCAGATAGGCCTCCAAACAGCAATATTGGTCTGAATATCTCTGCTTCGTAAAGCCACAGATCTCGTCCTCTTCTTTTTCTGCTGGAACTATTGAAATGTAGAATAGCATTTTATTTTTTAAATTAATAACTTCTGCTTCAACGTCTCTGATTAGGGTATAAGAGCTTTATTAAATGGATGAAATCAGTATAGTTTTTTTTGCCTAAATTTACACACGTAATACAGATAGCTTTAGTTCCCATTTCTGCAGAGGTATAGAATTTTTATTCTTTTATCCTAATGGATAAAATTTCAGGCAATTATGTTGTTTATATTTTAGAGACCAAACTATTTTTTTATGTTAATTTTGAATAACTATTGACTTCAACAGAGTTACACTGGATTTACATTGCTATAAATGGTAGTACATGTTGGTCCTTAAATGACTATGGGGAGTTTGGATTACCCAACGGATTTGGCAAACCACACTCAATAATTTTGCTAAAAATGTCTTTATTCCTGGGGCCATTTAATATTTATGCACTTGTTTCAAGATTGTTTCTAAAGAGTACAATGATTTATTATGAACCAACACTTGCACAATAAGCTATAATAAAACAGCTATTTAGGTTTGCTTATGTTTACCACAAAATCAGTTCAAGGCATCTGAGAATTTTCTTTGGTTAAAATAAAGTATATCCAATATAGTGGAGAAATCTGACTTGATATAACTCACAAGCTTGTAGGACAGACAGAAGACAGCCCTGGTTTGACAGATGCCAGTGGATATTCTCTGCCTACCACATTTTCCCCTCTTAGTACTTCTCTGTTCCTCTTCTCCCTCCAAATACATTATCTTTTGAAATTGAATATAAGTCTTACCAACACTGAAGAAGCAGCAATCTCTTTCTGTGTTTCTTGGCACCTAGCTGAGTTATTCTACTTGAGTGGTAATGTTCTGGGAGTTTCTAAATTGTAAGACAAACAGATGGCTGTCATTTATGTATGGTTTTCAATTTGTACATTATAATCTTTCCATTATTATTTGGAAAAAAAATCTGAACGGCTTACAGCATCCTCAAACCTCTTTCAACATCTCTGCAGTCTCCTTGGACAGGTACATAGTCTCAACGAAGGAGAAGCCTTCGTGAGCTGACTCTACACTGAGGTCATTGAACATTCTCCCACTTAACGCTGGATAACTGAGTGAGGGCTGAATGACCACCTTGACAGGGTCGGGGCAGTGGACAGAAAGGTTTAGAATTATATTTTATTTTAATTCATTTTATTTTAATTTAATTTACCTTATTTTAGAGACACAGAATCTAAATTCTATAGACTTAGAAAAATATCATATCGATGACTGACATTTAAACCAAAGGCAAAAATCTTAAGAGATCGCAGATTTTCAATCTTTTTTCCTTCTGTCGAATGGTGCATTTTAGTAACCACAGATGTCTTTGATTTAATTTTTCACTATGTTCTATCCACCCTATTTCTTTGTCCATCAAGAAAGAAACATTAGTCATCATTCTGACAACAACAGAAAAAAAAATGGCTGAAATAGAGGTCTGATATATATCAGCTGCTGTTATTCTTGTTGCAAGTCAAAAGAATACAATTTCCACAAATTTGCTTAGACTCATGAAGTCTCATGCTCAGAGATACAGCTGGGGCTTTCAAAGCCACATCACAGCACAAGCCCTGTCACTGCCACAAGAGGACAAACTTTGCTCGAATTGTCAGCACCTGCATTATATATATCCACTTCCTTCCGTTTGATGACATCAACAAGATCAAAACGGGTTCAGCTTTCAGAAGGAAGTGTTGTGGCTCAGCCATAGGTGTTTGGGAGAGAAATTGTGGGGAGGAACTCTCCATCTTCAGGCTATGCAGTAAGGCTACCAACAAGCATTTAAAAGCAATTATTGCATCATCCTCTCTTCCAAGTTTTCTGCTTTCCACGACGTCACACAAGCAGAAGATTTTTAATTTAGCAGGAATGCTTGCTATGTGGCAATTTTCACATCCTTAGGAAAAAGAAAAGAGAAATAAAACAATCCAGAGAACTGGAATAATTTTAGAAATCCATGAAGAGAGAAAGAGAAGTTCACAGGACACAGGTGAACTTTGTGGCCATTGAAACCATCAAGAAATAGAGTGTCTTGCTGAAGAGGAGTCTAAAAGAAAAGCTGATGTACACTGCCATGAGACTTCTCAAGTGGGTAAAGGACAAATGGGGAGAAGGAAATATCTTACAGGTGTTTCCAAACTGGACAAAAATAAAATGTGTCCTAACACCCTTAAAGAGAAAAATAGTACTGAAAAATGGGGGAAAGAAAGGTTAGGGTTAATACAAAATATTTTCTGTTTAGTAAGTTAGAACTTTGGCATGTGCTTCTACAGATGCCACACATCTGTGCACATTCAGGAGGCATCATTTTCACACTTCTGATGTTTCAATTGGTTTCAACCCCTGACCCAGCTCCCTACAAACAAGCCACACCATGGACATCAGAGAGGTCTGCAGAGCTAGTTGTGATGGCTCTGTCATGGGACACTAGAAGTCCAAAACTGATGGCTTTGGACAGCCTCAAACAATTGCGAGCAGGAAAACAAATACACGATTTATTCTGGTGAGTTTAAGTCAATTGCATAAGTCATTGCTGGTCATTCTGCTGCAAAAGAAAGGGAAATTGCACAGCTGATCAATATAGAAAACTGACCATCAGTCTAACTATCCAAACCAGTGACAGGCAGAGAAGCCAGCTGGATGTTAATGTGATCAAGTCTCAGTAAAGAACTGCAGACAGAACACATTCATTTACAAGGGCCCAGCCATAAGCTGCCCTAAGTGTGAAAGGCAGCATATACTTATTTAATAAGAGGCAACTACTTTCCACTTTGACCATAAACCACATGTAACCAGCTCATGACTTCCTATCATTATGCTGGAAGTACATTTTTTTGGTTTTCATATGATTTGCAAGATAAAACTAAATTCTGCAGACAGCTAAAACTTCAGTCAGTCCCTGTCTCTGGAACATCTGCTGGAAGTGTGAAGGAACACCGTGCAGAGGTTTTGTCTGAGCTTATTCTTTGATTTAACACAAACAAATGCCTGAAAAAAATCATACTGTACTTGCTAAACAACAACTCTGAGTGAGAACCTGCTCATCTTGGGAAGTAAAACATAATACCCCAGTCCTGCTGAGACAACACCAAGCTGACTGTGCTGCCTGGTGATGACCATGTTGGATAAAAGTAACTCGTCCAGACCATTTCCATTTGCTCCACATCATGGCTGCACTCAGACATTGCAACTAATTCTGGGAATCCACTAGGGCCAGTTAAGAATTGAAAAACTTAAGAAAAAGTTAAAAGATGTATTAAAAAAAAAAAAAAAACACAAAAAAACACCCCAAAACACCCCAAACAACAACAAGCAGCTAGACAAATATAAATTGACGTTTAAGAAGTTGTCAAGACTTGCTATACATGCCACAAATATAAGTCCAGTACAAGTCAAAAAAATCCAATGTCACTGACTGAGGGAGAAAAACAGAAAAGGCTCTCTGGAGCAAAGCTGACATAGGTCTGATCATGCTGACAGAGGAAAATAAAGTACTTGTTCTAGAATATTGTTCTAACTTCCTTGAGAGCTTACTAGGAGACATTACGGCTAAACAGGTAATCAGATATGCCAAATCTATTTTTGCTAAATATAGTACACCTGCGATCAAAAAGTCTGACAGTGGGCTACAGTTTTGTAATTTACTCATGGGAATTAGATATATTAAGCAGTAAATAGGCCCCAAACCTCCATCTTGTGGTTTAATGAAGTTGTCTCCTTAGAACCATAGAATTATATAATTGTTTATATTGAAAAACGCCTTTGAGGATGTGGAGTCCAATCATTAACCCAGCACAGCCACGTCCGCCACAAAACCATGTCCCTAACAGCTACATCTACACGTCTTTTAAATAGCTACAGGTATGATGACACAATTGCATCGCTGGGCAGCCTATTCCGAATCTTGACCACCCTTTACATAAAGAAATTTTTCCTAATATCCAGTCTAAACCTCCACTGGCACAGATTGAAGCTGTTTCCTCTTGTCGTGTTGCTGTGGCTTGGTAGGAGAGAATAAACCCTGCTTCTTTTTAGGTGCTTTAAGAGAGCAATAAGTTCTACTTTTCTCTAGACTAAAAAAACCCAGGTGTCTCTGCTGCTCCACATCAGACTTATGCTCCAGATCTTTCCCCAGCCCTCCTCTGGAGACTCTCTAGCACCTCAACATCTTTCTTTTTTGTGAGGAGCCAAGCCTCTTAATAGGACTTTTTTCTTCCAGAAGTCCAAGGTGTCAATGTTGCTGACCCCATCCTCCTCACTTCTCCAAGAATCAAAACCTCTATTATTCCATGATTGCTATGGCTGGGGCAGCCTCTGACCATCACATCACAGACCAGCTGTGGCTGCCTGACCAACCCAGTGGCCTTCTATGATGGGTGACTACATCAGTGGACAAGGGAAGATATATAGATGTTATTCATCTGGACTTCCGTAAAGCCTTTGACATGGTGGCCCTCAGTATCCTTCTCTCCAAATTGAGGTGGATTCAACAAGTGAACAGCTAGATGGATATGAAATTGGTTGAATGGTTGTCCCATTGTCCCAGAACGAGCTCAAAACTTTGGCCCAGTCCCAGAGATTTAACATCACTGGTGCAAGTGAAACCTGGTGAGGTTGGAGTGCCCTGTTGGGTGGTTACAGGTGCTTCGGGAGGCACAGGCAGGAGAGGTGTAGGGATGGCACTGTACAGAATAGAAGGGCTGGAATGTGTGGCTCTCACAGCTGGACACGGCACTGTTGAGAGCCTCTGGGTGAGAGTCCAGGGACAAACAGATAACACAGATGCCATCGTGGGAGGCTGCTACAGGCCTCCCAGCCAGGATGATGTCCGTGGGATCCTCGGGAGGTTTAACAAGACCAGGTGCAAGGTGTCCCTCTGCTCTGCTCTGGTGAGACCCCACCTGGAGTACTGCCTCCAGCTCTGAGCGAGCTGGGCTAGTGGGAGGTGCCCCTGCTCTTGGCAAGGGGTTTGGAACTGGGGGGTTTTTAATGTCCCTTCCAAACCAGTCCATTCTGTGATCTCATTGAGAGATCTGTGACCCACCAGTCATAGTTGTTGTCTGCCTTGGCCTTCCCCTTGATCCTTTCCCATAAATTATCAGCTATCATTAAGCTCTAGACAAATAAAACACTCCCTAAGCATACATGGCTGCCCCACCACCTCTCCTTCCTTGCCATCTAAAGAGCTTAAAGCTGTCCATACAGCACGTCAGTGGTTCAAGAAGACAAACCACGTGTCTTCCTGTTTATTCCCTCATTATGCCCTGCAGGAAGGATAGAGGAGAACACTGCTTGTGCTCCTTATCCCTCAGCCCCTCATCCCAAGGCCCTGAAGTCTCTCCTGGTGGCTGTTGGATTTCTTGTTGTAACTTCATGAGTGACCACCTGGAAAATAGTGAATAATGATCTAAGGGCCCTACCAGAGCAGGGCTTTCTCTTAATATTAACTGGGCCCAAGGGGAGCAGCAGTCTTCCCTAAGGAATGGGCCTGGTCTGCAGTCATAGACACACCAGCTCTGCTGGGCAGGAACTCAGCCCCATTGCCCTCTGTCCTTTCAGTCACTGTGTTCAGTCAGGTGGGGAGAGGATAGGGAAGCATGTCCTGTCTGTCTGTCTGTCAGGCCTGTCTCATGGAAGGCAGGGTTCAGTTCCAGTCTGTCTCACACTCCCTAACACTCCTCAAACTACGCCTCACCTCCTGGAGCGTTGTCACTGAACAGAGGAGCTTCTCTGCCTGGGTGACCTCCCACCAGTGTGAGAGCAGGCACCACCCTGCAGTTGGCCCTGGGTGTTCCCCCAGAGCTCTGCCTGGGTGGCTGCCTCAGTCACGGTGGGTGTGGAGCTCAGAGAGGTCATGGCTTTCTGCCCTGTGGACACCACTGCTCCCTGGTAGAGCTGGCAGGGCTTCAGCGCCCTTCTGGCATGCCGTTCTCCAGGAGCTGCCACCCAAACTGCAAAGCCCTGATGGCTCTGTCATGCCCTGTTTTCTCACCTTGCTGGTGTCACCTCTGGCTGCTGCTGCTTCCTAAGGTCGTATTTCATAGGTGCAGAGGCTTGGCTGCCATTGACACTGGCCCCACCCGGGTCTTGTCATGCGAAGTCAGGTGATCTGTGGGCTTCCAGCAGCTCTCCCAGCTCCTCCCGTGAGCTTCCCCCAGATCAGGAAGCTCTGTTGTGCATTGACCAGGGTGCTCTGCTGCCAGGACCAGCTGCCCACCTCAGCAACCTCGAGAAGACTGAGCGGGAGACATGTGCAGACAAAGTGGACAGGGCACAGAGGCAAAATGAAGGGGACATTTTGGCAAAGAAACCATCACACAAGCAGCAAACAGCAAAGCAAGGAAAACACAAAAAGCTGTCCCAGGACAGCTGGATCTAGTACTTCAGAGCAGCAATGGCACAGGTTATGGAGTCAGTCCTGGCAAAAGTAGCATGAGCGAACAAGCACAGATTCTAAGTACTGATGAAAGTCTCAAAACTACTGATATCTCAGGAGAAACTCAGTAATGTAAGCATCTAGAGAGGCCTAATTTAATTTAAAATTTACAATTTTAATTTAAAAATAAAGAAAATGTGACAGTTACAGATATTTGTGACAGGATGTCATTTGCCTACATATTATAAGGTAGGTTTTGTTTGTTTGATTTTTTTTCTTTTGCCTAGGACAGTAAAGCAGAACAGATGTTGGGAACTGCACCTTTCAATGGCAAACACAGGCATTGTTTTATACCACCTTAGACACTTAAAATCAGGATCAAAATCTGAGAGAGTAAAATAAGATCTATTTCTGTCTCATGAGGAAAAACAGACACCTTCATAGGATGCTTTTCCACACCTCAAGCCAGGAATCTAAACTGGGAAAAGTTTTTTCTCTCTCTCTGTGCCTCTGTCTCCTCATGAACAATACAGGGAACGCAGATGGGAACTCAGGCTTAAGTGTCTTACTGTGTGACATTTAGAATCAGGGGCATTGAATCCTGTCCTCAGCGTCAAGGATGATGCTTGACTAACAGTATCCCTAGCAGACAGCTGTTTTCCGTGACCTTTTCAGTGACCTTAGGCCAGGCCTTCGATAAGAAAGCTTTTTATCACTTCACCAAGGACTCCTACATGCTACAGGAGTCCGCTCTATCACCCTTCCATGACATTGGATCGATTTCCCTGTGAGTCTCTACTACAGTTGGTTTCAAGGTCCCAAGTTAATTTTCTTGCTGTTTTCATTTCCACACCCCTTGGAGTCCTCCTTTGCAGCAAACCAAAACCCAGGGAACAAACCCAGGGACAGGACATCTGCATTTCCCTTGGGTTTCATCTGTTCCCTCATGCATGGGGCTATTGGCTACAACTCTGTGCATATAAGATCAGATTGCTTTGCATAGTGTCTACCTCAGCATTCGCTCTCGGGTCTGCAGCTTTCTGTGTCCTCCGAAACGCGAACACCGGGGCACTCTCGAAAGGCGACTGGCTGGCTGCTGGGGCTGGAGGTAACGCCTGGGCTTCTGCATCCCATTTTGAATCTAGCCCATGGTAGATAGCAAACAAGCATTGCTACCATCTGATGGTTGCTCGGGGAAGTGAGTTTGGATGCTGCAAATGTTCGTCTCGGAAAAACCACCACTCCCGGTTGCATCAAGGAGCACCGTGCTGGCAGCTTCCTGGCTTGCAACAGGAAAGATTCACAGACTTATGTTTTATTTCTAGCTCCTCTCACATGACTCTGAGGAAAACAGGCAGCACAGATGAGTAGAAATGAAAGCTGAAGTCTTTTATATAATTAAATACTCACGTGAAGGAAGGAGGTGTATTTTTAACTTAGTTAGATATTTTACTCCCAGGGAATTTTAAAAAGCATCATATTGAAAAGTTGTTTTATTGGCAAAGTGAAAGGGTCATTATTTTCATAATACATCTTAATTGTGGGTGGAGGGGAGAAGGAAAAGCACTAAAAGGGTCATTTTATTTCTTTTAAAAACCTTTTTTTTAAAAATTGCCTTCTTTGCAGTGTATGGATAGATCAGAGATTACTTTACAGTTCTTCATTGTTTTGATAGTACATCCTACATAGTGGGAAACTGAGGCACTGAGATATTAAAGTTTAAAATCACAGATAACCTATGAAAATGGCCAGTACCTGACCTTACAGTGTGGTTCACAGAGTGTGGTTCACTTTGTACTCCCTTTTGCACGTTCAAAATCCAGATGTAGTGAATTCATCTGTCACTGAAGACTCAGCATTTTCACCAATGAAGATGATTGCCCTTCTTGCATATATTGTCTGCCCACAGTGATTTCTGCCCCCAGCATAGCATCCATCCTCAGACCCTTCTTGCCTTTTTGTCCCACATTCCATTCATTCTTAGTTAGGTGCATCAACTGTCCAGTCTATTTTTAGTTTCCCTCCTTTCCTTCTCAACAGTACCTAATTCCAATTTATTTTTCATTCCTTCTCCTCCTCTCTTTTTCCTGCCTTGTACATTTCTTGTCCTGAGCTGTTTCCAGCATTCTCTAGCCAGATTTTTCTTTTTCATATGTGCAGCAAGCAATTTCCTCATCTTCTCCTGCAAGACTCATTCGAGAAAAGGAGAAAGGATGTATACCAGGGAAAGCACAGGAGAGTCATTGCATTCGGGTACCAAAATGCTGAGTTTCACAGCCCACCACCCCAACTGCAATTGGAGCTGAAATTGAATTTAGCGGCTGAATTTAAAATATCTCGAAGAGTTCAATGAGCTTGTCAATTTTAGAGGCCTGTACATCAGTCAAGTCCTCGTCACAGCAAGTGACCCCACTGAGATCTTGGATCTTTACTGCAGCTTATCAGAGCATTGGAGCTTAATTAACAGAATATTACCAGAAATCTGTAGAAAGGATATGCAATATATTTTTCTCTAGTCTTTTTATCTAAAAAGAAAACCTAGTGCTTTTGGACTTTCTGAGTGTTGGATTGGTTTAATTTTTTGTTTTGTTTTGTTTTTGTTTGGGTTTTGTTTGGGTGGGGGGGGTGAGGTTGCTGGTTGGTTTTCATTGTTGTTTGTTTTTCTTTCGCTTGGTTGCTTTTTTTTTGTTGTTCTCGCTAAGAAGCAAGTACTCAAGATGTTTGAGCTGTAAGGAACTGGATTTAGGGCCAAATAATGGGTAGTGTCATGAACCTTAGGAAGAAATGGGAAAACCAGAGCTGCTTATCTGAGAGAAAATGGCCTATTTTTTCGAGGTGACAAGACCCAGCAACATCTAATGAATCCATTATCTGAACTATTATCTGCTTTACAAAATGCCAAACTCTCCACTTAAGGAATAATTAGAGTTGCAAATTGCCGTCGTTTGCATAGTTTACAAATCACACAGTTTAAAAATCCTACCTATTGAAAGCACTGAGGCTTCCACATTCCCCACAAAATAGATAAATTCACAAGTCGTGTAAGCTATCAAGAAATGGACATTATAGTGGTGCTATGCTAAGAAACCAATTTTTGCATTTATTTCTCAACCTGATCTTGGTACCTAAGTATACCCTGCAAAATAAAAAATGCCTGAAGTATAAATTCTTTGTAAAATTAATATGTATGGGAAATCTCATTTGAGGTAAACTGGCATGTATTTTTTATACATATTATGATTTGTTCCTGGAGCAAATGCATTTGTTTATGAGTTAAACAGTAAAAGGCTTTTGTGTACCTAGATCTTTGTGCATAATCTGAAGAGTGTCAGTTCTTCAGAGTTTGTTACAGAGCAGTTGTTCTTTCCATAATGGTGCTTATGAATCTTATCATTTTTTTAACACCGTTATGCAGTTTTAAATTATTTTCTCCCTATGAGGTCTGGAAATCTCCTTCTCCATCTCAAAGTAAGAGAAAGCTTAGACAAGAGAAAGCTTAATGATTTACCCACAGTCATACAGGCAGGAACAAGGCAGCTAAACAGGGTTTTCTGTGTAATCTGCCATGAGGACAATACTTACTCTCGCTCCACAAGTCCTAGAAATAAAGTATTTGCCCACTGGCGGGGCTCAGCATTTTTCAAGGGTGTCCTCACTTCCTGGGTGGCATAGCTTGGAGTCTTAAAAGGAAAAAACTGCAGTCACTGTGCTAAAACCTACAGTTATTACACAGACTAAAGTGCAGCTCCTGAAATCCTTGCACCTGGTGGTACCAGAGCTGCAGCGCCGTAGCACCTTCTCCAAACTACTGTCAGAGGGCAAAGGGTGAGATGCAGAGTTACAGACAACCAGGGCCAAATATAAAATAATTTCTATTTACATTGATGTGTGAGACAAGAATTAACACCAACAACAAAAACCCTAATGCAAAAAGAACAGAATGGAGTATTACAGATGTAAATATGACGTTACATGGATAAGCTACACCTGTCTTCCAAAAGAAAAGTTGAAGGAACTGGGGTAGTTTGTCCAAAAACGTGGGACGCAAAGTAATGGTTCTTCAATTCAAGAGCTGCCAAGGCAAGTGTGATGAATTATTTTTCAGAGGCACCACAAACAGGAAAAGAAGACATGGACTTAAATTACAGCAAAGATTTAAAGTAGACACCAGTGATCTGTTCTCCTGATATGTAATAGTTAAGTATCTGAGTAAACTGTTTGGGAAGCTCGTAATATCTCCATTTCTGGAGGTTCTTTAAGACGTAGTGGAGAACTGTCAGGCCTCTAACAGGCATAAAATCAGCCTTAGAAGGACAAAGGAATAGATTATTTCATGATTCTACATTCTAACCCTGAGTTATCTTCCATGTCTTACTAACCAGAGTTGACTCTTGCTTCTTCTTAAACAGAAACTCTCTGTAACATACAGAACCAGGAGACAAGCATATGATCTAGTAAACTGAAGACCTAATTTGGAAAATATTCATGAGATTTCAAGGCTAGGATATTTGAGGCAAAAATAGAACCATTCTCTTCAATGATTTATAAGATTGCTTTAGAGAGACAGGGTAGAACATGCACAGTGATGTAGTGAGTGAAAACAAAAGTAATTGTTAACATGTTGCATTTTGAAGAGTAGCGGCACCATTTGCCCTCCTGAATTTTGTATCAGTACTTCCATGAGCTCTCCTGATCAGCACAGATGTGACTTTGGTAGGCCTGGGAAAGACATGACCTCCGTTATTCCCTTGACCTAGAAATGTCAGGGTTAATCTGTTCTTCCAATTTGTATCTAGGTTGCCTGCCCTCCTTCCTGGGAGTGTTTCAAGACAAACACTAAGCAACCGTTCAAAACCCTCAGCTGCTGTCTTATCCTCTATTTGACAAACTCATGAGTTTTTTATAAATGTAAGTCTTACTTTGATTTTTGCCTGCTGCATCAAGCCCCTCAAATTAAGGGTTACTATTTCATGAGAGTAAAATAGCCTCACAGGGCATACATCTGCAGTAGCACAGCATGAGCAAAATGGTAACACTCTTCCACTTGCTTAATTGTAGAAATAGAGTTGCCTGGGAAATTATCACTGTAAGATAATTATGAACTACCAGGAAATACAATTAGATGATGCCTCATTCTACCTAAACCTGTTTAAAAAGCTTGTTTTCGTTTTTTTAGAAATCTTAAACTACTGGTCTGAACTTCCACCTAAGTGGCTTCTCTGTCATCTGTGCTGTAATTTGGTATTGTCCCAAGTGAGAACAAATGTCTCTGGAAGTCACAGCCTGATGTTTTGAAAACAACTGGAACCATCTGAATATTCAGATAACTAGCAGTTAAATTTCCTCAGTGTAGATGAACAGAGGGGACCTCTGAGATTTCTGAAACTTTGCTAGCGGGCAGCGGGCCTTCAGCTTTTTTGAAGGACATAAGGCCAGCAGTAATATGTGTGAACACCTCTACCGTAGCTCCCAGCAACCTTACAAATAGCCATAAAATCCCTGTTTCAAGTCTGGAATTGAAACAGGTCTTCTGTCAAATGTTGTTTCCACTGGTTTGAAAAGCAAGGCTGGAAGAACATGATTTCTGTTGGTTCTGTCCCCCAGCATTTCACATTTTTTTTGTTGAGCCTATTTTCTTTACAAAAATCTATGAGTTTCTGAGAGTCAGAATAAGCCAAAAATGCACCTATTTGAATGTTTCAAATAATTCTTGGTCAGGGCTAGAAAGGAATGGAATATTGGGGGATATTTAGTTGCTGTGTTGTACAAGTTAAATCCCAGTGCCAGTTGTGATGCTGCAGCACTCAGCCTCATGTCTTTGCCGTATTTTTCATTAGAAGTCACTTAGCTGAACTGCACCTTTAACCTTCCTTATCATAACTGGAATGTTCTCATTTGCCCTGCATGAGTCCTGCAGTAGAATCCAGAACCTCAGATGGACCAGCAACTTTGGAAACCCTGTCTCCTTCTCCCCCTCTGCTCTCAGACATCTGTCTTTGGCCAACAGTTCTCCACCATTGAGTTCCATCTCATCTCATTCTGCAGCCTTGTAACTCATCAAACATTATTTATTCATTTCACTGTTGTGGTAGGGTTCAGCCTAGAGAAGAACTTCACTGAGCTGTATGAACAATGTAAGAGAGCTTCTGTTGCTGAAAAATTTATAGTCAAAAGAGACAAATAGTGAGGGAAACACAGTATTTTTGTCATATTTTTCTGAGGTTGAGTGGGAACATCAAACTATTGCCTTCTGTTCACAGAAGAAATCTCTGATGTTTTAAAATACTCTGCTTCCCCTCCTAGACTACAAAATCACCTTCCATTTCATCAAGGTTTTGTATTATGCAAATGTGAGAAGACACTCATATTTTAGAAGTTCCGATTCATTTCCAGCCTTCAACTTTAAACAGATTTATTTGTTGGATGGCTTGATGAATTTTTGGGTTTTTTTTTTCCACTTTCCAAAATTATTTGCTTTGATTTCATGTTGTTAAAAATAAAATCTGTGCTCACCTTCGCATAAAATTTTGTCAGTGCTCCTAATTTGGCTGTTTTCTCTGTGCTTTGGCCACTAGAGGGTAGCACAAACAGCCTCCTGGAGCGAAGGTCCAAGGACCCCCAGGAAGACCACGGGGGACAGGAGAGGTGGAGCAGGGTGGTGAAGCAGCAGCGAGGGGCTGTGGACAGAACTCCTTGCCTCTGCTCAACTCAGGAGGGAAGCCACTCCTGAACCAGCTGGATCTAGCCATGGATGATCACTACCATTAGCCAAGCCTAGGCATGGTTTTGGAGAGATAAAGAAGGGTATTTATGCATATGCATTAATGATTTGAGGCAGAGGTTGGTTTTGTTTAAATGAGAATCTGTTTGTGTTTAACCCTTTGGGCAGCATTCATGTGGATCTGATTGAGGGCACACGGGACACTAATTGTAATGTTTACAGGAACAAACTGGATCAGCTCAACAATGGTAGGCTTAATGAGTGTGATATTGGGGAAAAAAAAAAAAAAAAAGCAACCAAGAGACATTAAAGAAGTGGGAATAGCAGTAGCATGCCTCTGTAAATTCACATGAACAGTAGCCTGAATTGTTTAGAAATTTTGTTCCCACAAATAACCCTTTGGCTTATAAGTCACATCACTGCCTCCTGACTTCACCTTGAGAAATTTGTTATATTTCAATCCAAAGTTTTCACAGAATGAAAGGTGTACTAGCCTACATATCCCAAGCCTGAAGCATAGCCTAAGACTGAGAAAAAAGACAGGAGACAAAAGCTCTGAAGAGAGAATAAATTTCATGTGTAGATACTAAGAAACAGGTCAGACCTGGTGTAAAAATTTTCCTCCCTCCTAATGAAAATGAAAAGGCAATAAAATTCAATATCCAATCTAGGATTCTGTGCACCTTGGCTGTCTAGATCAGAAAAGAGGGTGAAGAAGCCAAGTCAAAGAGAGTGAAAACACAGTTGTTGTGTATACTGACCTCTAGGTATCCTGTAAACTTTAGCTGCTGTACAGAAGTGCAAAACACATCAGCAAAAAACTTTAGGAATGATCCAGTACAGAACAGGATGCAACAGCTGAGCAAGGCCTATTATAAAGCAATTTTCATAAGGTCTGTACAGTAGGCCAAGGAACTGCAAAAAAAAAAGTATAAGAACAACAGACGGAAAAATTATATAACAGGTTGTAGATCATCAGTGTGGTTTTTTTTTCCTTCTCAGCAGCAATGAATCTGGTAGTAAAATCAGCAGAAAAGCAGTGTACGGGTCCACTGATGGCAGGAATAAAGCGGGCCCAGGGGAAAGCATAAACGGACAATAATTGCAGGTTTATTATATACTGTGCTACAGTACAGTGGAAAGCTGGTCAGCTATTAGCAAGTTTGGAAGGAATAATCAAGAGGACAGAGAAGAGATTTTATAATCTTTCACATTCAGCAAGTCAGAGGCAAGTCTTCAGAGCTGAGAGATGGGAAAAGAAATCATTGATGTGATGCACCAGGGTTGTATCTCCACTGCTGAGGAAGGAATTTGTCAGAGCTTCAAAATATGTATTTTTAAACCACTGTGGCCTACAAAGCTGTAATTTAACTGGGGTTCCTAGGCTGGGTGCAGAGGTGTTCTAGGCTGATGGAGACAACACCTCAGGAAAGGAATTCAGTCATTTAGTCTGGCTGTAGGCATTTATTTACCTATGTTTAACACTTTGAGTAAAATTCACCTTTTCCAACGTAGATATTGACTGTCACAGAAAGAGCAGTAGGATATCCACTCTGTCCTGTGAGTCCTGTGTTGTATCTATCTGCCCCAAACATGTCTTAGCTTTTGTAGGGCATTTGAGAGATCCCTGGATACCAGTGTTCAGACAACTGCATCCCACCCCCAGGTACAAGGTGTTGTGAATCCAGTGGAAAATGATAAACAGCTCTCGATCCACCTGCAGATGTCCTGCCTTCTGCCTCTAATTTATATATCCTTGAATAACCAAACTTCTTCTTGGTTTCCTCAGACGGATGTCACAGCTAAGTGGGATGAGTCTGGACCTGAGTGCCTCCCAGTCCTCAATGTATTTATCCTACCAACGTTCCTGTGAAGGAAGGAGATGCTATAATTCCTCCCTGACATATGGGCAGCAGAAACAGTCATGCAGAGAGTTTGTGCTCAAGAAGGAAATTGAGCCTCCAGCTCCTAGACTGGAGCTGTTGAATGGTTCCCTCTTATGCTGTTAGAACTGATTACCTGCCCAACAGACAAAGGTTTGAAAACAATGTTATTATCTATTAATTAGATTCTGATGCATATATTTAGTTCAACATTGTAGATTATTTATAGCGCTTTTTAAAATGCTTCTTTGTCAAGTTCTTCATTTTTCTTTGACATATCTCGATTCAGATATGGCATTAGGAAAAAAGGAAAGGGAGACAAGAGCCCAACTTTTCTGCTGATTATGCCAACTCCCACTACACAGCAGATGACTGAGAAATCCTAAAGATGAGTCAGAGGGTGAAATAGGAAGTGTGGAGAGATTGTTTTAAATTAATGGGTGTGCTGAAAAAATATCAGATAAAAAACCAAACCAAAAAACAAAACAAAACAAAAAACAAAAAAACCCAAAAAAGCCCCAAAAAACAGAAACCAAAAAAACGAAAACCAAAAACTCAAACAAACAAACAAAAAAACCCAAAAAACAAAAAACTCAAACAAAAGAAAGATATTCACATTTCTAGAGAAGTTGTCTTTAAAGGTTTTCTAAGTCAGTGGAAGTATGCATGTATATTCATGTCGAAGAGAAAATACATGTTGGAAAACATATTTTGCTTGATTAATTTTAGTCAAAGATTGGAGAAAGGATTAAATCACTGAAGTGTAATGCAGGAGAAATTTGCATTGTAAGGTATCACAACTCAGTTTTAACTGTGGTGTTGCCACTAGTGCAAGCTTAGAATAATAGCTGGGGATCGGCAAGGGAAACCCAAGTGCCTCAGGAAACTGAACGAGTCAATATAAGACCTCTTTCCTTTTCCACTTCATGCCAGTTACCAAGGAGGGCTCTGCTGAGGCTATGAAGGATATTATGATCTTGCAGATGCCTTCCTGCAAATGAGATATCAAATCAAGTCCTGACTACTGAGTTTCTGAAGGTCTCAGAGCCTGTCCTACCCAAAGTCTGAAAGCAATAATCACAGCTACTCTCCGTGCACTGATCCTGCATTATCAGACAAGAAGTTCTTCCTTGACTCCCAGATCTAAAACTTTCCCTGGTTGCTAGGTGCTGTTAGACAGACACTATTCTTAACAATCTCTGTCCTCTCAGGACCACGATTTTACATCTCATCTGTAAAAGCCATTGCACTGTACTTCTGGGCTATTGGCTCAACAGAGAGAAATATGGACAGTGTTTTCCGAGGGATCTGAAAAAATGAAAGTTGGTGTTTTGCATACAAAATTCAAACATTTCAAGACGTCTTTTAGACAATCAGAAGTAATAGTTTAGTAAAAAAAAAAATTAGCCCAGACTCAAATACACATAACAGTGGACAAGAAATACTGTTATTCATGGGAAATAGGAATATACTGTGTGGATTGAGAAAATGTTCTTTGCCAGGAGGGTGCTTTTCATCAGTGATTACCTGGAAGACTCTGTGAGAGGTTAGAAAGTGGGCAACCATAGAAATGCACTGCTGCCGGCTGTGGTAGAAGTGGAGGGCTTTGCTGGCTATGTGGTGTGACGTTAGGAAGCAAAGTCATGGAGATCTTTCTCCCAGATGATTGCTTGCAGCATGGCTTGGGTGGAATCATTTAGCCTACCTGGCCTCTGAGCAGAATGCCTGTCCTGAGGTATTTTGCATGGATGTTGGTTCCAAGTCTTCCTTCAGAACTGCCTTGTCACATGCTGTGAGTTTTTGAATTATCCACTCCAAACAGGACAGGAGCACCTTTGCCTTTGCCTTCTACTGCATCCAAAGGAGTTTCGCTTGTGTGTGGGCTGATAAAATAAGCTGATAAAAAGACTAGATAACTAGATTAGGGCAAATAGGATATAGCTGATAATGACAGTGAGTGAGAAAGCTGGCAACCAGGCAGAGATAATAGGATTTATTGAGGAAATCAAACGTGAATTGGAATGGTTTTTTGGCTACCAAATGAGTTAAAATAATAAAACAAGGGACACCAAACTAGGCCTCAAGAAAACCAAATTCCTGGGCCCGATATGAAGGGAGAGAGGAGAAAGAGAACAAATGATTGTTAACAGAGAAAAAAGAAAGCAATCAAACAAAAAACAGCTCACACCTTAGCAGGGGAGAAGGAGGATGAGATTAAATGATGAATGCTGAGCAGGAGAGGAAGTGGAGCCGATCTTTTTGCTTGGGTTTCAGGCCAGGCTGTGGGAAACAGGTAAATAACATATTGTTTAAACATGAACTAGCCATGCTTCATTATCTGCATTTCTTCTTGACCACAGTCATGCTGAAAGTGAGAGATATGTATGAGAATATTGTTCATGTGTGTGTTTAATGAGGAACACAAAGAATAAAATCTAGTTTCCTTCCTCAGCTCTTCATCTTGCAGGTCACCTGAGTCCACCCATTATGGAGCAAGAATGGCTGATTTCAGGTTCCTCAGCATACGGCAAAAAAACCAGACTTCAATATGCCACACAAATATGTGCTTTGTATATTTGTTGGTTTTTTAGGTGGAGAAAAGTCTCTTTCCTTGTAGACTGTTTCATACAGATGAGTATGGCTAGTTTTCTCTTCCAGAGGTGCAATATGTGATGTTGACACTGGTTTTGTAGTGAGAATTAATTAAGCATAAAAATAAAGTGAGTTAGATTAGGAGGAAGTTAAATCTCTTCATTAATCCAGCCATATTGTTAAGGAAAACAAAACAAAACAAAACAAAAATGTAACAATACCTCACCCATCAGATTTCTCCAAGGTCTTCTTCAAGCTCTTGTAAGTGAGTTTTTTTAGGTTTGGTCTTTGGTGGTTGATTTGTCTGTTTTTTTCCTGTTTCACCTCTTGGTCTAATATAAATTCCACTGCTTCTAGTGTTGCAGAGAAGACCACAAAACTGGAATCCAAAATGAGTCACCACATATATTCAGAGGGATGTTTTTCTAAGGCTGGGGGTGGTGGGCGTAGGATCACAGTCAGGAGATGAACAGTGGTATTCCAAGTGTGAGTATTTGACCTTAAAAAAGACAATGGTTTTATATTGTTTCCTTGAAAGACTGTGTGTGGGGGAGTGAGGTAAGGGAGAAATAAAGCTATTTCCATTTTAGAGCTCATGAAACATAAAACAAAGTGGCCCACAGCCACCTCAGAGATCAGAACCAAGGAGTCAGTCCAAATCATCAAACTCCAGGTGTGAGAAAGCAGACAATATTGCCTTGTCCTTTTGTTGAGACTGTTTCTCTGGCATCTCTCACCAGTCCCAAACACATAAGGAGAAGAATAACAAAGACTCTAAGTGGAGGGAAATAATGAAGATTTGTGATGTTTTGTTCAGTTGCAACAATCTCACATGTTTATTAATAGAAGGTCGCCATGTGTAAATATATAATTTCGGCTGGATACGGGCAGCATCTCTTTAATTATCTGAAGAAAGAGGGTATTCATTATGTAGATAGTAAAGGAACATCATTCAGCAGAAAAGCAACAGAAAATTTCAAGCAAAGAATGGCATGAACTGATATTTTCCCTTGTCTCTGGCTTGTCATTATGAGTCATCTCTACAGAGTCTCTCTGTGTATGTGTAAGCGTGTATATATTTTTACACATAAAACCGTAATGTCTGTATGACTTACATAAAATCATGTGTGTGCTTCCTTGGTAACTCTGAAGGCAGGCAGGAGCTGGAAATTCTGGCAAAAAAATGAAAAAGTGTAATGAATGCAGAGCTGACCTGGCTCAGTGTGCAGTGACTGAGGGTAAAATAGAATTTGGTTTTACAAATTGAACTTCCTTTCATAGCCAACGTGTCCTAAAGTGCTTTACATACAGTACAATGAGGGTGATGCTGGGAGTAGAGGCAAACACAGAAGTCATTGTAGGCACAAAAATAGCTCACTTGTAGCCTTCTATATTAGAATCTGTTTCAGCAGGAGGATGGTCTTGGGAACATTATTAACTCTATATTCATCTGTTTCCTTACTGCCAAGGGATGTTTAATTTCTCCTTGGACAACCTCTGAGAGGATGGCTTCGAGAGCATCACAGTCTCTGTTCTCCTTGAAAACCCCTGCTATTATCACTTCCAAGTACTCACATTTCACAGTGCAGTTATAACCGTATTGGTCTTTTCTTTCTTTTCTTCCATCTTGGACCTTGTCTGATTGAGTGTGTACTGGATATCAGGCTGTTATTCAATCAGAAGACTGGATAAGGGCCAACAACAGCAGTACACTCAGCCCTTTCCATTCATTGTATGCATTGAGTCATGTTGCAAAAGAGTGGTTTGTCATTGCTAAGATTCCCAGGAATCTCAGTACATCATCATGCAAAATATCTCCCAAGAAATTGTTTTGTCCAGGGGAACTACTATTTGTCATATGGTATTTATGTACCAGAGCCACCATTCTTGTGTGCATTCATGGACCGCTTATGAGCTTGGAACTGAAATTGTCCCACCTACTTTCTGTGTCACGCTCTGTGTTTATTGAATGGATGAAAGCATCTCCACCAGCCAATTTTGATTAGTCAGGAATAAAATGTCATCTGGAGATTCAGCTGGATGTTGACCTCCCGTTTTCTGAGGTCTTGTGTGGGCAAAAATCTAAATTCCTCATTTTTAAAAAACAGAGTAGCTCTTAACTGCTGTCTGTTACTCAGTTCAAATGGGAAGCTGGAGGTCAGCATAGATAGATGATACCCCTACTGTGAGCAGCAATAAAGTCAGGAATGAAGATCCATTCTTATCATTCACATCCTTCACTTCTAGCACAATGCAAACTTTGTGTCAGAACTTTGGAAAGTCTACTGCGTGTTTTAGGGTTCAGTTTAAGCCAACACAGTTAAAGACTATATCCAAACTGACGAGCAAATACTTATTTATTTTGTTCATTTTATTAAATCACCATTGTTCTAACTCCCTGATTGCTCAAACCAGGGGAATCTGAAAAATCATACAATTCCCATCCAGACTGCCTGTCTCACATTTCTTTCCATGGAAACCATGGCACAGGAGCCTTGGTTCAGTCCTGAAACTCATCCTGATATGAGCTCAGGGACAAAAAACCACTGTTGAGTCTACAAGCTCCTCTGTGCTCAGTTAAGTTTGGGATCTAATACTGCTCAGCCTGACTCCAACTCACATCCAAATCAGTTTATAACAGTGTCTTCCAGTTTACACAAGCTCAAGTGCAAGAAGAACATGGTCCTACTGATGTCACAACAGTAATTAAAACCACTGAAATCTGTACGTGGAGAAATGTCCCAGAATACTGAGGTCAATATTAGGGTGCACATTCAGATTGTTAGCTGATGTATTGATTTATCAGAAGGCACGTTTCTCTCCCAAGCCTGCCTGACATCATCGAGTTCTATATTAGAATCCATGGTTTTCGAACCTTCAATACATTCTATGGCAAGTATAGCACAATCAATGAGGTATGATGGCTGGGGATGATTTGGTATTTAATCTGCTGCTGGCCAAGTTGACTGCTTTGAAAGAAAGGAGAGGGGATATGGCATCCAAAAGAGTTCTTTGAAATGCATACTCATGCATTTGATGCGTTTATTTGAGAGGTAATAATAAAGAAGTTTTTGCAGCTTTCAATGCTTAGAAACACTTGAGATGCATTTTTAGTGCTTTGAGATTGAGGGGCATGGTGGGGTATACGGTGTCTTTGAGTCTTATGTGCTTAGGCAGAGGTGTCGACCCCTCAGTTCTTATTTTCATTTTTAAAAAGTACAATAGAGGATTTAAACAGCAGCAAGGTTTCTTATTTAATTATTTGGCATGAAAGAGCAGATCCTTACCTGATATGGACTAAGACATTTTATACCAATCATTTAAACAGAAGTCACATTTGCATGGATGAGCTCTTCCTTTTAGATGAAAAAGCTGTGTTTTTTCTGGGATGGGCTGTGAAATCTGATCTAAATTTTCTGTAAAGTTCAGGGGACATAAAGATAGAGGGAACTGATGTCCTTTGGGCAGTCACACTTGTTCCTCTAGGAAGAAAATTTCCTGTAGAACACAGGCAACAAATTTATATCTGACATCTTCAGTTAAGCACAAAATAGTGTGGGTTCTGAAACCCAGACCAGTCCATTTCACGCAATGGAAACTCACAAGCCACCAGCAAGGCTCTTGTCATTATTTGACCCCAGGAGGTGACTGTGGAAGACAACCAAGCTTTCAGGTTTTAACAGCCTGATTTGACCACGTCAGTAGGACAAGCTTCCCCAGGCCTGAGGCTTGCAGCCTTTAGGGACTTACAGAAATTCAGCTGATTCGTCTGTGTGGATGCAAAAAAAAGATTACCTAGAGATAGATATCCCTTTGCTAAAAATGTTCAGAACAAATGAACCCCAAAGACACTGAATATGTTGTTATGTGCAGGGTTGCAATCTCATTATATAATGTTTATCAGCTATGTAAAAATCTTCAAAGTAGCCAATTTCCCCATGGCCTGATCCTGGCTCTTCAAGGGGTCAGAATCCTCTCTCACAGGCACTGCTATGAAAGCTTCTCTCCTCACTAATTTCATAGGCAAGAGTAATAATACACATGGCTGACATTTGCAATGTATCTCTGATAAAAGCCTGGTATAACCTCACCCTTATGTCCTGTTCTGTGGAATCTTGGTTCTGTTCAAGTTGCACTGCAAGCAAGCAGACACTATTCTCTCCTTTGGCCAGTTGGCTGGACACTTCCTGCAGTTAAAACCAAGAAGAAATACAGTATTTCCTTTCCTCTGCACAGACTGGGAAGAAGACCAGGCTTTTCTATTCAAAATCAATGGCCCCTGGAAAGCAAGGCCTGATTCTATCAGTCTGGGACCTAGCAGGTCTCCTCAGTTTCTTCTTAGTGCTTCTCTGGCTGTTTGCCAGAAGAAGCATGAACCAACACATAGAAGCAGAACTACTGGACAGAAACTCTCCCATTTTTCCTCTGAGTCTCCTGATGATCCTATTTTGGATACCTGTGTTTCGTTTGACTTGTTCCGTGTGCTTGAGATGGCTTGCTGTATATTCTGATGACAGACCTTCCAACCAGTCCAGGGGGTGGAAGTTTAAACTAATATTTAAGCTCGCCCGATTTTTTTCACGCAAAAAAGCTGGCTTCCAACAGTGTGTGAAGCTAGCACTGCTGTATCTAAAATTTCAGTGTCAAAATATGCGTGTAAATACACGTACAAATTTCTCTGCTCATCTTATGCCCTTTTTGGTGTACATAAATTCACAAAGGTCATGATATCTTTACACTCATTCCGTTATTTCCTGTCACAACATAGTAGATGGTAGTGATAGAAGGTTTCCATGAGGAGCCACTGTAGATGGAGCTGGAACATTTTGTTCAGACTCTTAGACCAATTCAGAGCTGTGGAATTATGGCAAGGTTCAGAGGCCTGTTTCTCCATTATGGATGCTGGAAGTGCTTACGTGTTTTTTGCCATTTCTTCCCATGTGCGACTCCTTCGACTCTATGCTTTTACCCCTGCAGGCTCTTGCATCTAGTTTCCATGAGTGTTTGTTCAGACCTTCCTCGAAGGACCTCAGTAGCCTTACCCACCCAGTTCCTTTCTGATAAACTCTGCATTTTTTTTATCCCAACAAATATCCTCACTAAGACTTTGTTAGTTCTTCCAGGAAATGTGGTTCTTTTACCTTCTCCTGCCTGCACTGTCTCTTCACCCCTGCGTTTCCTCTCAATTTCACCTCTCTACCTCCCTTTCCCCATCCCTCTTTTGACCTTCTCTAAGCATTTTTCTCATCTGCTGCCTCCTAGAGATCTGGCACTCTTGCTTTCTGAATTCTAATCTACCATTTCCTCTGCAGCTAAAGGTCTGCAGAGATGAACAGCCCTCAATAACACCTATCTTTTAGCATGAACTGCAGATGTAACTGGGGCTCCTAAATTAAATGGATACATGCAGAAAGCACAAAGGATGAAAAATTGTCTGTTCTAATTTCAGGTCCAGCTCAACCCACCAGCTGGAAACACAGGAAAAGACCTCTTCACCCTCCTATTTCAGTCAATGGAACAAACAGAGTCTGAATCTTTGTATTATGCTGTCACTTGTACTATAACTATTACTTTTAGATCACGGGGAGGTACATGCAACATGCAGTTTTCCTGAGAAGCTGGAAGGCTGTCTGAGAGAAAACCAGCATCCAGGTGGAAAAGTCAATTTGAAGTGACCAAGACTCTCCACTTTCCTAGATAATGCACACTTGAGTGCACACACAGCAGACAGAAGACCTCTTGTATTTGTTCCAAAAGCTTATTAATGTGGGCTTGGCCCCACAGTCAGCTAGAACCATGAGTATTTTCTCCCACTGCTGTTGAAGCTATGAACAGTTTCAATACCCTGCTATTTCCTTTATTGTCTCCATCTGCATGTCTGGCCTTCAAAAGACAAGTCACCATACAGGTGATTTACTATTCTGAGAAAGAGACAAAAAAGAAATAATCAATAGGAGTTTAAAAAGATATAAGAACAGATCTACGTTTTATTACATTCATAAATTCTAGGACGGATTTATAAATTTGACCATTAAGGAAACTGACCATATTTGCAACACCAGTAACATATAATGCAGGTAGAGATATCATCTATCAGACAGCAAACAACTGATATATTTGTAGATACGTAGACAAACAGATAGAAAGGGAGTGAAATAGGCAGAAAGAATGGCAGAGAAAGGAAAAAAAAAAAAATAAGGACTCTATGAAATTCTAGCGGAAAACTTATGAGGAGTATTTTGGCACATTTGTCTGTAGACTACCCTGCCTACAGTATTTCCACACGTGTGCACGTGTGGATGCACTCCTACACGGTCTCACAGCCCCCCCAGAAAACACACAGACACAGACACACACACGTGCTGTCAGCGCTTGGTCATCTGCCATGCATCTGGGTTAGAATGAGGTACATGAAATCAGCAGCATTAATGCTGGACCCTGGCTGTCGTTCCCTCTGGGCACTTGGAGAATAAAATAGGAGCAGGAATGGGTTTTATAAAACAAGTATCCACTCATGCAAACAAATACAGCATTGAGACCGTGCCTACAACATGTGTCGTTCAAAGCAAGGCTGGGCATAGCTTCAGAAGTAAAGCGTGCCGCAGGATGTCAGGGTGCTCTGAAGCTGAGCTCTGACTTTGCCTTTTTTTTACTCTGAGGCTGTAAAGGTCCATGTGAAAAGGCACCAGTGATCTGGGATACTAACGTCACACACCTAATCTCCACGCTTCATTCTCTCTAAAGTTCAGCAAGCAGCTGGGTGCCCAAATATGAATTAGCTGCGCAAAGTCTTTTTTCAGAGTTAGGCCTGATTTTCAAGAATACACACTGACTGTGACTACAACTCTGGGAGGACAACACTCTCCAAAAGCTGGCTTAAAATCCATCTTTAACCTTGTTAAATTGAGTTAAAGTCCCCAAATCCCAAACTGGATAGCCAAAAAAAAAAAAAAAAAAAAAAAAAAAGAAGAGGTTTTGGTTGTTTTTTTTTCTTGCACACAAGCCCTAATTAAAAGAAAATTATTCTAGTTGCAAAGACAAGCACTTAAATATTAAGAGCTCCGAGAATTGAGGTTACTTGCACAACCTGGATTTTCCTTTGTTGTACAGATGCATTCTAATTCAGACTTTAATTACATGATCATTCACAGAGTAGATGGCATGTGTAGTGCTGTTTGTTGACTGTAGAGGACTGAGGGACTCTGCCTCACATTTCAAGTACACAGAAGAGTGGACTCTTAGGGACGAATATTCTTTCAGGCAAGACCTCCTGTCCTTTTAAGTCATTCCCATCTCAGATCCACCCCTTCTCATTCTGTATTCCCTTTCCCTGTTCCAGTCCTGTATCCAATTTCACTTTTTGGCTGTTTCTCAATTTGTCTCTTTTATCTTGCCTAGGTCTTTCTGTGCCCTACCCCTGAGTTTACCAGTCCCAGAAATCTCAAATCCTCTGTGCTTTACCAGAGTTTATTTTCTGATGTTTTCTTACATCACATTTTATATATTAACCCCTCTTTTTCCCTATTTTTGTACAACAGAGGGCTGCCCTTAGACTTATCTCTCCTCCTATTTCTCTCCATTTTCCCAGATTCTTCCTACTGAGAAGCGGACTGCTGTGTCTCAGCACAACCTTTCCTCCAAAGCTTTCTCTGGCTAACTGGGTCAATACAAATAAATAACTGGAGAATTCTTTAACCCTGGGTCTAAGTGGCATGGCACCAACTATCAGTATGGCTAAATACTCTTTTCCATAAAAAACCCCCCACGTTATCCTTGTCTGTAGTGCCTATTGAAAACACCACACTGGTCTGTGATGACCTCCAAGCTGCACCCAGAAGGTACCTGGGAGGCTGGTAAGGACCAAACCTGTCTAAGACTGCGCTAAGATTAGGGAAATTAATACTTTTCTTAAACTTATACTCTGAACCTGGTCATTCATTTCCTGGTACACATCCTATCTTTGAATCTGAATCTCAGCTTATTCCCCATTTGAGTCCTTTCTGAATTCAGCCCTATGTTCCTCCAACCTCCTTGTCTTTCCAAATCACCTGGATTTCCCCACAGCTGTTTCTTTTTAGTTTCTGCTGTAATCTTGTTGTTGGATCTCCCTCTCAGGCCCTGAAAGCAAAGGGAAGACACACTCCCTGCTTTTGTCTCAGGTATCCAGACTCCAATTTTTCCTGGCCTGTCCTGGCCCTGAGCTGCAATGACAGGAATAACTCTTGTCTGCTGTAGCAAACCCGGTGAGAGCCGGGTCACTGGGGAATCTGGTTTTGGAAATCTGCATCTCTAGTGAGCATCTGAGAACTGCCATTTTCCCCAGGCCTTTAATTGGCCGCTTTGGGGCAGATTTTCCCAGAGATAGAAAAACTTGAGCTTCACCTTCTGACAGCTCTTAGTATCATGCTGTAAAGCGTGGGGAGAGGAGAGCTTTACAAAGCATCTCATTTTACTCAATTCAAACCAGCCCAGTTCTCCTATGGGTTGTTCTCAGGGACTGACAAATAGCTCCAGACAAAATTTTTGAGAAATAATTAAAGAAACTGAACTGAATGCTGGTGCTCAACTTAGAGCCCAAACATGTGCAGTTTATCAAAGCTGAACACGATTTTATTAGACTGAGGCAACCTTTGTAATTGGTGGTGCTACCAGATCCTATTAAAGTGAAATCTCCCTTCCTCACAGGGGCGCTGTAAGCATTAATTTGTTAATGACTGCACAATGATTTGATGATGAAAAGGACCATATTAACGTGAAGCATTATTGTCCCTACAATACAGGCTTGCCTGCTTTCGTTACTCATTATGTACAGGGACATACCTATTATGAAAAGGGATGTGGAGATAATAAACTTGATATTCTTTTCAAAGGACTAATCCAACATGTGTACAGCGTACGCAGCACAGGCAATAGGAATATTCTGGAGAGCTCTGTTTAAACGGCAGAATCCATTGTGTGGAATGTAAAGATGTGCATGTATGTGTCTGCACAAATCCTGTGTCCAAACATACGTGCAAACACAGGCATGCATCCTCTCTTCTACTTTCCTGTGCTCTATTTACCATGGGTTTCTTTGCAGCCCTCCCTCTGCTGCCTCCAACTCACCAGTGCTACTTTAATAACAAAATGCTCTGTAAACAAACTCTTTTGTTTTTTTATAACGGTGATACCTTTTTTTGCCTACAATCCTGTGCTAAGCTGCTTTGGATACAAATAATTTTTCATTTCTCTCCTCAATCAACCTTCTTGATTCTAACTAAGGCAGAGAAAAAAACCAAACCAAACCAAAACAAAAAAGACCCACCAACCCACACTGACTTAGGCATTAATTCAGGGACCAATTTTGCAAATGTTCACTTGGGTAATCCTTCCTCAAATGAATAATCCCTCTGGCCGAAGCAGAGTGATTAACAACAATGCAGATTAAGGTTTTCAGGATTGGGCCCATGCCCTGATGCTTGGGTTCTCACCCAAAGTTTGGTGGATGATGATCCCTCTTCTTTTGTTAGATATTATTAGAGGCCCACATGCAGCTCTCAATTATTTCATTTGATTACGTAGCTAATATGCCCTGATCCTGTCAGCACTCCCTGCAAAGCCTAACAAGCTGAAGTAAACAATTCCAGCTGAGTTAGAAGACTTGGCAGGATTGGGCCCTGTAATAGCAGCTGTGAGCTGTGTCTGATTTGTGATCAGAATGTCTTTGCTATTAAAAGTCTCATGTTTCATTTAGAAATAGCCTTAATAAAAAAAGTGAGCAGAAAATCTGTGAGTATATGAGCTGATATAGCTAACCAGATCTAAAGAAGGAGAAATTGCTATTTAAAAACAAAAGTCACATATATTTTTATTTCTCTGAAACAAAACTTGCCTTCTACTTAGCTTATCTATTTAAAAATAAAATTCACGTATATCGCTTATTTATTTGGAACAAAACTTGCCTGCAATTCTTTTTACATCATACAGCGACTGATGGTTTTGTGTGCCATGGGTCCAGGGGTTTGAAGTTCAGGAGAAGAATCCCCCTCCAGCAATCTTTCGGCCTATTCCTGCCTTTCTTCTTTACTTGCTCGTTTCCTGGAGAATGAAGACAGTCAGGACTGATGTATCGCTGTGTCCCCCTTGCCTGCACCACACGGTGTTCATTAAAAACTTGCTGCTAGCAAGGGCCTGATCCAGCCCTCCTGGAAGTCATTGGAAAGCTGTCTATTGACGTCATGGGGATGAGGAGCATACTAATGCATGCAAGTACCTTTACTAATGCGGCCAGTCCTGTTAACAACACCGAAGTTGTTCACAGGATTAACAGCAATCAATCAAGCCGTTTGAAAGGCACATTAAAAGCCAAAGCCTGGTCTGCAAGCCCTTTCTCACAGGAGGTGTGTATATACCTGTGGCTGGTCCTGCTGCATCCTTCTGCTCCCGGCCTGCCCGTTTCGGTGCCTTTTTCCAGCCGTGCTGATTTGAGGTAACGTTTCTTCTGAGGAGGTAAAAATTGATGGCCATTTATACCCAAAATAAATGGTGTTTGTGTTCTTTAGGGAAAAAAAAAAAAAAAAAAGACTCACTAACCAGAGTGAGAAGCAGGAGAAAATGGGGCTGCAAATAGTTGTGAGAGGGGGCTGCTTTTCCACTGGATGTATGCAAGAAAAAAAAAAAAAAAAGAAAAGTGCTTTATTTTGGTACCAAGCAGATAAATAATTTTTGCCCTCCTGGAGAAACTGAAGCCTGTTACAAAAGACCTTATCCTTACAAAATTCCTGCGGACTTCTTTGCTTCTGGATTGCTGAACTGGACCCACTGTGATTACACTGGGAACATTTCTCACTGGGGAACTGTTCAGCAAAAGCTGGTTTATAGATAACAATTTCACTCCTCCTTTGCCTGTATCTGTTTAAAATCCGCTACAGCCCCTTGTACATGTGTAAAGGTGCTTATGGGGTATGGCTTATTTCCACCCACAGCAGCAGCTGTGTTCATCTTGGAGCCCTTGTAGCAATATTTGTGTCCGTATTATTTCATCCTGCCACCCCTCACAGCTGTGCCTGTGCACCAGGGGGCTGTACTTGAACAGCATCCATTTCTAAATGACTATACTTACGGCTCTGTGAAAACGGGGCGTGGACCAGCTCAAAGTTTTAAAAAATAGAGATTGTTATAAAAGGGACACCCGCACTGAGCAGCAAAATGACGCTTTTTACTGCCCTGTTCTTTTTAATTGCCTTTCATTTGGGATAAGCCGTAATTGCAGGCAGAGTGGCCTGCTCGTGGACAAGGTGCTAACAGAGCTATCCCTGGGATGGATCAGTGCCGGATGTTGTTTTACTTTTCAATGTAGTGGACATTCCTTCTTAAAAAAAAAAAAAAAAAAAAAAAAAAAAGGTTTAGGTCTTCTTTCAGTGAGTCCTCCTAGTTCTATCACGGGTGTGGTTTTAGGGATCAGAAAGAGCGGATATTAGGATTTTTTAGGCGGGGGGGGAGGGCTGGAAGATTTTGTTTCATGCGGGTTTTGTTGTTGTTGTCATTCTTTTATCACAGTCCAAGGCACAAGGCAGGATTTGAAAACAGGTGAGTCACGGGGCTGGGAATTTGGGAGTGGGGCTGTCTGAGGGTTTTTACCCTCCCCGCGGCTCCTGGGCTGTCAGATCTCCGTGTCTGTAGCCTTTAAAGGTTGTAGGAGTGCGCCGAGAAAGGGAAGACGGGCAGACCATCCCCCTCACCCCCCCGGCTCGGACCCCAGCACACGGCACGCCTGGTCAGACGGCAGACAATGCGCGGTGCCTGCCACCAGCCCGGCACCAGGCGGCTGACAGCCGCTGCTGCCCGTCAGCGCCCGGAGATATTTAAAGAGCCGTAAAAAGCAGCGCAGGCTGCCGGGGGCTCCGCGCGGGTGTCGCCCCCAGGTGCGGGCCCCCGGAGGGTGGGATAGGGAGGCTCCTCGGGGCCGGTCCCGTCCCGCCCCCCGCCCGCAGCGCTCCCCTCGCTGGGCTCAGCGGTGGCCCCGGAGAGGGGCGCAGTCCTGCCGCCCCCCCGATCCACCCCCGCTCCTCTGCTGGCAGGACACGGGAGCACTCTCAGACACAGGAGTAGTTGGAATAGCCGAGACACCTGCAATGGGGTGATTTTCTTTTTTTAAGCTTTTTTTTTTTTTTTTTTTTTTATTGGGGGGCGGGGGGGGGGGGGGGGGGGGG
>VZRR01001440.1:547751-693891 GCA_013398015.1 Oreocharis arfaki | reverse complement strand
GAGAGAGAGAGAGAGAGAGAGGGAGAGAGAGAGGAGAGAGAGAGGGATCATTTATCTTGCTTGGATGTGTTTAACACATATCCCTGAATTAAGCAAGATAGTAACTTCATTTCCCTTCATTTCATTTCTGTTGTAAAGCTGCAACCTAGGAAAAAAGCCAGGTGGGGAATCTTGTCACCTCATCAGACCAAATTGCATGAGTTCGTCTCAAAACAAACAGTCATTTTTAACCTGCTATAAGTTTTGGACTTTGGAAAGAAAATTTATGATGATGATTGTTATTTTGCAGGCTAGGGTTTGAGGAAAGCTTCAATAGCCATGGAGTTGCCAGAATTTCAGAGATCGGTTTTATTTAGTACATCCGAGAAGAGTTTGAACTCCTTTCTAGCGATGCCGCTGATTTATTAGCTAATCCTGATAAAAATGTGCCTCTGGCTACCTGGAAAAAAATTACTTTCTTGCCAGTAGTGATTAATTACTATTAAGTCAAAAAGCGTGATGGGGCTTTGAAGAATGAGGGTTGTGTTTGGCTTTTTTTTATTATTATTTTATTCATTTTATTTCATTTTTAATCTATTTTTTCTCTTTTCCCTTCTCTAAATGCAGTCATGTGAAGCATTGTATTCACTCAGATGTCCTTATTTTGGCTTTGCTTTGCAGGCATAGGTGAAGAATTGCATAAAGATAGTCCAACTTGGCTCACAGGGGTAGGTTGGCAATACAAAACCCCAAGATGCTTTCCATAAGAGATGCATAATGCTTATACATTAATTGATCCATCACTCTCAGTTGATTTCATTCCTAATTCGGGGGATGAGGCTGTGGCAGTGGTATACCCTGAAGGGTTAATAGTCGGCTGTAGTTTATTTAAGTGTACGGAGAGCAAACCTTGGGTGTGGAGGGGGAGAAGGTGGGATTGTTCTGGGAGGAGGGAAGAGGCAGGAATTAGCTTAAAGTAAAAAACCAGCAACCGGAGTAATTTCAGGTGTAAATCCATTGAAACAAGATCAAAGGATGTGTATTCTTGAAAATATTATGAAGATATCCTATTGCGGTGCCCCTGTATAGCAGGAGGAAATTGAAAATTAAGAACCTGAAGATAAAGTACATTACTATGCCCTCCTCCAAGAAAAACTATCACAAAAAGAGAGTGAAGTCCCAGGTTCTCTCACCAGCAGCTCTGGCTGATACCAGTACAGATACTAGGAAAGATGCAGGGGATTATGATTCTCTTGCAGATACGCAAAGAGAGAAAGGGTACGGGGGAAGCAGCATGTGGGGGAAGGCGGGAAAGGCTTGCCAGATCACCGAGAAAATAAGCTTTCATGGCACGAGCGTAGCTGCTGCATGTTTCCCCCATCCTCGCTTCTCTCCACACGGGGCAGGAACAGGCTCCTGCTCTGGTAGTTTGCTGTAGGGTTGGGAAGAGGCTGTGTGCTGAGATCCACGGGTAGAAATCTACCGGGGCTGAGCTGACCCACCCACGCGCTCACACATACAAGCACACACATGCACGGAGTTAACAAATCATGCTTTAACAATTTAGCAAGACATTCATTCATAACTTCCCCCCATCTTGTCTAGCAGTGGAGTATGCTTAAAGGCTGAGTTACTGGGAGATATAAAGGTTAGTGCTCTCAGGACAGCCATATTATAATGCATTATCTTTGAAGTCATTTAAGGCCAATTTAAGTGGTATTTAGTATAATATTTATGAATTAATGTAATCTAAATATAGGACTGTCCCCATAGGTTTAAACAGTCTTTTCCACTGAAGCTTGCTTGTACCCAAGGCCTGGGAAATGTTTTAATTTAAAACGCACAGGTCTCCATAATATTCTATTTAGGAAGTCAGAAGAAATCAGCATTCCACACTTAACTGAGATTTACTGAAACACATGCGGGCGAATGCACTTGAAGTGTGGAGATAGTGTGCACTGGGAAAGCCAGAGTCTTGCATAGACTTGAGACCAACAACGCTCTTTGAACCCTTATTTAGGGGAGGAAAAAGCACAAACCCCCCAAAACCTCCTTGAAATCCACCGCTGCAGTCCTGTGATTAGGGTGTTTTCCCTACCTGACCCGAACCTCACTCTGTAAGCATCCAATGCAGATAGAAAAATGCAGTATGAAGAGAGCAGTTTAGTTCTTTCACAGGTTTACCATCTTAAAAGTATAAATCATTTTGAAATTTAAGACATCTCTGGGGTAGGGAAACAAGGCTTCCATTCATTATATTCTGTTCTGTTTGATTACAAAGATAGATGATAGAAAAATTAAAACCTTGTTAAGTTTAAGGGTGTTTATGAAGGTTGTGGATATGTCAGAAATTCAAAGGCGCAATGAAAATGAGCATTCAGTTAAGGTGATGTATTTGTTTATATGTAGAAATGTATAGGTTTGTGTGTGTGTATACATTCAGAAAAAGAGATGTATGCACATTCATGTGTACAGCCTTTGGGAAATGGAAATTTAGTCGAAAGAAGCACAACGCAATACAGGTGCTGAATAAACTCCTCCATAATTGAAACATAAGACTTGCCTGGCTGAAAGCAACACATACAGCATTTAGTATGGTAGTAAACCAAACAAGTTTTAGGGAGGTAAACGCACAAATAAACTGGAATAAAACAGAGGAGACTTTATGCCTTAGGTCTAAAGAACAACCCCTTAAAACAATCACAATGCAATTGGATAGCTTGATGGAAGAGAGGAAAAAAGCAACCCCCTGTACATTAAAATCTCCTGTACAGATGAGCGTCTATGTGTTTTGATAATGTCAAACAGATAGCCCAGATTGCTTCATAAATTAGAAGGGTATACGTTAACTCTTTTTTTTTCAGGGGTCTGGGCATGGATTCTGGTTTCTAAAAGCAGCTGCAGCCAGTTATGATGCTGTTGTTACGGTTGTGTCAGCATTTCCAATACAAACTCCAATTTTCTGGGATCTCTTGCTTGCCTGTCAAGTTTTGCACTGAAAGCTGTTCCTCAGCTAGTCCCACTACCATATGAACTAATCATACTTATAAGATGGATTCATTTAAAAGTTACATTAATGTGGAAAAAAGGAAGAAATTGAAGTTTGTGTGCCCACAGTTTTTGTTTCTTCTCTTACGTTTCTTCAGGTTAGACTTATATTCCCTGCACTTTTACAGGTTACGATTGTTTCTGTCCCTCAATATCTACCTATACTGGTGCCTTTGGGCATTTCATGAAATAGAAAAGGGTACTTATTATTTTCTAAAAAAAAAAAACAACAAACTAATTAGCAGCAACATCAACCAAATTTCACACTACCTACTTGTCCCTACCGAGGTTTTAATTAAGGGGTGAATCAGATACTCACTAATTTCTGAAAAAAACCGGTAGGAACAGGGGACAGTTTTCTTCGGTTTTATGTCATTTTTTTCCTGTATTGAGCCAGGAAAGATCAGAAATTTCCGCACTGAATTAGAGGGAAAAATTGAGGATCCTTGTCACCTTGCATGAAAAGTGTGGTTCATCTGGTCCTGCATCCCACATCGGCTGGTGGCCAGTGCCACCGACGGGGCTTTCTTTAGCAGAGGATTCAAATTGCATAGCATAATAAAAGCCAGGCAGCTGATGGAATAGTCTTTTGAAGGAGATTGTCAGAAACTACCTGGAAATTTTGTCTGGGTAAAGAGTGAGCAAGATTGCGGAAAGTGTCTTGTGCTCAACCAAAAAGCGTATTGTACCAGACAGGGAGAGCAGGCAGAGAGCCCTCTGTTCGTGGTGGTCAACAGCAAGGGACGGAAGGGGTTGAGTGATCACGGAGGGTCTCCTTCAGCCCTAAGAGCTGGAAGTATGCAGCCACATTTTTCAGGAAGACATCAGGGTGTTTTTTTACCATGCATACCCTGTGCACATGCATACCAGCCGCACTGACCCGACAGACCATAACGACACTAAAGGAGCTGTTACTGTCCCTCCCGTCAATCAAGTGTGAACCGAGGCGGGTTTATGCGACAGGCAGTAATGGTTCCAAGGGAGAAAAAGGTGGGGGAGATGATCTGGGCTGTTGGACCGCTTACCTGCATTTAAAATAGAGAGAAAGCATCAGAAGCCCAAAGACCCATGTAGGTGTTGGCTATAGCCTGAAAGTAATATTCCAAAAAAGCAGGTGGCTGCAGAGCTCAATGTGACTTGTCCATCAAATACTGTGCGGTTCCTGCCCCATAAGAGTTTGCACTAAGCAGGCGAGGTGTTAAGGAAACTAAGTTGAATCCTGATTTTAACAGATAGCTGGTGCTTCATTAATCCCTGCGTCACCTTTACTTCGGAAGCAAAGGCCTGTTACCTGCTTGCTGGGCAGAACGCATTGAGATTTCTGCCATCACTTCAGTGGCTTCACATTCGAAAGTCCTGCTGCAGGTTTGCATTTACTCATTATTTCACATTCCCTTTAAAATTCTGGACAATGGGTTTACATAGCAAACCTCAACGCTTGCACCTAATGCTACTAATTTCTGTGCTTGCTGGCTTGTGCCTTAACTAAGCTTTACTTCTGTAAGTGAAACTAAAACTAAAACAAATCTGAGGAACTGACAAAAGCCTGATCTCTGCCTCATTTCCCACTCACTTAAATGTTCCACCGATGCTTGTACGACTGTTACTGGGGTTTGCCATGGTGGACTGACCCTTATGCATTAAAATCTTATGCTGCAGAAAAAGGGAAAAATATTAACCATGGTGAGTAAAAGTTATGGTTTTCTTCCACCATTCCTCCACTTACTGAGCTGGGGTATGTGTTACAAGGGTCTCTCTTTCCCTCTACCTCCCAGGGAGCCATCGCCACATTTTGGGCATCTACTGTGTCACTTTGTCTGCGCTGCATCTCTTGGTGTGGTCTGGAGTCAGGACGTCACCACAGAGATTGCATTTGTTTGCTTTTGTCACTGTGAGCCACATCCTGAATGCACATACAGGTGAATGCAGCTTTTAATGTGCATTCATTATATCCAACTGACATCCCCTTGAAGGAAGAGAGGGCTTATTATTGTCGCTCCTTAAAATAAAGATGGATGAGAGCTCTAAACCTCTCAAATAAAGTGCCTGACCATACGTAGTAGCTAAAAATAAATCATATATGGCCATCTATTCCATGTAAATGAATGGCAAGACATATAGATATAGACATTGTGTTAAGTTTGTCAAGCAGAAGCAGCCAAAAATATTGATCAAGGCAAAGGGGAAAAATTGATAATGAACTGGACTCCAAGAAGACTTTAATTGACAGTGACTTCTGTGAACCAGCTTTGGACAGTATATATAAACTGACCACGATGTAACTTTATTGCAATGCACTCTCCTGTAATTAATTGTCACCTTTGTTAAGACTGGCTACAGATCAAAGGTTTAAAGATACTTAACAGGTTCTTAGTAACAAACCCTTCAGATGCATTAGAAATATCCGACAGCTCAGCCAATGAGGCATGCAGATTTCGATCTACCTCACCCTTATCTGTTTATTTCTCCCTCCTTTGTTGAACACGGAAAGTCATTGTTTAACATTAACTATTTAATAGATGACTTTGTTGGCAATTTTGATGCCTCCAGGGATATATGATTGTGGTGACAGGGACCTTCACTGTAAGGTCTTTCAAAGTATTTTGCCAACAGAAAGTTGCTTACGGTTTGGTAGACCAAGGTGTTGTGCAGACTCAGTTTGCAATGCAGACTATTCTTACCCCTTTACATAGCTGAGGTGTTTAATTTCCTTATTTAAACCCAGAAAACATAAAAAGAACACAAAACCTTAAAAAAACATACAGAAAAAGCGTAGCTGAGAATGAACTTTTATATGAAAACTGCGTATGCGGTGAGATAGAAGTGTTCCTGACGTGTTTGTATATCACACACATGCAACCATTTATTTTATGTGCACGTTAATGAAAACATACATTTGGTACAGACAGGATAATGTAGGTCTCTGAATAATTCCTTTCTGAAAGACGGTACAGAGAACATACTCTTACGTGAAAGTGGCAGGTGACTTAACAGGGTATTCCTGGAATTATATGAGAAGTTTAGTATGATACATAACCATTTGCTCATTATCCTATTTTAATGATACAGTCACAATTAATTGATCTCTGGTTTGTTTGTACATTGTGTCTGAGTCTCCAAAATATTTTAGAGGCTACCAGGCTGCCTTCCCAGTGCACCGGGGCAGATAACTCTGGACATGCAGCTTCTTCAAACAGAATAAAAACGGAGCTTTGCAGACAGAGTTGGTCTGATGAGATCTGACTGCATATTTGGCCTGTTTCTAATTCAAATGCCTGTGTATATACTACACAGGGACTGCGTGTGCATGCATGTACCGAAAGGGCAGACTTACATTTGCACATAGTTCCTCTCCTTTCCAGTCCCTAAGGATAGATTCGCTTCACATAATATGCATCACTCACTGCAAAAGCACACAAATATTTCTCTCGGACTTGGTAGCTTCTTGCAGGTAGATGTATAAAGCAGCATCAGCCTAATAATATCCCTATAAAACAGCACTTCCTTCCTAGGATCGAGAGGGATGAAGGTTGTCAGAAGATCAAAAGATATATCACAGTGTGCTTGTAGAAATCCCCTGATTATGTTTCCTCTCTATAATGCTCTAATTCACTATTTGATCAATTGTAAAAGGGCCAATGCTTTAGGAGAGAAAAAAAAGTATTAGGTTACTAGATGCTTCAGGGTGAGTGAAAATCACACCTAAAATTATATGTAGCAATACAGTAATGAGCTTATCAATACTTCTTTAAGGAATCTGACAGCCCTATACGAGAGATTCAGTTCTGTGAGCAAAGGTCACAATATAGGTATTGCTTATTAAGACTATCAATAGCCTAGTTGACCAATCTAACCAGAGCCTGTACAATGTGCCTGCTGTTAACGGGCGGGGAGGAGAACTATGAAGAATTTACGGAATTGCTCACATGTAATATTAATAATATTGATTGATTCTAATAATATAATAAGGAAAAGATGCATTTCTTTGAAATAGTGCATGGAAGCAGGGAGAGAGTGAGATACCTTTGCCGAGCAGATTGAATTGGTTTGCAACTCCCTGAAAGTTAACACAGAGAAAATTCAGTTTTCTTGCCTATGCTTTGTTTCTTGCCCATGCTCTGTTTCTTGCCCATTATTTCACCCATCGCAGACAGAAACTAGATGTGTTTTTCTCTATGATCAGGTCTTGGCCCAGCAGGTGCACAAAAGCCAGGGACCTGAGAAACTTCTTGCAGCGAGGATCATTTAAGGGATGGGGGGAAAACATGGGGGAAATAACATATGTTCTACACTGTGTAAAATCTGTAATTGACAAGAAAAGACTTTGCAGAGCAGCCACACACCTGCCCCAAAGCCGGCTGAAGTCCAGAAAAACTCTACCTTGCCTGCAGCAGTGTTTGGATCGGGCCCGAAGTTACGGGCAGTTCTGCGAGATGCTGCTGGTTGAAGCAGGAGCGGCCGATAACACACGATGTGACTGACTTAAGGTGGTTACTCACCTAAACCCAGACACACAGACCCGGCTCCATCCGAATTTCATAACTACTCCCTCTGCAATGGTAGGCTGCCTTATCTGGGTAAGCTAGTTCACTCCTACTGCTACACCATTCAGCTTCAACCGTCTCGTTCCAGTGTCCGTATGGTGGCTTCAAGAAGGTTTGCATTTCATTACGCCTTTTTTTTTTTTCAGTTTACAGGGCAAGTGTTTTTCTTTTGTGAGCATTTAATTGCTTTTAAATGTGATTTATTTGATCGTATTCCATCTTCAATAATACATGGATGAGGATGCAATTTTTCACCCTCTTTTATAAAGATATATTGTTATTCAATTATGCTATTCTGCGGGATTTGTTCTGTTTTGTGCATTCAGAGGCAGCTTGGTCATTTTTTTACTTTGCTTTTCTTCTTCCTATCTTCTTTTTATTATTATTTATATGGATTTTTTTTTTCTTTTTAGAAAAAGAAATCTCATTCAAGATACTGGCAATAAATGAGAAAAGTAGGAGTGGAAGTGAGGAATGGGCAAGACAACCAACAAAAATCTTTTGGCAAAGCCTTTAGAAGCATACCATTGCTTCATGTTTATTTGCAAGAGGGGATAAAGCCAATTTTAATACCAAAAAAAAAAAGAGTATCTTCAAAATTATTTAACTCCAAGTTTAGTCATTGACAGAGAAAGGAAAAAAAAAGAAGTGAGTCAGCCCGTAGGAACACTGGCACAAAATGCACCTAAATATCTCACAGGAGACAAGGGTGCTAGAGTGGTGATGGTTTCTACATTCTGGTAGATTTGGAAAAGTTAACAGCAAATTAAACAAACAAATAAATAGACAAGAAACACAAGCATTGCCATTCCTTCTGAATTATTTGTAGTGGCTTATACACCTCAGAGATGCTCCTTTTAAATTGCTGCCTGTGCCTGCAGCTTCATTCAAAGGAAGGGCATTATCTGGTGGGTGAGGGCGGGTGGTGAGAACGCCTAGGTTCTAATCACAGCGTGGATAATTACTCACCAACACTCTCTGATGGAGTCACTTAAGCTCGGTGCCTTCAGGCCTGAACTGAAACCTGTTGAATCAATGGAAAGATTCCCATTGGCTCAAGTGAGCTATTGATCTTTCATTTCCCCAACTGCAATATTAGGCCAGCTGGAATTTTTTTTTTTTTTTTTTTTTTTTTTTTTTTTTTTTTTTTTTTTTTTTTTTTTTTTTTTTGGTTCTTTTTTTATGAGGGAGAAGGTAATGGCATAAATTTGACATTTACTTTTTTCTGTGTAAAGGTTTTGGTGTATCTCTGATGGTAAATGTGTTACATCAGAACCCCTTTCAGCGTGGATCCGGAAAACATGTTTTCAAAAAACACTCAGTGGGGGCATGGAAAATTAGCTTTGCTCATTTCACTTGTTAATGCATATTTGTCCCTGCTTTGCTAAGAAAGGGTCAATGGCAATTTTGCCAGTTTTCTCTGTGTGAGTAGGGTTCAGCCCTCGTAATTTCTCTGTCTACAGGAATGTCATCATTCACTGAATCAGGATCTTGATTTTTTTTTTTTTTTCCTTCTTGTAGTGAATCACATACATACTCTTCATTGTTATGGCAACTGAGGGAGCTGCAAAGCAAGGATTTGATGAAGGTCTGCATCCCACCTTTCTTCTTTAAGGGCCTGATCCAAACCTATTGTTTGCAACACAGTTTGGATTGAGCTGAATGTATCTGCCTTCACCGGGTCAGTAAAAAGAGCAAGTTCCCTCTAGACAAGTGTACTCCTGCCCTCAGTGCAGGCAGATGGAATTGGCAGTTGTCGCCCATTTGCCGAGCACCGACCCAACACTCTCTGAAGTCAATAGTTAGACTCTGACCCAGCCTCACAAACAACAGACAGACACTGTGAGAATCCTTAAACAGGGATGTGAATATCCCTGACTTTGGCAGAGCAAGGTAGTCCAGAAGGGAGTTTTCACTGCTGATACCCAAGGTGTATGTTGTGGGGGATAAATAACATCCCAGTGTCCTTAGTTATCTAGCCACAAAAAATTTAATTTCGTAATATTTTCATCAGAGACGAGGGGTTCAGGTGATCTCCTACAGGAAAGATCTGACAAACAAATGAATCAGGCTTCTTGGTTTGTTCCTTTTTTAATTATTTCAGTTGTAGTTTTAGTTCATTCATCAATAGCAATATATGTGGGATTCTTTTGTTTGGGGTCTTTTTTGCGTGTTCCCATTCCATCTCTTCTCATGTCTTTTATGAAATAGATGAAGGAGCTGGAGTGTGCTTGCAGTTATGTGTGTGTGTAGAGTTGATTATCTAACCCCTAGTCTATTTGAAATCATCACAGTGCACTCAAGTCAATGATATTCTGTCAAAGGTGGAGAGGAAGCGTGCGTGCAGTGTGAGTGTGTGAACGCAATGCTGTTTGATTGCCTGAAATCCAGCTAAGTCTCGGTTTCAAAGGCCTGGGGGCAGCAGAGAAAGTATTTGTTTGTTTAATTATTTATATATTTACTCAGCTTTACTGACAGTGTTTGCAGATGGGGAAAAAAAAGTTGAAGAAGGAATGTCGGGTTCTTGTTTGGAGGGGAACGTATGTTGTGTTAGCCTCAATCTGTTCTCCCATATAACGGCTGCTTTGTGCTGGTAAATGATCATTTGTTACTGACCGGCTCATTGAAAAAGGCCAGAAAGGTGCTGGTAGAATTAGATTTCACAAGTTTATTCATGAAAGGAGTTGCACAATAGGTGTGTCATTCCCCTGTCTTTTACTCTGCACCGATCCAGGCACAGGACTTCTGGCAGCAGCTTCTTAACTCGAGAAGAAATAGCTGAGCCACCAGCAGACCAGGTGACCCTGCTGTGACAAAAGATACAGGTCTGACTGCTGGGCGAGCAGCTTGCTTCCCCAGCTCGGGCCACTATCCTTGGCCTCTGCCTTTGCTCTTCAAATGCGGCACCCAAACTTTCACTGGCTGGGCTTGCATCCAAGACCAGCTCTTCATCCTGGCTTCCCAGCCTTCCTTGCCTGGTTGCAGGTACAGGTGTGGGTGTGTGGACCACAGGCTTAGATCCATTTCGGGATCAGGCGCCTCCCCCAGGTGCCCCTCCAGGCTCGCTGCCCATTCCCGTTTGTCAGCTTACCATGTTCATGAGTTGTTTATTTTCCATAGCCAAGCTACAGATCTGTTTCCCCAGCTCTCACCATTGCAGTTCACACTCCTCTTCCCTTGGTCAGCTCTGCACCGACATTCTTGCCCTCGTGCCGTCCTTTGCAGAAAACACTTCACCGGTTCATGTCGTGAGTCACCACTCGGATTCCCTCAGACCTCGCTAGCTATCTCTCTTCTCCTTTCTCATCTCCTTCCCTGGCAAGTTTTGGGAAATGGAAACTATTTCATATTTCACTATACTATATTTTCAGAAAGCAAAGCAGCCATGGGTAGTAGCAGAAAGGCCCGCACTCACGAAGTATTCACCAACACAGATACACAAACAGACACATTTCTGTACATAAACTACTGAAGGAGTAGACAGAAAAAGTTGTTTGTTTTTTTTTCCTTTTGGGGTTCAAAGCTCAATGTCCTCTTTCAAAGATTAAAAAAAAAAAGAAATAATGCAGTCAGACTGTAATTTCACCAAGGCAATTATACCTTTTTATTTTTTAACTTTTCTTGTTTCGTAAAATGAGCAGCTGGTTTCTCACACCTGAACAAAGATCCTGCATACGTTTCCCTTTGAATTCTTAAAATTGTGGTCTTATTCTTAATTATCCCTGGCAGTCCATTCTGGGACTACACTTCAGCTTCTTGCAAAAATATTTTTCCCTGCTGTTTTGAAACATAACTATCCTTCACTTCCAGAACCCCTCTCTAGCAATCCCAAATTAATGCAAGAAGGCAAAATAAGCATTTGATGTGGTGTTGCATCAGAGTCTTCTTTATTCAGAGGTAGGTAGGAAGGGATTAGGAGCCTATTTCTAGCCCAGTCTTCTTACTAACCTTCTGTATCCTACCTGATCCCGTTCCTAGACCTTGTTCTTCCTTAGTTTGCTGTGTGTAAAGAGGAATTTATGATATCCAGCTTTGCAAAGAGCTTTGTGTGTATTTAAGGCAGAAGTCATGCTGTAGCTTTAGCGGTGATGGTCTAAGGTTATAAATGAGACCACATTTGTAAGGAGAGGTAATATCTTTTATTAGTCCAGCTGATATAGCTGGGGAAAAAAAGACAGACTTTCTTGTGTGCCTGAGAGCTTGTCTATTTTTTTCTAACTATATCGCTCGGTCTAATAAAAGATATTACCTCTCCCAGCAAGGCTTGTCTCATTTGAGGTGTAAAGCATGTAGGCTGGTAATTTAGGCCTGGTTTTTGTCTGTGTTGAGGGGTTACACTTTTCCTCACTCAGGTGGACGGGGAAAAAGCACCCTGGGTTGGTGTCCCTGTTTCTCACTTTCTGTGATCAGTGGCGGTAGCCATCTCACAGGCATTTGGAGGTGCAGAGAAACTCTGACAGCCCCTGTTTTCTGATCCTGGAGATGTCCTTCTTTTTTTTTTTTGCTGTTCTGCTCCCTTCCAAAGCACCACATGCCCTCTCCTCACCCCTGTGACTGTGATTTATTTATAAAATTGCTGCGTGTATGTGTGTGTGCGTATGTGTGTGGGCAACCACACAAACATCCCCAAGCTGCCGAGCAAGCTGATGAGCATTTTCTAATGTATTTAGCAAGTAATAATGCAAACCACAGGCAAAAAAGTACAACAAAGAGAACAGGTAAAATGCTTAAGCCAGGGAAGACTTTGGGCGGAAGGGGTTTTTTTTCCCGCAGTTGCGAATAAATTGCAGCCCCCTCCATGGCTGGGAGAAGCATTTTGGTGGTTTTTGTTTGTTTGTTTGTTTGTTTGTTCATTTGATTTCATAAAGTATTGCTGAAAATACTGAGTAGCAGGAAAGAATCCAGAAGCAGATAGCTGGTTTTCAGACACAGCAAAATCTGACTCGTACGCATAAGGCAGCAGTAGTCAGAGAACAGCTATTACTTATGCTTGGCTTTACTACCAGGGAAAGCATCGGATCATCTATTCAGATCAGGATAGTCAGCTATGCCAAAGGTTTAATCAAATATTAAATATGGTCAGTAAAATTAAACCAACGTTAGACATGCAAGAGTTCCGTTCCTTTTCAAGCAAGCACTCTGAGAGAGGAAAGTTTTCTCCTGTCTCTCTCTGATGGAGTCCTTTTGTGGCTGCAGAGATTCTTTTTCCAGACAGGAATCCACATGGGTGTATGGATAAATAGATGTGCATGTGGCTCTTCGAATGCGTGTTTCTTAACCTGTCAAGTAGAAACCAAGTTGATTTTTCCCTGCAAGTTCATATCTTTCTCACTCAGATCATTTCCTGTATGCTGTTAACTGTTCACCCCATCCATTTCTCTGTCCGTCTGTCCCTCTCCAAACACAAGGTTTTCTGTCTTGCACTCCCTCTCATCATCTCTTCAATAGAGTTAGAAAGGTACGTGCATGTAGATATGGGTATGTGTGTATCTGCAAAACTGTTCAGGTAAATGTGCATATCTGGCTGCTTATTGATAAATAATACACTTACAAAGCCACATCTGCCTCCTTCTTCTGTACATTTGGGCTGTATTTACACCCTTCAGCTCTTATTCATTCTGACCGAGGACAGGCAAAGGCAGAACATTTTGCAGGGAGTTATGGTTTACAATGTTACCTCTCCCTTCTATTATTCATTCTCTCTGATTTTTATCTAATCTCTCTTTGATTGTCCCGGTGCAGCTTAAGAGACAAAGTGAATTTTTATTACATCATCAATATAATCTCCAGCTAATCAGCATCTGTGTGCATTACCATGCCCCCTTTGGCTTTTCATCTGTGTCCATAAATAATAAGGGCCGTTTTTGTGTGCGTGCGTGTGTTTGTGTGTTGGTATCAGGAAGAGAGTCACAGCTGCACTTTTTCATTTCAGCCAGCTTGTTTTAGCAACGTTGGACCCAGCTTTCTGCAGATTGTCTTGACTATTGCCCAGATTAATTTCCTGGTGCCTAATGCTTAAATCATGGAAACAATTAAAGCAGATGAATCCATACACGTCTTCTTGCAGCAACTGAACTTTGCTGTTAATTGTACACACATTTCCATGGCATTGCAGGCAACACGCCCAGTGCCAGCGGAGTGTGAGGTAGTCAACGTATCCCCCTACTTGGGCATTTAACCTCTAAATTTTTAGCACACACTTGCCACTCTTTCTTGGGTAGGAGGACAGTACATCACATGTCTTTGAACAGGAATATCGGAGACCAGATTTTTGGCTTTTGATTCCTGATATTTTTCCCCATCTTGCTGTGTAGCTCTTAGCCTGCCACTCAGGTCCGCAAATTTTGCAGAGTTGAGCTCCTATACATTTTTTTCTCGTCCTTTTCCAGCTCTGGAAGAACAATGAGAATAATACCTCCCCATAAAGTAAGACTTGTGCCGTACTTGGAAATTCTCATCCTCTGTACAGATGCATTGTGAATTTTAAGCAGAATCACTCTGGTTTCTCTTTAAAATACTCTGATTTGGCAGAGCAAGGCAGTGGCAGTGCCTCTCTGTTAAGCAGGCAGATTTCAGATTGGCTTCCCAGTGGCTTAGGGTGATGCTCTCATCCGACATACAAACTGTAGCGCTTCTGTCCGGTTCTCAAGTGCCAGGATCAGTCCTTTCCAAGTTGTCCGAGACTCATCACAAGCACCGTGCGAGGGTTTGGTTAAATATGACAAAATCTTTTAATTAAAAAAGGCACATACATTTATGGAAAAATTTTAGACTGATACACTGAACAGCAGCTAACCCTTTGGGAAAGAGCATGGCTCGCATCCAGATGTAATGTAGTTATGGTATAGAGCTGTCCATCCAGCAAAGTGTGCGCTTAATTCACATTGTGGAAAGCCTCCCAGAACGCAATAGGTTCTTAAAGTTGAGCAGGTGCTTAAATGCTTTGCTGGATCTGTGGAAATCTGTAGTTCAGATGAAATAATTAAGCGTAGGGGTGTTACAGAAGCCAAGTGAAAAGCATAATTCTGTGACTCAGAAATAACACTCCTTCATAGCTGTGACAGAACAGTGAAATAATGAAAGAAACACAGTGTACCTTGAACACCTTGCAGGGTGGATCAGGCCGAGACCACCTCTATATTTCAAAATATTTCCTTTCTGTATTCTTTCTTCGTGGACAGATTCTGAATAGATTTGGCTTAGGAATGGGATTTGCTTCAAGCAAACAGAAACACAGAATATTTTCAGTTCTCATCTTCTGTTTTCTTTTTTTATAGCAAATCCTTTTCCCTGGCCCCTCCAGTTCCACTCCCTGTTTTGACAAACCAGCTCATTTATCAGATGGGAAAAGAGGATGGGGGGAATAAGAATATTTTTGGTTGCTTCTGTTTTGCATGATATAATCCCCCTCTCCACTTAGCACCTCCGTAAATAGGAGCGCCAATCTGAAATTGGTCACAGTTTATCGAACTCAGGATGAGACCAGATTGGGTCCTGAGTCTCTGTCAACCATGTAATAAAGAAAACAGAGTTTTACACTTCAGACAGATAAATCTGACACTTCATGTAACGTCTTCTGATTTTTCTGGATCCTTTATTCTTTTCTATCTTTTTCTTTTTCTTTTTTTTTTTTTTTTAAATTTTGAATGTTTATTTGCATGTGTACTACTCGGTCTCTCTTTATTTTTTCACGATTTATTTACGCCCCCTTGCACCTTTTTACACCCTTGCTTGCCCAGCTTCCCCAAACCCAGTGGCTAAATCCCTTGGGCAGGTATGAAACCATGATAATTCCTGGATAAAAATCTATCTTGAAGGATGAAGAGCATCCCCCATTTGGAACTGGAAGCCATGAAAAAGAACACATCACTTATCTGAATTTGCTGTTCATCCAAGCACTGTTTATGGAGATTTACAGTTCCTTGCCTGTGCAAAGAGCTCTATTGCATGGTGTCTGCTGGAGGATTTTAGGTGGCGGTATTAGCTGCGGTATTAAAAATGCATCGGAAGGCACGGGGTGGGAGATTAGTTGGATAGAAGGACCCATGAATGAAGGGTTAATTGCATTCAAAGAGGCCATCATATGGAGCAGAAGAGGCAATAGGTTTCTTTTCTTCAAAATTTACTAAATAGCTGGAAACACGGTTTAATGAATTTTAATGGGATCTTTCTGAATCCTATGCATATTGCATCTGCTGACTGTAGGAAGTCAAAGTATTGTTGAAAGGGAGGGTATTGCCCTACTTTAGGTTTCACAGTTCTGTGTTTAAAAAAAAATATTCTGCAACAAGCACTTTATTCAATATATATTTTTCTCCTTATTTAATTCCCCCCCCCTCTATTACAAGTGGAAAAGACTTTCAGAATCTTTGAGCCCTCAATACCATAGATTATTCTGCTGTTATGTAACACATGTTTTACATTTATTGAGCCATCTTGTGCTGTCAAGATAATGGAGGCCTTAGTATTTTCCTTGCTCATGAACCATCGATGAAGACATGGTGATGAATTCTTGTCTTGGTTATATCCATGTAAATCTAGAGGAACTGACTCTCGTGAATTTCTTCTGGGATTACTGTGATATAAATGGGACTGAGGTTTGGCCCAGTCTGTTGGGAGAAAGAAAGAAGGGAAAGAGTTGGAGTTCTCTTTCTCCCTTCCAAGTGTGTATGGGCTGGGCTGGGATCTCACTGCACAATTCATTTCCGTGGAAGCTCCAGCAGAGGCAGCAAAAAAACAATCTATTTGACTTCAATGCAACGCAAACCAGGTACCCACTCACACTTTAGAGAGAGCAGGTTTAAAGCTTTTTCCTAAAGGAAACTGAGGCAAGGCATGCAGTGAGTTTGTCTCAGAGCAGCTGTGTGGATCCAGCATGTATTTTTTATGTCTGTCTTCACTATGTTGAGGTTTCCCATTGCCTTGGTAACTTGAATTTTCTCTTTTGCTTTTCCTCAAAATGCCAGGCACCCTCTCAGACAGCTGATAGGATAAGGCTGCCCTATTTTTTATTAACCTGGGGCCTAGTTCTCCTTTGGGGTGCAGAGAGAATTGCTGAGGCCCTCAGAATAAAAGCTTTGAGGTTCCCTCGAAGCCGGCGGGAACTGACAGGGCTTGGCATCTTACAGGATTGTGTTTAGGTCTAAAGATGGAGAAAACAGCACGGTTTTAACTGCAGCAGCATGATCAGGGTGACAGAACTTCTCTGTTAGAGACAGCGTAGTACCTACATGGAAATGGTTATACTTGCATATAAGTACACAGACATACACACAAATATAGAAAATGTGAAAGGAAAGTAAAAGCAGGCTGGCATTGGGTATTTTTAAACAAATATGACCGTGGCCGCTCCACTGGGATAATATTTTCCATGACCACTTGGTGTTACACGGGCTCTGCAGATCCAGGGGGTGTCCCAGCACAGGAACCAGGGCTTCCTAAGGGCAGAGAAAACCTTAGATCTGGATTTGGAGTGAGACTTTCCAGAGAACAGCAGGAGGACTTTGCACTCAGGCTTTTTAAAAGAAAGACAGGTATTTAAACACTCTTCTGCAGGACTCTAGACAGTAGGGTGTATCTTCCCGGTACGGCGTTGCTTTTTCCCCTTCCCTCCCATCCCTCCCTCATGTGATTCACATCTTTCTCTGCTTACAAGCAGACGATGTTGTGCCTGCTTTAATGGCACAGATAAGTTAGCCGTGCAACTCAGGGCACCAGCCCTAAACCACCTATCCTCCTCCCTTTGAGCTGGAATCAAAACAAAAGATGCCGGCATCAAAACAATCCTGTGCCCGGTAACGGTTACTTCGTGCGCGCTGCCTTAATTCAGCTGCAAGGAGCTCTCATCTCTTTGTACTGTGCCCAGATCTGTGCTCGTCTTAATACTTTATCAATGTGCCAGCAAGCTGCTTCTCTCGTGGATACAGCTGTGCAGAAGCTGTCAGCGTTTTTAAGTAAAGCATTAAACAATACTTCGGGAGACAGCAAATTGTTGTTTCCTTACCCCTCCTCTGGTTCTTCCCTCTTCCCCTCCCTCACCAATCCCAAATGATGAAACCCTTATTTTTATGTCAGCTTCGTGCTCAAATTATACAACACAAATGTGTTTTCCTTCCCCCCCCCACCCCGATGGGACACGTTCTCTCTCTAAGGGGTGGAGAAAGCGAGGCACAGGAGTCCTTCTGGGGCGCTGCAGATTAAATGAACCTCATGAGCAAGCAGGCTGTTTCGGTGGCTCATTCCCCTTCCTTTCCAGGTGAGCTGCTGGAGTGAACCCAGAAAAGCTACCCACCTCACCCAGGTCCTTCCACAGGCACAGCCTGTGTTTCACAGCCCTTTCTAGAGTTTTAACACACGGTGCTGTTGAGAGCTGAGCGTTAGGAGACATAGTTGTTTTGGTTTTTTTCCTAGCTCAGCTGGTGGTTTACTCTGTAGACGCTGAGCAAGTAATTTCTAGAGAAAAATTAAAACTGTCTGTCACTTTTTTTAGTGCCTACTTGTTTTGTATGCTTATTATGTACATGCTTTGGGGAAGGGGGGTCCCTAGCACAATCGGTGTTTCAAGCTGGACGCTGTAAATTCGAGATTGATTTAAAAATCTCAAGATACTTAACTTGTTGGCATTGCCTTTCTGATTCTTGCTTTACGAAACCGGATAAATGAAATTTGCCTGTAAAGAACTTTGAGATTTTCCAAAAAGTTAGCAATTGACAGTCACTTGAAGTATCAGGGATCAGACCTTGTTGGAGTTGCACATGCTGTGTAAACAGATATTTCCTAATAGGAATACTTTGCCAGATTCTTGCTTAAGGGAATCCAGCTTGTTTTGGCACATAATAATCAAGCCACCCCAATTTCTTTTTTTTTTTTCCCCCTCTTCTCCAGAGAGGGGCATTTCTGAGGCACCAGTACCTGAGAACAAAGTTTACTCCCCATATGCCGCCTCCGGCACTGATGCTCTCCTAATAAGTCAGGTCGAATTTGATACAGGCAGGACCAAGGTCAGGCTCGCTTGACTCCGGCTGTCTCTTCCACACACCAGATACAATGCTGCCACTTTGTGGTTCCTTCCTATCTGTTCTGCTGCACACACTCACCCAGCGCTCTCATCCTGCCAGAGCGCATCCCGGCTTTCTCTCCAGGGAGGACTAGTGGCACTCCAACTCTCACACTGCCTGGTCGGGGATGCTATCCAGCCCCATCGGCCGCCACAACAGCCTGAGACCGAAAAAGGGGACCCCTCCGGCAGTGGTCGTCTATTACAAGCCCCTTGTGCACTCCCATAGCTTGTCTCGTGTGGCACCTAAGACCCTCTGAGTTGGAAGAGAGGGTGTAGGGATGCCAATTTCATTTCTTGGACTGACACCACCTGTTTTACCCTTCTCTCCACATCCCTACAGAGGTGGCTGATGATTTTGGTGCAAGAAAAATGTACTTAGGCTAGTCTTTTCCTAAAAATCTCTTCTCTTTATTGTCTGTCTGGTTCTTGATCCTCTTTATTTTTTCTGCCGTTGCTTTTTTCTTATTTCCTTCCTTCCTTTGAGGAAAAGAAGAACACATACACACAAAAACACAGCAAGACAGGAAATTAAACCTTTGCACAAAGACGATTTGGTAAGATGCTGTCTTTTTACTCATTTGTTTTGCACTGATTATTTTTTGTAGGGTAGAAAGGAAAGAGTGAGAGCAAAAAGATGTGACAAGGAGGGTAACTAAGTAGAGGAAAGAAAGTCCTTTAATTTATTTCGAGAGCTCAGACATTGGATATTGCTTTTTCCCTATACACGAGAAAACCAAAAGAGCTTTAAACCCACCAGCAACACTCACATGAATGAAACGCCAGGTGGAACTGCTCCTATTTTCCTGGATATGATAAGGATAATGGCTTCCTCCTGGCGAGTTTCTCCCCACATCACCCTGGTTAAGCAAGTCTTAGCTGTATTGCAACACCATTAGGCATTCCAAGGCTCATTTTAATTTAGTAAATGAATCCATTGCTTTGTACCGAAAGGTTGTTTCAAAAATAAGGCCATAGCAGTTCCTTCAATTCTCTCTTGCACTTTTAGGAGGGTAGGAACAATACAGCCAGGAAGCACTGGATGTCTCTGGCTCCCTGTTCATCCTCAGTACTCCACAGACAGCATGGTTTTCCTCCATGTAGTGAGCTCTCGGAGAGGATCTGCCCCTTGGAGATACTGAATTCCAAAGATCAGGAGGGAACTGCCACAGGTTCAGGAATTTGCATGTCAGAAAAATTGAGGTATATCAAGGATAGTCACTATTTTTGAGGAAGATATGCCCCAGACAGGAAGATTCCAGTGCTCATCCATGGAGGTGTCTTACACTTCCTGGAAACATGTTCAAGTGTGATAAGAAACAGCTGCAATAGAGTCCCAGCAAACCCCAACTTTCAGCTGCAGGCTGGGAATTTCCCCATACCTCCTGCTCAGGGCAGAGTAGCCCAAGGAAATGAGAACAGAGAAAACTCTCCCGCCCCATCTGTCCCTGATGGCTATTACCAAAGGACACAGCTGCAGTCCTCGTGCTGTGCAAACACTGCCACACACCTGACAGTGTATCTGCCAAGAGGTTTAAACTGTTTCTTATTCACACACCCCACAAACCCAGAAAACACTGTGTTCTCTGTGTTCCTATCAGCATGAAGGACCCACACTGCCTGCTCTTAGTGGGGGAGAGGGACAACTCTAGGGTGCAGAGCGCTGTTATCAGAGGAACAAACCTGGTGAGGAGCAGATGGAGGCGGCATAAAGGAGTGGTCTAGTAGCCAGAGGAGTGGAGCTGTGACTGTCATCCCAGAAGACCTTTTTGAAATTGGGATACTTGCAAATCTGACCAAAGCAAGAGGTACTGGGACAGCATTTATGGGGGTGTTCTGCTGTTTCAAAGCCTAAGTGCTTATTTATGCATCCTTTGGCTGGGGCAAAGTTCTGTGACTCAGTTTCCTGGACTGCAAATTAAGAAAGGTAATAACCCCATGTCTGGGAGGGCAGGATGCAAACCCTAGTTCACACCTGTAAAATAATTGAGATGTGTTGAGGAAGGGTCACTAGAAGGGCTGAATAATTGAAAAGGCCACAGGAGATCAATGAACAGCAAAATACGTGGTGTTTGCTGATAATTTTTAAAGCACAGAAGAACATTAACAAATAGACTGTAATATTAAGGTCCTTAGATTTTTTTCTTTCAGTTTAGCTCTCAGTCTATGTTGAGGGTTTGGGTTGTTGATTTTTAGCAATTGTGGTTGCATTTGTATTATGTTTTTTTCAGCAACAGCTGAGATAAAGAGTGCACTGTGCTAGATGTTGTACAGGCATTTACAGACCTGGCATATTCCAAATGGTCACAAACAAGCACACATCCAGTAGGAGGAGAGAAGCACCAGATCATGATCAAATATGTTTGGTTCCTAACCCGGACTTGCACTGAAATTAAGACTCAGATCCTTAAAGGCACTTAGAGCCCAACTCCCATTGAAATCAATGGGTGTTAGATACCTAAATAGCTTTATGGATCCGAGCATAAATAACTTATCCAAGGGCAGAGCAGCAATCTACAGCTGGGTTGGGAATTAAACACAGATTATACAAGTCCCAGTCTGATTTCTTAATCACAAAATCATCTTTCCTCTCCATATTTTGTGCAATAAATCCCCAGCATTCACACCACAACATGGATACACAACGTTCACCCCATCAAATCGCTGGAAACCCGCAGTGACAAAAATGGTTTTCCTCAAACCCAGCCGAGTTATAGACACATACCAGTACACTCCTTCTGTGCTTGAGGTTGGCTTCTGCTCTTCTTTACACCATAGAAACTTCCATGGTCTTCAGAGTTTCCTCCCTAAGTTTACACTCAGGTGACAGAGAGCAGAATCCAACCCCAGCACTACAAGTTCAAACATTTTTCACCCGGCTCTGGGGAGGGGATGGATTAGACAAACTGAACTTTCTGAAAAGATCAATATGGAACATCTCTTTCAATTACTCTCCAAGGCACTAAGCCTGTGAATTCAGTTATGATGCATTTATAAATCTTTCCAGGTGGGGCTGTCTGACATTCTCCTCTTCCACCTTTACTCCCTGCAAATAATTCCCTATTGCCTGGGATGGGCTGGCAGGGCAGTGTTACACAGGGAAGGATCAGGCTCAAGTTTCTCAGAACCAAGACAGATGGGGACCATTTTCATCTCCCTTCCCTAGGCACTAAAATTCACATAATTAGAGAGGCAGCTACAGAACAACAGGAGGGGCCAGGTCCAAACCTTCCAAAAGCCACTGCAAAGTTACTGGGACCAGAAGATGTTGCACAAGCTGAATGAGTGAGTTGCACCCTCCAAAAAGGTCACAGCCATGATGGATTACCAGTATGGATGCAATTATATAGGGGAATGGGGTCGGGGAGCCCTTATGCCGATACAGTTCCTTTGATTCACAGAACAGGTTTAAAGCTTACCCAAAAAATTGTGCTGAAGGTGTTGATTTAAGTTCAGTCATCTCCTACCAGCCTGCTGGCTCTGATACTGCAGGGTTGAAGTGAGGATTTGGAGCATGCAGGGAGAGTTTTCTAGAGGGCCATGAGTCACTACGCCATGGCTATGCTTTTCTGTGCATTTACCTGCCAGGACGACAGGAAACCTGCCAGTTAAAAAAGCATCAGGGTCACTTGAGATGCAATCTGTGTCTCTAATTCTCCCTCTCCAAAAACCCTTGCTTAAGACCAGGCTGTCTGAAGTTTTATTTTGTGCTCTGTCTTGGTGTCTGGTTAGCACTTTCTCTAGAGGCATTAGCTGAAAGGCAGTAACAGGCTCGGGCAGCCAGGGCTGCAAGTGTTTAATACGTATAAGCTATTTAGACGTTGCTTCAACAAGGCTGCAGGATTAACGCATATTAATTCCCATCTTTCAAATCCAACTGCAGACCAGGCCTAAAGACACCACTGCTGGCCAAACTGACTCTACTCCTTTGTGGGTGTTTCTTTCTCAGAGGGTGCAGTGAGACGGCTTTTAGGGGGCATACAGGATGAGCCTGTCTCTCCTCTTAGGGTGTAATAAGATCCACGTGATGGTACACAGAGAGGAAAGAGATGCTGGGCAGTTCAGCCTCCTCTCTGTATTAAATGCACCCTCCTGCTGCATGTGGCATTGTCGTGCTTGGGGTCCATGACCCTCTGGGCAAGAGTCTGTCACCTCTGCTGAGGCTGAGACCCCCACTGCTGGGTGCTGCACAGATGGGGGACAAAGAGAACCTCCAGCCTCAAGGTGCTGGGATGCCAGGCAGGAGACAGGAGACAGCAGATGGATACTGGCAGACATGGGAAGTGTGAGCTGGTGCTGAGATGTTTTTCACTATTTCTTTCAATGTGGCTGGCAGCCATCCCACCCACCTTGCAGCTTTGGGTTCCCAGGCAAGAGCCAGGGGTGAAAAGGGGTTCGGCAGTAGCTGAGGGGGTTTTGGTCCTGGCTAATTTACCCAGCAAATGTGACAGCCATCCTGGGATGTCTCCCACCAGATGTATTCTTGCCCTACCAGGTCTTCTTTGCCCCAGCTTGAGAAATGTCAGGAGGGAGGTATGTCCTTGGGTCTCACCTGCTCTGACAGCAGTACTGGAGTGATTCTTGGCCTGAAAGGGTCTCCTTTGCTGTTGTATCATCACATAGTAGAGACCTCTGCAGCCCTTCACCCCTGCCTTTAAGGAATCAGGAGTTGCAGATGTGGGCAGGTAATAAGAGGGAGCTGGCAGCGTGTGAGAAGGGCTGCAAGTACGGCTGGGGGAAGTGTTCTCCTCCATCTCTTTCCTTTGAGATGACCAAACCTTCAGCAGTGACAAGGGTCAGTCTCTTGATTTTTCACCCACTGGGAAGGGTGAGACTTGTGAGGATAGCCAGAAGGGACATTTAGGCACTAGTGTGACATCTTTTGCCCGCCAAGCCTGTGGAAGCCGTGGCAGTCCAGAAGATGCCCTCACTGCCGCTGGGTGGGAATAACACTGCGGGGCAGCAGCGGGGAAAGCGCTTCAGGAGCAGCTGCAGATCAAGGCGAGTGAAACTGTCTATAACCTGATCCCAACTGCAGGATCAGGCTGCAGGGAGGTTGAAAAGGACCTGCCATCCTCGGTGACAGCATTTGGTGTAAGTGCTAGCCTTATTTTAACCCAGTTGATGCTGTTAATGAGAGGATGTAAAGGCACTGAGGAAAATTTGCATGCAGTGACTGCACAAGGATTGAATCTTTCGGAGTGAAATTTCTAGTGTGAGACAGTCTTGGTAGATGTTATGAAGAATTAATATTTATAGACTATCTTAGCTGGGGATTTCTACACAGAGGTACATTTGCATTCTTGGAAAAGAACTTTTTATGAACTTTTTTTTTCTTTATCACTGAATAGAACTAACTTGTTGATATACAGCATATAATTTGAAAGGGTGATTACTGTCGCATTTACAGATAATTGAGAAAAGTGCATATAATAGATATATTTTTACATTGTAGTGGTTACATTATCTAGAAAAAACAGAGACATGCACATGACTACATTAAAGATTTAGGGCTCTATCCTGCACCATTTAAGTCAATGGGAGTTTGTCACTGATTTTAATGGAAGTTAGATAGGGGTTTATAAGCCGAGGTAATGCAGCTGCTAAGGAATAAATATTGACAAGAGTGGGTCAATATATTGGTGTCTTTTAAGTGCTAAAACCGTACTTTGAGATACCTATTGCAATCTTTTTTTTTTTTTTTTTTTTTTTTTTTTTTTTTTCCGCATATTCATTGTAGCTGCAGTGCAGCCATCCTGCTGCTAAAGAGCAGGACATGGTGGGTACCAGTATTCATTGTGTAGTAGTGACACCTTCAGGTTACTACCAAAACCAGTCCCCTCTGTGCAAGGCACTGCACACACATGTGCGGAGAAAGAAATCTTTAATGAGAGATTTGGTGACTTGACCAAGGACGTAGGGCACATTAGCAATGGAGGTTGCAGTGAAAGCCAGGGACTGCAGCTCCAGGGAGATATCAGAACTGCACACACTTAATCAGGTCTTGCTTGGGAGGTTTGGGATATAATTCACCAGCGGGGATAAAAAAAAGTGCAAAAAGAAGGAAAAAGAAGTTTAAGTTAAGCTCAAAAGTTAATTTGTTATTTTTTTTATGAGAAAAAAACCCCAAACCCTCAGGTATTTTATTTTTTAACGCATCTATGTTGGGACATCTTTTATACTTTTCATAAAATATAATAACAAAACCAGGTCACACCCATTTAAGGAAAAAAAAATTCTTAAAATATTCTCACAGATAAAATTTTTCTTTTTTTTTTTTTTGTAATAAAAAATATGTTTTGAATTTATCCTTTCTATGTCCTGCTTGAAACAACTTGCCAAATTTCCTCCAAATCTGTGAACAGATTTCCTTCTTGCTAAGCTATTTTTCCTCTACAAATATCAGCTGACAAAAAAAAACTGTGCAAGTCTAGTCATCAAGCTAACAGTCTGCTCTCAGCCTCTCCAAACTAAGCAAACAGTATACAAAATAGGAAAGAAATTAGGAAAGAGCCAAAAAGACCAGAACAAAAGCAAAAAGGATTTATCCTCTTAAAGCATCAGCCTGGAGTACGGGGATATTACTCCAAGATGCACAAGAACCACTAGAAACAGCCACCTCCATATGAACAGAGAGAGTGCTGTACTCTGCCTCCATCTAATACGTGAGATTTATAAGTGCTTCAGCTCCCCAGAGGCACTCAGGCATATTGCTATATATAGGACTGTTCCCAGATTACAGAATGCCTTCCCTTGGCTGTAGCATTTTCAGTCCACGGGGATTTTTTTTCTTCTTTTTATTTTCTTTCAAAATCAGCTCACTCCAAGCTGCTTCTCTTTGTTTGCTCCACCACCAATGTTAATCATTGCATGGAAATGGGTTCAATGTCCGGTTCAAAAGCAATCCTAGGCAAATATAGATAAACAGCCTCTACCAGGAAGCGACAATATTTGTGAGGCACATAATGTGGACAATAGATTTGTTTTCTGAACGAGTTAGCTGGAAAATCAGTTAGGGCTCTGCCTCACATTGAGCCATGCTTCCACTGAGGCCAGGGCTGGGGGCTGCGGACGCTGTGCTCGGGGCTGGTGGAGGTCCACAGGGTAGCCAGAACCACCCATGGGTTGGGGCGTGCTGCCTGCATCCCATCCACACCCGACCCATGGAGGATGTGATTCTGCCCCTGCTCATACTCAGGCTTTTTTCTAGCTCAGGAAGTCTTTGCTTTAATCTGAAGCGCTCACAGGGGCAGCAACCATCAGCCTCGCAGGAATAGTGAGCAGGGGAATTGGGCAGTGACAGCTGCTGTTCTCATGAAGGATGTGATTTTACAAGGTTTTGGGGAAGACATGGACAGATCCTGCAAGGGTGCTGAGTTCCATCTGTGCAGAGCTGGTTTCTCTTTCTCTTTGACCTACAGAGAAATTATTCTCTTTGCCCTCCTTCGCTCCGAAACTGGTGTGTGATTTCATACATCTCTGCTTCTGCAATCACTGGCCCCTCCTCCATTTCTTACCCTTTTTTTTTTTGTGCTTTCCTTCCCTGTCATTATTTTTGTCCAACAGCTATTTGTTCAGTAATCTCCCCCAAGAGATTAGCACACTAATAGGCAGTCAACAAAACAAGAAAGAAAGAAAGACACAGTACTTAAAGGATGAATACTTGGGAGAGAGCATCAGTCTTTTGATGTCCTGATTCCAGTCGGGCTTATTTGCTATATATATGTCTATAATAACTATACATCTTCGTACAGCTGTCCTACTGCTGGAACAGAGATTTCTGACTGCCTGGCAAACCTTATGCCTCCCGTTCGCTTGCAGAGAGGAGGAAAACGACGGTGTTCCCAGTACCCAAAGGGGTACCCTGGCACAGAGCAACTCGCGTATGTAGGGCAGCGGGACGGCTTAGCTGCAGAGTCAGTCCACCCATTACACACCATTTCCTGCCCTCTGCAGCAGCAGCAGCCCACGTGCTCAAAACATCTCCACACCTTTCAGTTCAACCTCGTGGTTGTTCCTGTTCCCGTTCGAGGAGTCCGTGCCTCCTGATGGAGCAGAACCTCCAAATGCAGGTGCTGGGCTTTGCTCACTAGTGGCTGCCTGAAAGAATATCGCCCGATCTTTAGTGACCCTACTGTGCTTAGTGGATAACAGCCGGGCACTGAGTACAGATGCAGAGAAAGGCAGGGGCACTCAGGAGGGAAAAGATGGCTGCAACTGCGTCACATTCTGCAGCATGGTCTGACAAAAGCTGCAAGTGCACTTTTCAAAGAAAGTTTGGTTTTTCAGGCATGCTCCATCTTTGGTGGTTGCTCTTGCTTTGTTTTTCCTCAGACAAATTCTTCTTTTAAACTGGCAGTGAAGACTTACTTAGGACTGCATTAGGGGCTCTTGAAAACACCCTGGAAATTGATACCACACACTTGGGCGATTTTATTTTTTTTAACAGATTGGTAGGCATTCTTTTAATTTCCCCCTTGTGATTTTATACAGAACACTTTTTCAGGCAGATCTTTTTGCACCCCTCCAAAGCAGTCAATGAAACCATTTGCATGCATACGATTAAACACAAGGGAGGGGGGGAAAGCAGGAAAAAGCTACAGTTACAACAGCCTAATAATTTCATCTGCAAAAATCCTCCAGACAGTTAACATTCTAAAGCAACAAGTCCTTTTGAGCAGAATTTAAAAAAAATCATGCATGCCTCTAACCATCATTTTACATACCAACAAATCAGGGAGCATATGAAAGCTAATAATTTTAAACCCAGAGTAATATCACACATTCTGCCTCCAGTTTGCCCCGATCCTGCACAGTTGAGGATGGTAGGAGCTTTATTACTGACTTTGTTGAGCATATGATGAAGCAGATGATGCAGTGCAGCCTCCCTCAAGTCAAACGGACTGCACAGGTGTAGCAGAATTTGCCCCCACATTTCTGATAATGCGTAACATAAAACCTCCCACTCAACACACTCCAATACCCAGAAACCAGAGAGGGACAATACGGGGACCTGTACCCGGGGAGCGACAGTGAAAGAAGTTAGATCAGCAGAAATAAATCTCAAATCTTCAAGGTAATAATATAGTTATCTCTTAGGAATCCAACAATCCTAGGCCTCCTCCCAAAAGATCAGAGCAATCACAGTTATACCCTGTGATTCCCAGCGTACACAGAAGAGGGAGTTACATTTAGAGTTTGGAAGGCCACAGAGTTGCTACTTTTGATTTCAAAGAAAACAAGTTGAAGTTTTAAGGTTAATAGGGCTTTATTTTCAGCTCTGATGCATTCAGAAAAATGGAAGAGATCATCCAATATTGTAATGCTGGACTGAAAATCTCTAGACAAAATACATTCAATCATTTCAGCTCAAAACAGTGCATTCTGAGGTTCATAATTGTTGTTTTGCAGTATTTCAATCTGTAAGATTCAGATTTTCTCAGCTAACACACAGGCTGAAAAATGTACATTAAAAAAAAAAAAAAAGTTGAGATTCTCATGTATTCTCACACATTCTGGAGCTGGTTGTGAGGAAGCAGAGCAAAGCACACCAGACTTGGAGGAACTAGAAGAGAGAGAAAAACCAAAAAAAGAATAGGAATGTTTTTCTTTGAGTGTGCGCATGGTGCATTTAGTTATTTTCAGGGTCAGATCTCAAAATTATCCTTTAAATTTTGCTTTGCTTGCTATTCATTCCCATCCATCTTCTTCTGGAGTCCAGTGAACATGGGTATCAGATTTATGAACAAAGTTCATACCTTTGAGGTTTGCTTAGGAAAATTTTCAGCATTAAGGATATAATGGGAAAAGGAAATAAAAAGAAAAGAAAGACATTGCTTCCTTAAGAATGTGAGTACAGCCCCCCTGACTCAGACATATGGAGCACACAATGCCATTCTGCCACCAGCAGGGGCCATAAACAGAGAAAACGAAGAACAGGGCAAGTGTGTGCAACACCTCCCTCAGACGTTCTCCCAGGCTCTCACCATTTTCAGCCCAAGGGATTTCCAAAGCCTGATGCTGCTCACTTCTTTCTGTAGTGAACCATAATGAGATGTTTCATCATTGTGCAGCTGCAACCCACAACTCTTGGAGGCCTTGTACCATAGGTGCATGATATATTCCATCCATATTTGTGCATCTGGTCAGTAGAAAGAAGAAAAGTAATTCAGAGGGCACAATAAAACCTTGAACAGAGCCTTCTGGAAGCACCCAAGAGGAAATACCAGTCCAGAGACCTGCCTGGAGTAGACAAGGTTTGCCTTTTAGGACTGGCATTTTAGGAATATATACCACTAATATGAGAAAAAGAGCGATCACATAATTCCTTGGAGAAGCAGTACGTCTGGAACCAGACCAAATGTCTGCAATAAAAGCTGAATACATGTAAAATTCACTCCCATTTAATGTTTCACTCCAAGCTTCAGGGTCAGCTAGATTAGAATTAAAGTCCATCCAATCTTTCAGATGAGCCTGAAGTTTGAGAGAAACAGGAAGGACTTCTGTTTTTGCAACATTAACCTGTAGGTGAAGCACTAGTGAGCCTTTCACTTGGAACCAGCTATCGGTGCTCAAAAAAACTTGAAAAAGTGTGACTTGAGAGAACAAAAAAGGATATATTTTGTTCATATTTTTATCATGCCTTTACAATATTTTCCAAATGAAAGGCTGGGATATTAAAAGTGGTGACCAAATGTTGGGGTGGGTGAGCTGGCAGCGGTAGAAGCTGGGATGCCAGAAAACCCTGGTCCAGGAGATCCCCTGCGCTGGTGGGTCAGCTCAGAGAACAAATAAGCTCCCCCTGCTCAGGTTACAGGGAAAGACTTCTTCTCCCATCAGGCAGTACCTGTCTGGTACCTGGTCCCCCACTCCGCCCCTTCCCTCTCCCCATTGGTTGTTGTATCCCTCTGCCTTCTCCCTGCCCCTTGCCCCCAGGTAATTGGTTGCTGGTGCTCTGCCAGCCCCCTTTCTGTTACCCCTTATAAGCTGGTACACGAGGCCTGCTCGGCCGCTTCGCCTCTGGACCCTTCGGAATAAACCTTTCAGAACCCATGCACGGAGCCCTCCGAGCTCTCTGCCCCTGGTAACGCCTGAGCTGTCCTGGCCTGGGTGCGGGGCTGTGTCTCGGTGCCATCCATCGGCACGGGGGCTGGAAGTCGGCCTGCGAGGTGCCGAGCTGCACCCCCAGGGCATCCCTTGCAGGGGATGCTTTCGGGTTAAAGCGGCGATTTCAGCCACCCCTCAGCACCCCGCATCAACCAAACTTACTAGCACTTCTGTAACAAGACTTTTAGGCTATCCAACATCCTACAATGAAAAATTAATTTCTATCGTCACCTTACACAAAATGCTGGTTTAAAAGTTTAATTCCCACTTTGTGCCTCTGAAAAATACAATAGCATCTTCTTGCTTTTTGTGTTTTCTGGCTCAGGCCAACATCAAAGTCAGCAGTACAAAATTAAGGAGTGCTTTGGTTTTCTGTTCAAACCACTCTGTATTCCAAACCCAAGTCTCGGCCTCCCCTCATCCCAGGTAGACATTTGCATCCTTTAAATGATCTTGTTTATTCTCAGTGTTGGAATACAGTTATCTGAATATTAATTATGGTTTTAGTGAAGTTCATCGGTTGAGTGCAGGAATTGAGAATTCTTCCTTCGGTTGCAGCCACCTGCTTAGATTTCTGTGTTTATCTGCTTCACTGAGTTTAAATCAGTTTCTGTAAGTGAAAGTCTGTTGCTTTGAGCAGATGTTAATGCTCAGAAATAGTGTACAGTCTGCCATTAGCATATGTAGCATAACGCTAATAAATAGAGGCATGTACCACCCTTGAAGGTGATCCTGATTTCAGTAGAGAAATCTTCCCCCCCCCGTCCTGCCAGCCCCTTTCCTTAGGGAAGCCTCCGGCATATACAGCTGTTAAAAGTGAAGGATCTTCTTCCCACCCCTGGAAAGACCTTAGCAAATGGTCCATTCTGTTTATGCTACATTTGGATGATTAATGATATTGTATAGTGTAACTAAATTGTACTGCTATTATCGTCAGGTCACTGCTGACAATTAGATATATCATCTCTGGGGTTCATATACAGATAACAATTTTAACTATGTGGATAAGTAAAGGTTTGATGGTGTCCTAATGTTAATGTAAATATTACCACACATTGGAAATCAGTAATGCACCGCATACGGGGATCGCGTTACACAGCGGCGGCCGTCGGGGAGCTGGAGCTGGTGAGATGGTTGCAGCAGTGGTTTTCTCCTTTATCTGCCTTGTTAATTTTTTTCCCCTCCCTAAGGATTTGGAGCAATCCATCTGTAAAACATGACAACCGTTTAGGCTCCAAGGGACCCAGCAGCTTTCAAGCAAAGCTGTAATCAAACTGATTTGGAATGTCTTGGGTTTTGGGAGTGGGGAAGTTCAGCTACCTCGGTGCTCTCCTGGCTCCCTGATCAATGCAGGACTTAGAGTTCCAGTACCAAAGTAGAGTCACTGGAAGAAAGTTGTTGCTTGAGCATGGCCAGCTTAGGCATGAGAATGGGAAAATCTGAGAAAATTAGGTCCTGAAAGTATCTTCATGTTTTGTCTCGAGAACAGATCAGCGCTCCTAATCCTGACAGCTGCAAGTAACCATTTGAGAGAGAGGTCGTATTAAGTCAAGATGAAAAATTTGAGAAAGGACTTACTGCAGAAATGCAACATTACAGCTCCTGGCTAAAGTTGAAAGTATATTGGAAAGGTTTGGAGGAGCAAGAATTCAAATTGAGCAAAGCCTCTGCCCCTTTTACTATTCATTCATCAATAACTGGCACATGTCATGTTAGGGCACAGTCTAGAAATTAATTTTCTCACTAATATTAAGAAACTTTATTGCACCAACCCTTATCTTCATAAATCCTGATATATACCAAGAGCAAAGAACACGGAAGTCACTGCAATAATATCAGCAGAAAACTGGAGCATGATAAAAATCAGCTTTACAGGCCTTGCATTTCCATGAGTCTAATTCCCATTTCATAGGGAGGAAAACATAGCAATCTGCACTCAAAAATAGAAGAGAATCACTGGATCAGAGCCCCCAACTGATTTATACTCACAATTTCCTTCTGAGATAGCAGCAGCAAATGTGAAAAGCAAAGACTACCAATAATTCTGTTCTCCTCCCGGCACGAGAAGGGAAAGATTTTCCTAAACTCAAGAAATTACTAGAGTCAGATTCATTGGACAGTGGTTATTTTTAAGTAGTTTGAGCTCCCCACTTCCATCGTTTCAGGTGGGTGATGCATCTCATTTTCCACAGAGGAAGGCATCAAAAAGGAGAAAGTTTTTGCACAGAAATAGAGATGCAAGCTGAGTTCACACTTCAGTGATTATTGTGCACCTTGTCTGCTAATTGAATAATGGGTTTTAAATTAAAAATAAAATAAAATAAAAGCAAAATACAAAACCAAAGAAGAAACAATTAAAAATGCCAGACAATGGTTGCTCATCTTCTTAGAGAGCTGAGTTCATACTGCAGGAGCATATCTCTTGTTGGTAAATTTTTAGAGATAGTCAGATATTGACAATAAAAAATGAAAATAAAGTAGATCCCAGAGCACCCAGCTCCTGCAATAGGAGAAGAGAGATGGTGGCAAGAGGATATTAGCTCCCTACTAATAAACACAGATCAGAGCATCATTTCACTTGACATCCTGCACCTCTTGGGCAAGGGATTCATCTTGAAAACAGTGTTTGTGTCTCTGGGCAGAGGTACCCAATTTCTGTGTGTCTCAGAGCGAAAAAGCAAACTGCTCCCTCTGCTCCAAGCACACCTCTGCTGCAAAATCAGTCTGCCCAACAATTTAAGAGGGAGAAAATAAGGAATGAATGGTATCCATTCATTTTTATTCCATTGGTGTTCCCTTGCCCACTATTTGTACTTATCGATCTGCAACTAAGGGCGAAGGCCAGAAAGAGTAAAGGATAAAGGTAACCCCTAAAAGTGCTGCTGTTCTAGAAGCTGGAGGGCAGAGGAGAGACAAGGAAGAAGAGCAGCAAGAGAAAGGGAGAACAGAGAAAGGAGGAGAGAATTAGAGACAGAGCAAACAAGATTAAGTTTCATCTGACTTATTGGATGTACACTTGGAAAGCAAAAGGCAGAGAGAGGAAGGGCAGGGGGAGAGAACATGAACTGCAGCAAGTTCTGTCCTGAGGCTCCATGCAATGGTTTTGTCAGAGAGTCTGTGAGGCTGGTGCCACTTCGCATGATGTGTAGCTTTAATGAAACAAGGAGGGGGGCAGGCAGGAGGGAAGGGAAAAAGAAAAAGTGACTGAGACTCTCTGTCTCTTGCTCGGTCTCTGTTTCAGAGACCTATTGGCCATAACTCATGCAGGGCAAATAACAAGCGTTCCCCATCCAAATGTAAGCACATTGGCACTTAATCCTATTTTATAAAGGTTATAGTTTTACATAAATCACTCGCTCTAAAATGCACTTTAGTCATCCTCCTCATGTTAAGTTTCCCTTTAAGCCTAACTAGGCAAGGAGGATTTCTCCCACTGGCCCTCTGGACATGACGCCACCAAGATTGAACTATGCTCTCCATCTTTAATATCCCTGGAGGGATTCATCTATAATGATGTCAGGGGCTAAGCATATTCCCTTGCCAGGGCGGGGGAATTTAATCCGTCCTTTTCCTGTCTCGCTCTGGTCCAGCACAGCTAAAAACAAGTTGTTTGGAGAGCAGAGAAAACTGGTGACGTTTCACTTTTGATGTCTTGCTCTCCATGCAGGTTCCCCAATGTCTACTAAAGGGTGAGCTTAGTAGCCTTTTCTTCAGTGATTTCACTATCAGTCATCCCATTAACGAAGTTTATAACAGTCACTGAGACCTCTCCTCTCTATCATATTGTGTTGAATTTGCCCAGTGATTTTCAGGGTTACACTGGAAGGACAGTATGAAAGACAGAGACAGCCCTAGGTAGGCAGACAGCATAGTGCTTGAAAAAACCACATTTCACTAAGAAATCAGCTTAAAAGTACCACTGACATAATTGCTGCCAGTCATCTTCTACGTGTTCTCACACAGACGCATCCCTGATGAGGAAGGCACACTCCAGCTCCTGCACGTTTTCCTAATGACTTCTGTGTTTGTTTCATAGCAGGGTACACAGGCTGTTGAATCATCAAGCACTCAAGGAAACTTCTGTGTCTGGACCAAGTTAGGTACAATGATTTTAGCAACCTCAGAGCAGAAGTACGCTACTCCAGCTGCTGCATTTACTTTTTTAGTAAAAAGTTAGTTAGTCCAGCAGGGTGAAGTGTCCTGCCACTGACATGGAGCTTTATGTGGCCAAAATACAACTTGAGTTATTTCAGCTAGCATAGTCGAGACATCTCTGTGGTCTCTCACTAAGGCACCTTTAATTGAAATTTCTCCTCTCTACTCAGATACCCATTTTCATAGCTATTCTTCCAGTTCAGTCACTCAGATTGTTGACCTAGTCAAGTTTTCTGAGGTTGAACAGATTTTCAGAAATCATTGGAGTGGAGTAGGAGAGAGTCAGGACAGTAACAGCACCATCAGTAGCCTTGACTTCTGGAAACTAATCTAAAGATACACGCTCCTTCCAAGGAGAGAAGGTAGGTAAGTAACATTAGCTGGCAGGGAGGTTGCCCCTCAAGCTGTCTTAGTCCCTCTCCACAGATGAGTTTCTGGTAACCTGCAAGGATACCCTGGATTTCTTGTGAGCAATCCAGAAACATTTTTCAGTTTCCCACTAGCACAGACTCTACCTAGCCTTCGTGTTTAAGAAATGATTCATGAGGTCCAGGTTTAAATGACTGTCTCTGTCTAGCACTAGGAAAGAAGCTGATGCAACAGGAAGAAGCTGTTTTGTTCTTTCTGGCCTTACATCAGAGACAGTTTATGTGACTCCCAGTCAACCGATGCAAAACCACGAGTCATTGAACTAAATTCCCAGGGTCTCATTCAGAACACGACTGTAAATAGATGACGCTCCACTGAAATCATTGTTGTTTAACTCTCTCCACCAACTCTTTGACTCTTCACAGCAACTCTGATTCTAGCTCCAAATTAACATTAACAGCACATAATCCGTCTTAACAGAAAACTAAGGACAGATAGAAGATGAAAAGCTTGAACTCCTCTGCAGAGAGCAATCTCACACCTATGAAATTCTTAAGCCCTCTATGTCAGCCTCAGCTTAAATGACTGTATAAGCCTAAACAGGAATGAGTTTCACCCACAAACAACATGAAGAAAAATTCTACTTACCAGTCAGTGACGATTCATGCATTAGCAAATTCACGGGAAGTTCAAAGCTGCCTAGTTCTGTCACCAGCTTTGCACAGCTGGGAGAAACTCCATTTCCTTGCAATAGTAATGACATTCTACTACAAGAGTAAGAATAAATTTGTTTTCTATCAGACAACCAATAGAAATAATTCATAAGTTTGCCTTATGCAATATGGTGGCGTTTGGAAAGCTCAGCTGCAATCAGTGCCCCACAGTGCAAGGTGCTGTTCATTCTTTAACAAAAACACAAGCCAAAAGAAACAGAAGAGAGGAAGTCATATACTCAAGGCCGTGCAGCCAAGGGAAAAAATGAACTTAAGTTTTTTGACCACCAGCCCAGAGTTCCTTATGCTGCACCATTCTCTGTGCCATCAGTGAGGTCAGAGAGGGTTTTATATTTATGCACTTCACACCATCATTGTGCAAGAGCCCCTCACAACCTGTATCCTTATTTTGCCCCTAGAAGGTAAAAGCTGCTTCTTTTCCCAGTTACATAAGAGAAATTGAGATATAGGAAAAAGCTGGAGCTACAGCCATAAATAAATAAATAAATAAATAAATAAACACGTCTAGACCATAATTTGTGGTACTTATGTCCCAACCTCAAAGGCCCTGCTCAGCTTCTACTCAACCCCAAAAGCACCTATTCCATCAGCATAAATACTCCTTCTCTAACGAATCCATATCTTGGAACAGGGCCCAGGTCTGAGGTCTCCTCTGAGTCGCATAAATGCCCTTACTAGAGCATCATTTTCTCAAATCTCTGCTCCAGAATTAAGACACAAGAAGCAGCAAAACATTTTTATCTCCTCCTATTGCAGCATCCAAAGCACCACCTTGATTCTTTTCAGCACACACTGTTTCTTTTGGGAACAGTAGTAGCTGTCACATCAAATCACTGCCATGCACTTGGTGGGGCACTCACTCAACTGCACTGGTCCAGAGAGCCACCTCCAGCACCAGCATCCCCCAGCTGTGCTCAGCACATCCAGATCAGCTGTCTGAGATCCCCAACCAAAACCTTTCTCTCTCCACACTAATATACAAGACAAATGTTTATCTGAAACATTTAGGGCACTGGGTTTTCTGAGGATTTTCTGTTAAAATCTCCTTGTCACTGAAAACCAGGCTAGGTCATGGAAACACAAAGCTTCTAGTTTCTCTAATAGTTGACAGAAAAAAAAAAGAGAAAACAACATTGCTTTTTCTGCAGAGAAAAACAGGCCGAGGCCAAGGACAAAGAATCAAGTTGCTGTTTTCTAAAACATTGATTTGAACCTGCCTTACACTTAAAGCAAAACAGAAAGACAATAAATCCTAAGAAAGAATCAGCAAAAAACCCACAAGATATCAAAACTCAAGGAGTTCTCTAGTAAATCTGAACTGCTCACATTAAAGTCTTCCTGCTGAAACATCCTAGGAGGACTTTTCTCCTCAAGGGGATGCCAGAGCCACCAAGGTTAGCTTATCCCCCTCCTGCAAACATCTTTGGAAAGTATCACAGCTGGAAGGCTGACGTAGATTTGAGATAGACACACACGCTGGACTGCTCATGCAAGAGACCCCACGCAGTTACAGTGACAGTCACACCTGCTCCAGCTTTGCATATGCAAGTCCCAGACTGCATCTGAACCACGTGGAATTGCTTCCATTTTCTGCTCCCACGTTTGGCTGCACAGAGCCACAAGGCAGGGCAGAGCAGCACATATGCTGTACGGAAAACAAAGCGATAAAAACAAAATGTCATCAGCGAGAAGCAGGAGATTCTTTAGCACTACTGAAAGGTGAGTGACAAGAGAGTCTTCTTCCTTTTTTGAAAGCACCAAAACAACACCGGTTCTCTCAGCTGCTGCCACAGCAACCTGTGAACAAGGAATATCAATTTTATGCAGTCACAGAATAGACATCTGGTTTAGAAGACACTGTCCACATGCTGTCAACAAATATTTCGTGTCTGTGCTCCTTAACACTAAACACCTTCATGGGCCTTTCCATTACATAATTCCTCTAGTGCAGCTGTACCCAAACTTTTGGGTCAATGCTTTTCTTTTTGCTTTCTTTCTTTCTTTCTTTTTTTTTTTCTTTTTCTTCTCCTCTTCCTGTTTTTTTATTCCCCTGGCAAACCCACTCCATTTCTGGGAAAGTATCAGACAGGCAACTGATGTCTTAGCACATTCTGCTGTTTCCCCTAAAGCCCTCCAAACTAGTTCCTGAAAATTGCTCTTCTTCCTGTTAGGATTATCCAGAGAAGGTGCAACAATACAGGATTAGGACAAAAAGCGGTTCTTTCGCATAGTTTGGAGAGGGGATACGCTTTTTTTCACTCAGAAAGGAAGATGGACTTTTGCAGGCTCCTCTGCAAAGCTCTGCTCCTGTTCCTGACAGGTCTCCAGGCTGAAGTTATTTCACATGGAGACGAAGAACAGGGCAAAGATCAGACCTGGTTCCCACTCACTGCATTTGTCATGCAGGTTCCCAGCTGGTACAAACTCACAATTCTTTGCCAAAGTCAATAAAGCGACAGCTCAAGTGTTGGCTGTAAAGTAATTTTCTTTTTTCTTTAACTTTTTCCTTTTTAGAGCTATTCTGTGTGAATTAATGGCCCATCCACAGCGAGGGTGATGTGGAATTGCATCTAAAATGTTTATGTAGCAGAGTTGTTGTTGAAATCCCTTTGAAGCTATACAGCTGACTCTGGTTTTGAATTGAGCTCTTTAGTCACTAAAAAGGAACTACTTCCTTGTTTCTTCATTTATGGACATAAGTTCATAAGCTGTCCACCCAGAATGTGGTAGTCTAACTCTTCTCTTTCAGGAAAAATAAGAATGGAAGTCGGTGAGTCAGAGCTGTAGGGTAGTAACTCCTTAGCTGCTAAGGAATGTATAAGCTCTGAAATTCACTTTCAACAGAAGCAAACACCTCATAGGAGAAATTAACAAGTGGGAAAAGTAATTGCTATTCTACAGGCAGTTGTGTTTAAAAAAGTTTGGCACCTGAGGTATCCCCTTCCTGTCCACAACCCTTTGACTCTCTCTACATGAGAAGTTAGGAGAGGTTTTATAAAACTGTACCAAAAAATTTTTGCAGCAAGCCCTCCTTATAAGCTTAACCGATTTGCTTGCCCTTTGAGCCTTTCTTAGTTTTGTCGCTACTGAAGTATCTATTTCTATTTCATGGGGGGAATTATCAAAGCCCAATTAGGAAGAAAAACAAAATGAAACAAAACCAGAAGAAACCTCAAAACCTTTCCATTTATTTATTTTATTAAAAATAATAGCAGTCATAGCAAATGCTCCTGAGAACACTTAAAAATAGTCTTTCCAATACTTATTAATTGTTTATATTTAATTTCCCCTGAAGACACTTGGAAAAGCAATTTACTCAAAAAGCAGGAGGACACAAGTTCAGGACTGCACCAGAAGCATCACATAATAACATCTAAGCAAGTCCCAATGTCCTCTCTTTTTATCATTTCCTTCCCACAAGCTGTATCTTGTCAAGGTTTCCCTTCTACGAGAGCACTTTCTAGCCTACCTTTCAGAGGGACAACTTCTTAATGCAAGGGGTTGAGGCATTGCAAAGGCCCTAAAGAATCTATTTTGCACCAGTAGTAGACTGCTAAATCTCTTTGTTTCAGATTGGGTGTATCCTTTTTTCTTGCTTGTGAGCTTTGAGTTGGACTGTGTGTTCTCAAATAAAGCTAGTCATGCCTTCCCCCCGCCCCTCCCCCTTAAAGTCTAGTATTTATGTTTTTCTTTCCTAGCTGATCTTGGTTCTGAAAACTGTTCCAACTTGACCCCCTAAAAAGTCATCTCTAAGTAGACTTCAAACATGGAGGNTTTTTGCTGAAAGCTTTGGATAGACCCACTCTTGCACAGTTCCCTGGAAGTAATTCTCATTAATACAATATGTTAAATCCCAGTCTCAAGAAGACTTTGATGTGTAGGCTTAGGAGATGCTCAGGATTGGATCTGTCCATTAAGAAGGGCTTGCCTGGGACGATGAGTTTGTGCATTAGGGCCTAGAGCTGTTAGTTTAAACACAAGTAATAAGATGAGGCAATTCCTGGATGTAAGGCTATATATAGCACCACCTTTGCCAGCTTATGCTTTTGCCTGTGCAACTGTCTTACTCCTAAATCCCTATGCCACGCTCCTGCACAGTTCTGGGACGCTGTTTTATCCCTCTAGGATGTTAATAAGCCTCACTGGCAAGGAAGAGAGCATTAGTCTTTGATGGGTAGGTAGATTAAATATGCACGCATAATAGTAAATATTTATTTAGGTACCTGAGCTATTCTGATTAATGGCTGCATTTTTCTTTTAAACGATTTGAGTACTTTTTAATGGCAATTAATTAGTATTTATGGCATGATTATTTAATTTATTTCACTCTTCTGCTGCTAGTACTGTCAGGCAAACTGGAAACTCCAGGTTTTTACAGTTTTTTCAGGTTGGTAAATATTAGAGTTTGCTTCTGTCTTCTGTGTGCCTGGGGATGCACAAACCAGCATGTCTCTGCTCTATTTCCTGGCACTTATTTACCAGCAGCAGAACTACCATCCAGGGAAATAGGACTCTGATCCTGCAAGCACTTCATGAAGTTTTTTAACTTTAAGTACACAAATAAACTTGTTGTGGTCAGCAGTGGCACGAGGATTACATGCATAAGTTTCCAGAATTGGGACCTCTAGGTCTCTCTAGTGACCTGCTTAGCTTGCAGTAATAACAGGGCAGCTCTCAAAGGGCTATGCACAGAGATACCCAGTGCCATAATCTGGCTTTGTAGGTCCAATGTAAGTAGTGGCAATATGATTTATTTTTGGCCCCGATTGTTGAAGTGCAAGGAAAATAAATGAGGGTTTCAAGAAAAAGGACACAGAACCCCTTCTGTATCAGAGATGTCCACTGCAGAAGCTATGAGCAGAGAGGGTACAGAGATATGTCTCTCCTTTCTTTGGGCTGTCAGGTGAGCTGCGAGGACGGCAGGTATCCATCTCTAGCTCCTACCATCATTGTACAGGGACCTTGTCTTGACTGAACCTGGGAAGAATCTCCAGTGTTAACCTCACAAAAAACTACTGACTACAAAAAACGTTATAATTTCTTCTTTAGGTGAAGTCCTAGAAGTTGTATGGGCTTTGCTGTTGGTCTCTTAAGCAGTTTGAGCTCTCCCTTGGCTTGATGCATGCTTTGGAAGTCGGATTTTTATTTTTTCTGAGCCATGTGGGTTTGTAAATGAGACCAATACTGTATTAAGTCTTAACTTTTGAGTGCCCATTTCTATTCTAGATTTTTCTGAGACAGATGTAGGGCTTCTGAGCTGATCTGGATGCAGAAACTGCTGGCAGCCTTGAGAAAACCTTGTCTCCCTACAAAGAGTGAGGAGAGGATCAGCACCTTGCCAGGATCAGGCAGAGTTGGAGGCTACCAACAGTGGATGAGTTGATGGGAGAGGTCCTAATGAAGCAGAGGGTGAGACAATTAGTGCCAAGGGATAAATCTTACACAGACAGTTCTCTTATTCGCTCATCCCCTACACTCTCCTCCCTCGACAGCCCTGAGTCGAGGCAAAGCAAACAGATGGGGAAAAATACAATTAGTTGCAGAGCCACCAGAAATCCAAACAATATTCCATCACAGGTTCTAGGCCAGCACACTAATTTATCGAGTGCGCGGTGCTATTGGAAGTGGCCCGGTGTGCTAACTCGGCAATAGATCATGATAAAAAATGTAAGTGATCCGTTATCGCCAGGTTAATGCGCTTTACTATGCAGTTCTGCTAGCTCGACAGAAACATCATTACATAATGATAATGATGCTCTGCAAACAGAAGCCGGAGGAGGGGGAGGAGGGAATGAGACTTCAGGCTCCAGGATTCTGCAGAAATTCCTGGGCAAAAAAGGATGTATTTCCAATTCATTTAAACATAAATATAGGAAACTGAAGAGAGTCAAGTCTCAAAAAGCAAAGATGTTAAGGAATCATTAGTTCAAAGTAATGAATGCTTTTTTTTTTTTGCAGTTCATCTGCCTGATTAGGAGTGTTGATAACCATGAAATTCACCAGATATTTGCTATTGTTTTGTTTCTCAAGAGCTGACACAGCTGTTCAGATCTGGATGCACTTTGCTGATAATGTGGATGAATCAAAAACTGTCTTCCCACCTGGCACATGGGCTTTTGCAAGCTTGAAAGAGAGACTGGAGGGAGGAGGCAGGAGGGAGGGAGAGGAAGGGCAAGCGACTCTCAGTGCCTGGGACATGGATGCAGAGAGAGTGGGACAAATGGGAGAGGCTGAGCTGGGCAGGGTAATAGGAATGGGGAGAAAGGCAAAAATAAAGCACAGCAGCGTGGTGCTGGTGGAGTGTGTGCGAAATGAGGTGAGAGAGTACACACAGGCAGTGCCATGGGTGAGGAGTCCTCCAAGAGGGAGCAGAAATACGTGTGTGATGTAAAGAGAGCACTCTGCCTGCTCTGAAGGCGTGGTGTAGTGAGTGACATGGGTGATAACTCCTGACACAGCCATGCTTCCAGGGGAAGGGAGTGTGAGTAATCGCTGCATGAGCAGGGGCCAAGAGGGAAATTCTCCTGCCGTTGATGCCTTATTGGGTCCTGGGAGCAGGACAGAGACCTGGTCTCTCACAAGATGCACTGCTGTACCCCCATCTTGCTCTGCGTCTTCTGGGTGTGACATGTTTGTCTCTGGTGCTGCAGAAAGCTCTTGCAGTTGGTGTGCTTGCCTGGGTATTTTTAGCAGGTGCTTTGCATTATAAATCCTGCTGGCTTTAACATTGCTGGGTAGACTTGGTATAATTTACCTTTGGTTTAGCAAGAAATAGGAGCTGACTCAGGGATTAAGGTGTGTCAAGTCAACACAAATAAAAAATAATGCTGGGGAGGATTAGTCAGAGATGAATGCAACATGAGAGCTGAGTGTTAATTGTGGGAACAGTGCAGGGAAAGAAGAAAGAAAACCTCCTTTCCTTACCCCCTACTTCTCTGCAGACACGGCCTGTCTTGGGGTCAGTATTGACAATACACCCTGTTGACATGCCTCTCTGTAGTTTGCAGAGGCTGCATCCCTTCCTGTGGAACTCGTTGTCTTTATACCCCAGCTTTTGGAGTTGCATCTCAGAGTAGGAAGTTTCTGCTTGGCCTCCTACACATCAGGCAGGGTGGAAGCCCTCAGCCACATCTCGTGGCTTGCAGCTGCTGTGTGATGTGGCTGTGAGCAGAGGCTGGCTGCTGACAGGATGAATTGGGAGATGCCTGATTTGACACAGATTTCATTCCCTGGCAGAAGGATTTCCCTTGCAGGCTCCAAACAACTTAGCCATACTGGAAAGTGGAAATTTCTGAAGCACTAAAACTCTTCATGCAAACCTGTTGTGGGAGGGAAGATGCTGTTGAGTAAAGCTAGCTGCTATTAAATACAGGGTCCTGTGGCTTTGGTGAAAGGTGAGGAGTGACTTGGCAACACTGAAAAGTCCGTGGAAAAAGGGGCTGATCTTCCCCAGCCACTCCCTACTACTTTTTTTGAAAATGAAAGACTCTGAAGGTTTCAGCACCTGAACAAATTATAAAACTTCTGTCTTCCCTGAGGGTCAGGTCTCCTATTCTGTTCAAACTGCTGGGGTTCATGCTTTTGCCATAAGGTAATGGCTCAGCATTGAATCCTTCAATGACTGTAGGGTAAACTACCTTCCATTATGATTCCCATTCAGCAAGACTGTCCATACACACATATGGACTCTACAGTGAAGCCTCTGTCACAGACTTCTGGCTCATCTGTTGCCCTGCTCATATTCCACATTTCATGGCCAGCGTCAGGCTGTGACCGGAAGATGAAGTAAAAATGGCTCAGTGTTCTTTGATCTTTTTGTTCCTGTTCTACCTGTGCCCTGCCCTTGACAGAAATAAATGGTTATAACAGACCTTGAAACAATAAATTTCATAGCCTTGGGTTTGTTTCTTATGAATTATTGTCCTCATTGAAAATCTCTTTATATTTCCTTTGAATTCTTTTTCTGCAAGAATATGCAAGGACTAATTTGGAAGGAGAGGATGAGATCTGTTTGCATGTGTATATGGACATGTACACATTCTCTCTAAAGGTAACGTAAAATTAGTGATTAGTCATTTAGATTAGTTATGTTTCAAATTCCCAATCAAATTTAGATGGGTTTTTTGCTAGTCATGGCAATTTCACAATACCTACCCCTCTTTCCCCAGCAGTGTTCCTGACACTGTTGTCTGGCAGCAGCCTCTGATAAGGATTGACTGGAGGAGGGAGAAGGCTGAGGGATCCAAAAAGCATAAAAGTCAGCACAGGACTGTTGGTTTGGATCTTTTTCCCCGCCAGTGTTGTGGCCCAGGAGTGACATTGCCTCACACTGAGTGTGCAGAGTCCCCACCAAGCATCAGGCTGAAAACTCAGATCTTGCTGCCAGTCTTCTGACCTCCTGTGAATACAGAAGCATGAGGTGCATGTACCAGGTGATAAGATGGAGTGGGTATCCGTGGGCCGGGACTGTGTGGATACTGGGCTTGAGCAGGCAGGGTACTGCTCCAAAATACTGCCTTCATCAGGTCTGGGCTTCTAAATCCTCTGTGGGAGTGGGATGGCACTGCAGAGGTCTGAGGTAGACTCACAGGGTCGAGGACAGCTGGCATCCTGTCTATGAAGTCATTTAATCCTTCTCTTGAGCTAAATACAACCCTCCTGTGTTGAATCATCACCTCTCTGGTAGTATCTGTGAGCCTAAGGGAAGACATTGCTAAGATTCCTTAAGAGGCTACATTTTTAAAATTTGTTTTCTGTAAGGAGTGCAGAGAAAGAGTGGAAACACTTGAAATTTTTCCCCACCATGGTGTCATGAAGAGGAGATGGGAAGGAGGGATAATGCTGGTGCCAATGGAATATGAAACCCCTATCATTGTACTTGAAGATGAAACCAATGAAAATCTCAGTCATACAAAATGCTTTATATCTGATCTTTCACTGTAAATGTCATATAAAGAAAGGATCTCTCTGATATTTCAAGGAGCAGCAAAGTCTGTGATGACATGCTGGTATCAAGATTTGCATATTTATTATAGATAAGCTGTCAAAATGTATGTTGTCAATTTCACCTTATACTCAGAATTTAATGATGCACATAAAGGACAGAAAATCTTTAATATTAATATTAATATGATTTTAGATTATAAGACTTCATTGTGGATATCAATCACCTAACCCTTAAGGACATGCCACTCAAGTTGATAGAGTTTATAGAAAATTAATGTGATCCATTCTGTGTGATCTATTGCAGGGTGGGGGGCTCAGGGGGTGGTACGGGGAGTAGCAGGGGGCTGGCCATCCTGAGTTTGCATTACTTTCTTGGGTATGTTCAGCCCTTTGAGTAGATTAACTCTGCCTGACCTGGGACCCAGTTGCTATCTCTCATGTAGCTGTTGAGGAGCTGTGCAACCTGTAACCTGAGGGAGAGTTTGCAGCTCTGCTGATGGCCCCGTGTTGGGTCAGTGCCTGCATAAGGAGGTTGTATTTCATCAGCAAGAGGTGCTCTTGGAGAAATATTTCACTTCCACTCTCTACTTAACAGCTTTAAAGGGGATGGGTATTACAGCTTCCAAGAATCTAAAGGGGAAGGGAGCACAGGAAAGGAGTTGAGAAGGCAAGCTACTCCTATGATTGATGTCCCTGGATGGGAGCTATAAGAAGAGTGTTGAGGTTGACAGGTTTCTTAAACTTGATTGTACCGATATTCTGGTAAAATCACCCTGATGTTTAGAGAAAGGCTTTGAAAAGCAGTTACAAGCCTTGGTTGGGGTTATTTTTGGTAACTTCTTCTTCATGTTAGAAAAGACTCGTTCATTTAAGGCACTACCAAATCAACATTTTTGCATCTTCATTGCATGGGCAGTAGCTTCCAGATAGAATTCAGAGAGGAATTTGGAGGTTTGATCTTTTACTGCAGTATCTGCTGCTGCAATTCATGACCTACTGTAGCTCCAATGGCTTTCACATGCAGGACTCTTAGGAGAAGACAAAACTTGGACCAGGATGCAACAACTAAACCTGTTTTCCTCTGAGGAGGGGGGAATGAACAAGAACATTGACAGCTCTCCTTAGCAACTCTTGGATGACAAGAAGAAATATTTTGTGGGTGAACAGAATTAGGATCAGTTTCAAGCTCAGTCACAGGTGGGGAAAAATCTAAATACCCTAACAATGGTGACCCTCCTTGTGTGCAGCTCTGCCATCCTGCCCTTCCTTTGCAAGCCTCGTGTTCAGACTGCAGCTGTGCTGCTTCAAGGTTTTCATCACAAATACACACAAGACATGGGTGTAACCATACAATCTAATTTTAAATTGCTAGTGATGCTGTAGCATGTCTGATTATCTCCCCAACCTTCATCTCCCTTGACATTGGCTCCTAGGGAGGAGAGTGTTAAGACTGCTGATGAAACCATGCTTTCAGCTTGCTGTGGTGTTTCTGGGTCAATTTTCCTATGGGCCAAGAGGAAGTCATCCAACTTTAGAAATCATCTGTTTTGTTTCAGTCCCTGTTTTGAATTAAGTAGCTGACACTAGTTGTATTTGGGACTTTAGGAAGCAAAACACCCGACACTCACCTTTTGTGTTATCTCCTAAGCCGTGAGTTCTGAGAGACACTTAAATTTGTAGGGAGCACCTGGGCTCTGACACCATGGTGGGGTGGGGGAGAAGGAACTGGAAACTACCATGCTAATAATATTCCCACCAGCAGAGAACCATAATGCGAAAGTTCAAGCATGAAATGAAGACAACATGAACCTGTTTCCTTTATCTGCTTCAAAATACCTGCAGAAAATAGGTAGGGGAGCTCTTCTATTTAGCACGTGAAAGTACCACGAAGCCCTGGCAGCACAGACTGGATCGATGTACTTAGTTACTGCTGGAGTTTATACACATACATGCTCCTCTTATCTCTGGAAAAGACAGTATGCACAGGCTCAATAAATCAAAAAAAAAAAAAAAAAAANAAAAAAAAAAAAAAGGCAGGTGGGAGTGAGAAGGGGGGCAAAGAAGGCCTGAAATATCTGTAGCAGCTTTAAAAACACCTTCCTTTCATCATGGCTTTTAATGGAGCTGAGTTCCTACAGATCTTGTGTTAGCAAGTTGGTTTCTGTCCCATATTCGGGTGGAGAAGGAGAGATTTCATTGCATCTTGATTGTATAAATTAATGGGTGAACACCCTGCACATGTTTTCTTATCTTAAATAGTACCAAAGATTCACTAGTACAACTTTCTCTGCATGCTGGCAAAATGCTGAATTGGGAGATCTTTCTCAACATGTTTATGCCTCTAGAGCAACTGTGAAAATGATAAATTCCAAAATCTGTCCAATTTTGACTGCTTTTTATCTCTCTTTTTTTTTTTTCCTTTTTTCTTCTTCTTCCCCCTCTATGCCCCTCCCCAGCTCTCTTCTTCTGCTTGCATATTTAGGACACTTACTCATCTGTGTAACTGTCTCATCTATTTCCTGTAGGCCTCCTGCATAGTAGTAAAAGCAATGAAATAACCTAATCAGCCAAACACGTGTGCTCTTTCTTGCCTTGTGCGTTTTCTCCTGGTTGTATCTGTTTATCTCCGTGTCTCCAATATCTGCTTTTATCTATTAGTATGTCTTCTTTCCCATGTTTTATCCATTAATACCTCTTGTTCAGCTGAGGATAAACTCAGTAATAATTGCACTATAAAATGAAGAGTACACTACATGTCTCGTATTGCTCAGGGGTCTGTTAATTGGAATTTATAAAGTTCAATAAACAGTAATCCAATAAGACCTTAAACTCTTATTCATTTATCTTAGAGGTAATATCCAGGCTGCCAGCAGCAAGCTGGAAGTGCCTGAGCCACAAGACTTGGTCGCACGTGCAGAATGGATTTGTCTTTTTGCCTCTCTGTAGTAGGTACCTGCAACTGTGAGTCTCCCAGCATCCCTGTCCCTCCCAACAGTGGGAGAGGTTTTCCTCCTGTATGGGAGACTTTGAAGGAATGTGGCAAAAAGCAGATCATGCAAAGCAGAAGGTAATGTATTTTTCCCTCATGTTATGGTCTGTCTGGCAGATCCAGGTAGAGGTAGTCAGTCCTGTGACTCTGGGCATTTTTCCTTTTTTTTTTTTTCAGCTGGACACTGCTAATTTAGAGCTAACTTAAAACACCGTTCCCCCCTATCCCCCTTTGAATTCTGCCTTTTGAACTTTAGCCCTGTCCCAGAGGTGTCTGCTGTGCCCTCCTCCTCCACTCTGGCCTAAAGCATTGCCTATGGATCACACTGGACACCACTGGCTCATTTTCAGCTCAGCCCATGTTTTAATGGAGGGCGAGAGCACGAAGCAGCTCTGTGTTGTTTTCCAGTGCGGTGCAGAGAGCTCTGTGCTTACAAGAACTACATTTTCTGCAGTGCACTGCAGTGGCAACCAGCAGTGGAGTCCAGAAGACGTAGATCAGGTCCTGTCCCTACAGCAGCCTGGGAAGCAATGCAGATATGGGGTGAGACAGGGTCATGTTTTGAGGCCTCTTGTTGACTAGCATAGGGCCTATTGAATAGCCCTGCGTTTGGCTATGCAAACAATTAAGTGCTCTGTAATACAATCCCTGCAGATGTTGTACCAAATATATCTCGGTGATAATGCAACTTAAATAGCAATGTATTGACTGGGCAGACTAAACAGATAACATGATACCTGATTACTGGATCAGTTTGGGAGCAAAAAGCAGTAGGACCTGAAAGTGATTTACACGGCCTTTTGAAGAGTGATACAGCTGTGTGTATGCTGCTAGCTTAAAAAAACCCCCTGCAAAAACAATTTGTCAAACAATAGACTTTCAGTCTATTTTCAGCCTCCTTTCTTTTGTTTTTTTTTTTTTTTTAATTTTAACCCTGTAATAAATTTGGGGTTTTAAACTGAGTTTGATAAAGTTAAATATATTGCTTAGAAACCATCTTTGAAAATAGCACTTCGGTATCACAGTGTTTCCCAAGAAGCGCCACAGAAACGACTCCAGCATGCTGCAGTGGTTTTGCTCCTGTTAAGTAGTTGCAGTAGATCTGAGAGGAGATGCCTGGACTGGGAGTTCCACAGCTGAGCTGAGGGTCTCACTGTTTTCTAACTCTTTTGCACCTTGAAGCAAAGCACCCTGTCAGCCCCTCACAAGCAAAACGTGACGAATACTGTTGCCTCCTCTTATCAGAAGTGTCCACAGTGCTTCTGGATTTTACTTGGATGCTCAAAAAGTAGTTTGATCTTGGCTTTGTGGCCTTTTTTACCTCTGCTTCCAGAGGCTGGAGTGCCCCTGGAGGTTTTTTACTGATACCTACTCATATCCCTCCATCTGATACAAGCACCCTGCTAAGATTTTGAAGCAACGATATTTAGGCAGTGGTTTCTACACCATTGCCTATGCACTGGTTTCTGTATCACTGCCTATCTTTGCAGCATGATGTGGTTGGCAGAAGTTTCCCATCTCAAAGTGACTAGGCAAATGTTCAGATAACTCCACTAGAATGTTTTTTGGTTTTTTTTTTTCATCTAAGGTTGCTACTTTGGAGTCAGCAATTCTTTGAGATGCAGATAGCAGAGGTTAAGAGAGTATACTAGGAAGACAGCATATGTACTTGTCCTGTTCTTGTGCTTTTTCACTTAATAGCCATTACTGACCACTGCCAGAGATGGGGTACTGGGATAAATAGATATTGGGTCTGACCCAGCAGGCTGTGGTTACAAACAGCCCTCCTGAGGCCCTTCTCTCTGCATTCACTGGCTGCATAAATAACTTTGAACCATCACAGTCTGTTCTGAGAGCCTCAGCCATGTATCTAAAGTGAAGTGGAAGGAATCTCTGTCTCTGGGTCTGCTCTTGCTGAGTAAAAATTAAAAACATAATTGTGAATGACAAATACTCTCCAAACCCCAGAAGTGATGTTGGGCTAGGTAGTATATTTGCTTTGCCCCATTTTGGTGATGAAAAAATGTTTACTGAAGAAAACTGAAAGTGTATAAACCCTTAGTTCATCAGTGGGGCAACTGCAACAGTATATTTGATCCTTTCATACTTCACTGTTATAACAGCTTAATATTAGAGTTTAGAACAACATATGTCCCGACTTTGAGAGTATTCACTTTTTTTAGGACTGTAGAAAAAACCACAAACTCTGTAGTAAGGAGAGGAAAGGCACCTCAGTTTTAGCAGCTTTAGTACAGAAATGGACAAAAATCCTATCCTTGATTCAAAGCTTCAAAGGTGTAAAGTGAAGGCTCGTTATGACCTGTTCTGTCAAATGAAGTACAGTGGTTGTTCAGAGGTAATATCCTCATATATTATCATGCTTAAAAACAGGCAATGTCATAAACTTCTTGAAGCACCTAACATACTACAGAAGCTGTGCAGGCTGGTAAAGTCTCTAGTTAACATCTCTAAATCACATAAAGCTGGAAGTGCCATATTCTTTCCTGATGTGTTCAAGGTGACCTGCCATTCTCACTATAAACTGGATTTTTTATTTATTTTTTTATTTAAGAAAGGAAATGCATCCACTCTGGAGAGGTGCATAACAGCTTTTTAACCATGCTGGGGCACTGTTCCTTACGAAGTATCTAAGGACCTGTGGCCTAACCACAATAAGGAACCGAAGACTTTCTTGGTGACCACCATCCCAATATTGACATATTTTTCAGTAGTAGAGGCAGGTGCCTTTGTCTCTTCATTCCTTCATAACCACGAAGCATTTGTTTAGCCTAAACCAAGGTAAGTGCATGGTGTCTCACTGCAGTCTTTACAGATGCAGCAACAGATTGAATGATACTCTTTTGAGGAGGGCAATAAGATTTTAAAAGACAGTGAAAGTGCTGCCCCCCTCCGTGGGTTCCAACCCTTTTCTCAAAGGCAAGAACAGATGTTCAAATCTCTGTAGCTATTTTAAAATATTTTCTTAAAGTTAGACTTTCAGTGCCCTATATAGGATCCAAAATGCACAGCCTGGCTTTCAGAGATACCAAACACACAGAAGATCCCACCATAATCAGCAGCAGCATCTTTGTGATCAGATGCTCTGAAATAATACCCTGAAGGCTTCAGAGGGAGTGCTGATTTCTTCCTCCCATAATATGTCATGGCAAGACATACCTAGACGAGGATCATATGGAGCTCAGTGTTTTGAACAGGAGCCTCTGTCCTGTTTGATTTACTCTCGCCACGCTGTGGTTTGCACCAATCCATCCCTCTAAGCCTCCTCCCTCTCTAAATCGCAGCGCTGCTTCACTGACCATGTCAATGGTTCACTTTGCTCCTGTAGAAGTCTTTTCCAGCCTGGTTAATGTCACTTAACGTTTGGCTGCAGTGTTTGTTTTGAATCAGATTAATTAGGTTTCCCATGACTGGTGTGTTAAGAGCTTCTTGATTCATGTGTTCTGAATATTGTCTCTGGACGTGTTTTGTGGACAGTCTTTAGAAATGTTTGTGCTGTGGTGATGTTTGTTGCTAATTGCTGTGATTTGTTGAGACATGGAACAGTTGACTGACATCACTGTTAGCAAGGGCAGGCAGAAAAATAGTAGCTTTTATTCTGAGGTCAGGAAATAGTAGGAAACAAATTCATTGCAAGTTCTAACGAAATTGTCTCTGTGTAGAAAATAACTACTTTGAAAAGCATATAAACAAAAGGAACTTTTTGAAAACCAAACAAAAATCTGTTATGTTTTAGAAACAATAAACAAACTCACCAAACAAACACATCAGTTGCCTGCAGCTATGTTAATGGTGAAAGGTGCCTTTAAGCACCTGCTGAAACAGGGGTGTCCAGTACTTGACAATGTTACTGTTTTTTCAAGCTCTCTTAGTAAAAATGAATTGTCAGCAAGTTTAAGTACAACATCCTTTCTAAAAACTCCAGTGATTCTTAATGACTTCTAAAACTGTGTAGCTGAAGATGTAGATTGTGGCAGCCGTGTCTCCTTAACTTAAATGAACCTCCAAGAAGTTGACAATTCTGGATCCCAGGATTGCCTTCCTTAGGGATCCTGAGTGGTTTGAGTAGCAACTTTTCCTTGTGCTGATCAGATTGTCAAAACTGTGTCCAAAGCTGAGGTTTATCTCCAAAAGTATGTTCATTAGTGAGAGGAATCTGGTTCTCTGGCAGGTTTTCTCTCCATGGACCAGTGGTCGCCTTAATATCTAGAAGCCAGTGGCTTCTGACTGAAGGTTTGGGATATAAACTCGATTATAGCAAGAGAATATGGTGGAAAAGTGCTGTTTATGGAGCACTGGGATAAAGAGTGAGGCTGTCTTCCAAACACCAAGGAAAGCAAACCTATTATATTCCAGCTGCTGATAGTCATAGAGATTACATTCATAATACAATAGACGCAGACATGGAGCTGGATGTCCAAAGAGCCCAGAATTTCAGTTTGGCAGATCATTATGAATTAGTAGCTTTTTAACTTGTGGTCATATTGTTGTCTCCTTGATGTATGTAAATTTGATAGTGTGCATCTTTCACACACTCTGCTAGCTCATGGCTGCTGCCAGGGTGGTCAGAGTGACAGACTGCCACGATGTTCTGGGATAGATGCTATTGCGGAATTAGTGCTTTTCTAGCCTGTCAGCAATTCTTGGGGTTCCTGGTCTTGGCATCTCGCCTAAGTTCCATCTTTTTTACTGTAGAAATATTAACTTTGTTCAGAGTTGTGTGCATACACCAGCCATTGTCTGGAAACTGTTTTGTCAGAATTGTGTTGTTTGAGGGCTGCTCAATTTTGAGCAAGCCTGGATTGTTTTATAGGTGTCCTTTCCCACAATATAAAATTTTCTCCTGCCTTTGGCTGGAAGTGCAAAAAATGTTTAATGTTTTGGCACTTTCATACCAGATACAGAGCAAGAGAAGGAATCATAGAATTACAGAATATTTTCAGCTGGGAGGAACGTTTAAAGTTCATCTATTCTAGTAGCTGTCCAATAAGCAGGGATATCTTCAACTGGATCAGTTTGCTCACAGCCCTGTCCAACCCCATCTTGTATGTTTGCAGGAAGGGGGGACCCACCATCTCTTTGGACAACCTATTCTAATATTTTAAAAAACTTTTTCCTTATGCCTCATCTCAATCTTCCTTCTTTTGGTTTAAAACCATGACCCTTTGTCCTACCACGATAGACTCTACTAAGAAGTTTATCCCCATCTTTCTTATACGCCTCCTTCAAATACTGCAATGCCACAATAAAGTCTGGAAAGCCACAATCCTGCCTTGTTCTTGAATACATTTTTTGACATGCTCTAAAAGTTACGCTAGCTTGCAAATTTACCATAACTGTTCTTCCTCCTCTTCTACATGTTCCCTATGATGTCATCAGGAACATACTACCACTGCCCAGATAAGGGCTGTTACACTGCAACCCAGTGCTTTGTGGACTTCTTTCCTCTGAAAGAAATTCCAGTGTCAGGATTTGCAAATGTGCTGGGAATATAGGGCCAGACCCCTTTCCCTTGCCTTTGCTGCACACCTGCATGAAACTTACTCTACCAGAACCCAGATAATCTGCAACTCAAATATCTTCTGTGTATCTGAAACAAATTGTGCTGGCTGTTTGCCATGCAGTGAAATCACACAGTTTTTCATTACACTCTCAGAAGCCTTAATTAGTGAATAAGGCAGCTGTATGCTCTCAAAAATACATCTATCAGTACAAACTGCTGCCTGATGGTCCAAAATAAAACACGCCAACATTTCTTTCATGCTTTCTCTTCTCTTAGAGCTCATGGGCAGGTAATTGGGGGGAGAGGGACCACTGAGGATTTTGTTACCTTTGTGATTTATGTTCATCCCCAATTAAGAAGAAAAGACAAAATGCATATTTAAATTGTCTGTCTGATTAAAATTATCTGTCTCTGTATTACATTCCTTTCTGTCTCGTCTAGGTATTCAACTGGTACCTCATAACTCCTGATTTTGTGGGCCCTGCATGCTTAGAGAAAAAGTTCTCTGATCTTCACCCGTTAGTTGCACAGTGCAGTTTGTCAGCATAGGGAAAAAAAGAATGCTTGTCTTGACATATCTTAAAGAGAGCGAGGTTCTTACCTGTCTTAGGGAATGACCAGAATGTACTGTTTTTCTAAAAAGGGACAAGAATTTTATTTTAAAAATTGGCATGTGTCTCTTCAAATGTCTCTAGGTATTTTTGTTGATTAAACTGGCCCTGGTGACATGCACAGGTGGTTTCTTTGCCTGTAACTTTTGCTGGAATTTCTTCTCCATTTTTAGAGAAAAATTTTAAATGAGCTTGTGGAGATTTTTTTTACTAACATAGCAGGTAAATAGCTCCCATCAACTAGTTCTAAAACATTTCTAATAGAAGATTTCCACCAGCTTTGAGCTTCAGCTGCTGAAGCATCATTGGGGTACTACCCTCTCAAGCTCCCTGTAGGGCAGTGAAATGAAATGCTTGTTTAACAGAGGGGAGAGGAAAACCCACCTGCCACCTCGGAAGATTTGGGTGATGATGGGAATAGAACCCACATGTTTCACATCAGCAGGCACCTGGCATTTATGTCATGAATGATTGGCACAACTTCAAGGAGGAAGGGGGTTAGTTTAGGGTGGCATCAACGGGATGCAAATTCACATTGATTCATCTCATCTCCCTGAGCCAGGAAACTGCCTAATGATGCAAACTTGCAGAGAGTGACAGAAAACCCAAGGGAAAGGTGTGGAAAAGGTACAACTATTTCAAAATTTTACATAAAGAACAGGAAGGGTGGTGAGACATCAGTCCCATTGTGAGTATTTTGTCTTGTTTGTACTGTTTTCTGCAGTGGTGGTTGAAACACCCTGCTTGAGAGGCAGGGGGAGAAAGCTCTTTTTTCTGAGTCAGGGGTTCATGTGTGGTGGAACAATAGAGTGTAATCTTTCTGCCTGTCTGCATCTGGCATGTACTTGTACACTGTCTTCCTTTCTCCCACTTGAAATCTCAGAAGATCTAAGTACCTGTGCTACATTTCTCATCCAGATCATTTCTGATCCTTCTTCAACAAAGTTCTAGTACAAGTCTCGATCTCCTGTGTCTGTCTCAATACCAGATTCAAGCGTGACTCAGAGATCCATCTGGACACTCTCTGGGTCTTCTGCAGAGGACTCAAGGATCGGCATATGAGTCTTGCTAGCCTCAGCTGGTGGAATGTCTCCTAGCTAGCTTAGACCTCAGGTTTTCTGTTCCTTCTGGAGATCTGTAGTTGGAAAAATGTTTGCTGAAAGAGTGCTAGTAAGGAAAGAAAGCTGAGCCTTTTAAATTTCTTAACCTATATTAAGTGTGTATGCCTAGCAACTTCTGACTCCCTGTTGCAGAAATGCAGGGAAATCTAACATTCTTTTGCAGTATGGTGCAAATAGAAAGACATCAAGTGACTTCAGGAGAAAAAAACATATCAAACCACACAAGATTTAGGCTTAATTTCCCCTCCCTCATCCCCTTAATTTCTCATATTTCTGATTTTTTTGAACTGTATTGTGAGGTTTTAGCTGTGGTTATGATAGGAACAAGGACCTTTGGTAGTCAATAGGACTCATAAATGGAGGACACTGATAATTGTAAAGCTCTTAATGTTGAATTAAATAGTGAAATTAATTCTTCACATCTGAACTTCCCAAAAAAGACAATATTTAGTCTTTGCATTAAAAATCACAATTTCTCGTAAAATCACACTCCAAGCTGAATTTTATCCTTCAGCAGACAGTTGGAAGGCAAAAAAGCAAAAGTTGCTTCCCAAAAAGTGAAAGTGAAAGAAATACAGCCTTCTGTCCCTCAGCAGACTGGTAACATCTCCCAGATAGGTTCTTACTCAGAGGCCTTCAGTGGTGCTGGGAGAAGATATGCAAGTGGATCTTTCAGACTTCTATTTTGCCTGCACATTTGATCCTCCTCGTGCCTGAAAAAGAGGTAATATATAAAATCAGGGTTATTCATGATGGCAGTAATACCCTTAACTGCTGCCTTAATAGCCTGCAGGAAATGAGTGGGAGTATGTATCTTACTATTTATGGTGAGCAGAGGGACACCATGAAGAAGCTTCTGACAGCTCCAGTGGTTTCTGCGGTTCGTGTTGTCCACGGTGTGTTTATCTGACCTCAAAATGCACTTTGGCTGGGGCAAGAGATGAAGGTAATGTGTTGCCTTCTGCAAAGGAGGGGTTGCGGGGGGGGAGCTGGACAGCGAGCTGACCCTTAGGAAGGTGGATTTCGTACACGGCTTTGTTACTCCTCTCCTGGTTAAGTTCAGCCAAGCCACTTCATATTTCTCCAAGTATCTCTCTTGTTATTAGCAAATGGAATAAAGACACTGACCTTATGTGCTTTGAGACCTAGTCAGGTAAGATAATTTCTAAGACCATGGTGGGATTAACATCGTAGGTTGAGAGCTTTACCCTTTTCTGGGTAAATAGGATGCAATTCTCTCAGGCTGTCAATCCGGTAGCTGTCACTTGTCAGAAGCACTAAATTCAGATGCAAAATGCATAATTACAGACAAAGTTAAATGTACCAGGGTCAAAAGAAGGGGGTGGTGGGAAAATGAGATAAGTTGTTTATGTGGAGAGGGAAGGTATGTGTGTGGGGGGAAGTGTTTGGTGAACTTCATAGACCACATCTTCTGAAGGATGGAACCGCGTTGCATGAAGGTTCCAACCACTAGTTTCTAGCAAAAAAGCATTAGCTGCAGGAGAAGCAAAACCATACATTATGGAGCAGCACTTCCTGCAAATTTTTTTTGAGGCACACATTTGTAAACACATCTAAAATTAGAGTTCAGCATCAGAACAATGAGTACTAGCTCTTCATATTCTTTGCTCTCAAATGTTGATGTTTTTTCCCCTCTCCAGATCATAATATAAGTAGTGCATGTGTATATAATTTATTTATATTTTTAAAAAGAATTTTCTATATTTCCATCTGTTCCAATTAGACTGAATGGAACAGCTTTTGTAAGTAAATGGAGAGAGGGGGAGGAAGAGAAGGGAGTAAAAAGAACAAAATGGCTTAAAACACAAACCTTGAATGGAAGAAGAGAAAACATTTGTTGCTTAGCACCAAGATGAAAACTATCTTCTCTCTACAAAAATCAGGAAGCAAAATTGTTATTCCTCCCCCTCCATCTTCCTTTCTCCCTTAAAGAACTTCCAGCCGCTAGCAAGGAATATGGATTGAGAGACCTGAGTACAGGGTCATATAGGACCTGGACATAGAATTGCCCCTGTGGCAGACCACATTTTCTTAAACAGAGTCAGAACAGACCATACATCACCTCTCCATGTTCTGAGTGAGTTTATACGATCCAAGGAGAGGGAAGGTCTCGGTCATCTTGGATGACAAGATCTCCAGAATCCCTTCCCAGTATCAGCAATTCTATAACTCAAGATGGTCATCAACACGTACACTTCCTTGGTTTTGAGAAGGTGTAGTTTTGGTTCCTGTCCTGGGGACTTGGCCTGTGGAAGCTCCCTGCCAGAAACTCTAATTTCACGGTAAAGCATTTAAAAATCAGTTAGTTTGCTTGGCTTGTTAAGCAATGATGAGAACAGGCCAAAACTACTCTTAAAGGATGTTTTGCTACCTTTTTCATCTTCTTGGTTTTGTTCTTTTGCTGTTTTTGTTTGGTTAGTTTGGTTTTTGTTTTTGTTTTTGTTTTTCTCTAAATGGAATGCTTTTCAGTTCTTCTGATTAAAAACTTGTACTTATTTGTCTCCAGGCTTTTTGGCTGCTTTGTACCTCCACTTCTGGGTGAACTGAGGTTTCTAGAGCTGGTAGAATCTCTTCTGAATTTGTCCTTCTTCAGTGTTTGTTTGAGGGTCTCAGCAGAAAGCTGGGATATGATCAAGAGGAGAAGCTGTTTCTCTCCTGGGACCTGCTTTGAAATGTGGCACTTGGAAGGTGCATCCATGATAGATCCTTCTTTCAACCAAGTGGGAAACCCAACCAGGCTGTCTAAGCCCTTTCCACTCTGGAAGAGTGAACAGGCCTTCTTTAATGGATGGAAGTTGTATGGAGATGGGAACCCATGTGGTTTTTAGGTTCATAACCCCCTGCTTCCTCTTCACTCTCTTCCTCTGTCAGTGTTTTGTTGCCATGGAGACAGTGATTACTCCAGGAGGTTTCTAGACTCTACTGAAGCTCCCATCAGTCTCGCCTCCCACCTGGGGAGTTTCTGACATTGAGTTAAAGGTCAAGTCCTCATGTAAATGTTTTCCTTTCCAAAATGAAATATTTTACCTATTTTGGGTGACTGTGGCGGCAGCACAGAAAACAGTTTGTCAAATCACTTACAAAGACAGAGCTGATACACTTAAATTCTATTCCCATCAGGTACATGGGAGTATGGATGGAAATCAACAGCCTCATAAGTCATATTTCAGTCCAAGTTGAATGCTTGATTTTTCCTCACCTAGTATTGTACATGTGTTTTGCCATTCCCTTCCATTCTCCTTCCAGCTTTTCTGAGCTTCTTGTTCTCATTAATTTGTTGTTTGCTCTCCTGCCTACACGTAAAAGCTGGGATGAAATCATTTTTATTGACATTAGTCATAGGCTGACACAGTCCTAGAAAGGATCCCCTGGGTCACTGAGTCTGCCCCCCTGCTATTGCAGCAGGCAACCACATAATTTAATTCCTTTCATAAACTACCTGTTAAAAGCCAGAATAATCCCCTTTTAAGTGACTGTGAGGGAGGTGGGGGAGGGGAAAAAAACCCTCATCCCCTGATATTTCTTGCATAGAGGGCAAAGAAATGGAGATGTGTTGTTAAAGCACTTAGAATAAGACGCAGGAAGATGTGGCTCTCTTGGTTTCTTTTCCCCAATTAACCCATGCGGTCATCTGCTTGGAGGTGTTATCCATGTGTGTCAGACTAGACAGGATCAATGGAATAACGGTGCTGATACACCAGTCCTCTCTGAAGAGAAGGACAGCGCTGCTGTTTCAGATGTTGCACTGAGATTCATGTGACCGAGTTCTGCTTCTGTCTTTGTCCTGGAGTCTTCCTAAGTAGCCCCAGACAAACAACTCTTTGACAAGGTCTTGACTGTCAGTCCATTTATGCAGCAGATAACTTGCAGCTTTCCAGTGAGGCCAAGGCAAGAAGAAGTGTGTTTGTGATGGCTCCTCCAGAAGGAGTAGCTCTGCTGAGCAGTCCTCCACCCAAGCTGCGCCTGTGCTCTGCGCCGCTGGCACGAGTGGCACGGAGGTCAACTGTGCTCTTGTCAGAGGCAGACTGGAAAGCAGAAAGTGTAATTTATGGAGGCTTGGCATGCAGTTAAGTGTAAAGTGATGTAAAGTGTGGTGGATCACTGCACTGGTGCACTTGACTTGTGCATCAGGCACATATCTATGCAAGTTCACATTTAGTTCAAAGAGAGTCCTGAAAGCATAAAAAATGGCAGCACTCTCAGCTACAGCATTGTCAGTGTCAGAGGATGCCATGGGGTTTTGCTCTCGATACCTTTCTGAGCTTCTCAGCAAAGCACACAACTGTAATTAGTTGACAAGCAGGTTGTGAGGAAACTCTGGGCTTTTATAATATCCATGTGTTTCACTGACACCTTTGATACTGAAGTGCTTAACAAAACCGCATGCACACAGAGGAGACCTTTAGCCTTGGCACTGACATTCAGCAACTGCTGGGGTGATTTGCAGCAGGTGGGTAAACAATCAGCAGCTGCAGCTGCAGTGGGTGCTGGAGAAAGAAGCAGTAATGCACTGAAGTGGTTGAGGAGTTTTGGGTAGGCAGCTTGGGTGAGGTTTAGAACAGGCCTCAGTGAATGCCATTAGCTCAGAAAAAAAATGGAAGGAGCTTTCAAACTATGTTAGTGCTTTGTTTCTAAACCAATGTGTTGAGCTAGGAAGTTTGCAATCGGGGAAAGTAATTCTGAAGGATCAAGTGTACTTGGCAATTTTCTTTGAGAGAGGGACTCAAAGAGCAGAGGGCTTTTTTTAACAGCTAAAACTCAGGATACAGACTAAGCTCATCCAGTGAAGTCGAGCTGATGGAGAAAACGGCATCCTACAAGCAGATCAAAGCTGAACGGTATAGACAGCAACTTTAGCATTGGTTGAGTATAAAATGTACAGGACTAGACCCCCAAAAGCATATCTGTTTATGTAGACTGGTTTTTTCAGTGAGACAAATGCCAAATTTGCAGTCTCTTAATCTCCTCATTGTGGGACTGTTTACCCTGGAACACAGAGGTTTTCAAAATGGTTGTAAGCAGTTCAGAGCCCTGCCTACATCTTCAAATCCACACGTGGAATCTATTTGATCTGGTCACAAATAGATATGGTGCAAAACAATGTGAAAGAGAATGCAAATGTCTGTCTTAAAGTGACAATGTGGTCTGTCATACTGGTAACGTGCTTCTAAGTTTTGCTGCCTAAGGTCAGACTTTGCCAGTCCAGTTGAGTAGGTGTCATGCTTAGCAGTCAGGGTCAAACGCTGACCTCGGGCTGTCTGTCTTGCTCCCTGGTTTTTGAAGACCTTTGATCTGCCAAGATAGGACATGGGTGCAGTAACTATTGATTCGTATGCCCATAACCTCAACCACATGTGTGATTTTCAACAAGTTTTCCAGTCACCACCATACCTCGGTTTCCTCATTTAGTATGCAAAAGTAATCTTCTTTTTCACCAGCATGCTCTGAGGAAAGAAAAAGCACCTTAGATATGTTTGCATTGACTTGTGTTACTGATGGAGGGTATCCTTTAGTTCAGTTAAAAGACAGGAAGATGAATTTAACCCCTGGAGTTTTAGCCACAGCATTAGTTAAAAGGCCTGAGCATGCTGCTGTGGAGTAATGCTGCTTCTTGGTACTTGAATCTAACACCTTGGGGCAGTGGGCATTGAGGTAGATTGAAACTCGCCCAGATCCAGAGGATGTAATCAGCAGCATTTCTGGCTTGGAGACTTTTGGGTTCCCAGAGCTGCACTCTGAAACCTTGGTCTCTCCCAAGCCACAGTGTAGTCATTGGACTGGACACAATATTAAACTTTCCTGCTTCACAAACCGTGATCTTCTCTGTGGTGTGTAGCCACAGTGCAGCATAGCAGCAGGCTGCTGTGTAGTAAATTCATTGTGTATTGTGCAAGGGACCATTAGTTAGCTTATTATTAATACATGTGTGGGCTTTAATATACTGGTACTGTATCTGTCAGCATCTCTACCAGGTTTGCTTTTGTCCTTTGTGTTTTCCCAAAACAAGCTTATACAATTAGTTTCTTCTTGTTTCCTAAATTATTTTTGCTGTTCCTAATTATTTCACACTCCATATAAAAGAATTATTGGGGTGGGTAATGGGAGGCATGGGATCACCTCGCCATTGCACTGCAGGCAATGCGACGTTAAGGCAATTTAGATTTGTTTGTGTACTTGTTTATATTTGGCTGCTTAAGAAGTAGGGGGTACTTGGGATCTGACTTTGGAGGTTAGGCTGTGACTTTCCAGTAGAGAAAAAGAGTTCTATTAGGTTGGCCTTTATTCCCAAGTAGAATGTTTGCTGAAATAGGTTTAGACCAAAGCATTGTCAATTCATTCAGAGAATAACATTCTTGCCTGAACATGTGGAGTTATTGGTTATTCTCCTAATTTCTATTCCTTAATAGACAATCCTCCTTTCTTCCCATCTTTAGATACGTGTGAGTAGCATCTCCAAACATCCATAACTATTTACGTCATGGGCAGAAGACAGGATTCTGTTGAATATTGTCTACTCAGTCTCATGCAGATAGTGGGAAAAAAATGTGTGAGAAGGGTGTGAGTAGAGTGAAGTTTACAGCTGGGCAGTTAAAACACATTTACATTTCTGATTGCTGAGGAAGCAATCAGCCCCTAAATGCTGGTTGTCTGAGTGTGAATAGGCCAAATATCACTTATTTCTTAAATATCAATTAAAGAGTTGTCTCACCCAGGATTTGAATGCAGACTAGCAGTGGAGAGAACCTGGAAAGATTGTGTACAGAGTGTGCTGCTGACTTGGAGACAGTGCCTCTTGCCCATCCAGGATAGCGATCCATGTCCCTCACCAAGCATACCTGTGCTTGAAAATTTCAACCAGAACTGGAGTAGCATCTGCGCTGTCCAAAGCTCTAGGGTAAACAGGGCCTCGAGTATGCTCATTGCCAAGTCATGCTTGGATTGCGGTGGTTAAATGCTCAAACACCATCTGCTTATATACTTTTGCTGCCTTCCACAGAGCAACACCCCTGCTAACGTTTGCTTTCTGGTAGAGATGAAGCATGTTTGCCTGTTCTTCCCAGGTTGAACTAGAGCAAACACATTCATTTATTTTCTGACACAAAGTTCACTGCTCAAAATTTGAGGGATTCTTTCCTCAATGGACCCTTCCCTCCCAGTGATCACGTCCTGCCTTCCTTCAGCCTAACCTCATGCAGTAAGACCTTTGAAAAAATGTAGTTAAATGGGAGGTGGGTTCTGAACTGGGGCTCAGGAAGAGCTGGAGATGAAACTAAACAGCAGGAAACATTGTGGGGAATATTATAGAGGTCAGATAGAACATATTAATTAAATCTGATAAATATGTTTCTCTTGGGGGAAAAAAAAGTATGGCAGTGTGTTGGTTAGGGAATTTTTTTTGTTATTGATTGGTTTTTGTTTGTTTGTTGTTGGGGTTTTCTTTGTCTATTGGTTTGATTTGGTTTTTTGGTATTCGTTTTGTAGGGTGAGTGGGGAGGTCTTGAAAATGGAAAAATGTAGTATACCTGATTATTTATTCCACAGTTGAAGGCTATGGACAACAGCTGCCCACTAGCAGGGGGTGGTCTGGGCTGGGTGGCAGGGCCCTTCCGCTGCAAATATCACTAAAATTCTCATATCCTCATTGTGAATGAGTCCTTGCTATGGGGGAAGGGAACACCACAGGAAAAACAAGGGTGTAAGCGGCCAGAACTTCTCTAAATGGAATATTTGTTAGTTTTCGGTGAGGCACTAGTGGGTTTTTAAGCTCTTCCAAGCTTTGAACAAATTAAGACTGAGTGTAAAGTGTAGATATCTTTATATTTGTTCCATCTCTTCTGGGTGAGTTGAGGATCTAGAGGAAGACTCATCAATTCAATGCATGTTCCATTAGAAAGTTCTTGGGATTAGATCAGGTTAATGAAAGGAATAAATAGGGCTTTGACATGTTGTTTGGTTTTACAAGACTGTATTGTTTTATGATGTTTTATGAGAAGCACTTATACTACTCTTCAGGCGAGAGATTATTGCGCCTTTTATAAAAGTAAAAGAAAACCCACTTCTCTTTCTTTTTCCCTCTGTTGCTAAGTAGATGCTATGTTTGTTTGCAGTCGTCATTTCCCAGTAGAAATGCTATGTTCTGGAGCACTGCCTAGAAAGAAATGGCTTCAGAGCACAGATTTCACAAGCAAAAGTGGTGGTGCAGTGGGAGGTACCCAAATCATGAACACCCAAAAAAATCTTGGAGTAAATAGTTCTCTTGGAGAGAAGATGAATGAGAACAGTCCCAGATGAGTACACTCAAAGTCCAAAAAAGCCCCCTTGGGGTACGTTCTGAAATATTGGTCTTGTAACATTTTCTAATTCTTTAGAGAATTAGAGAACTCTAATATCTCAACAAGAAATTGAAAACATTATTTTGACACCAAACCTCTGGCTGTGTAGAGAACATCTGAGGTGGTGTCAGTGCTCAATTTGAACAGGTTAAGCTCAAGCTCTGAAAGTTTCTAACGCTTACATTCAGAGCTGGTCCTTTAGTCTTTCAGCATCCTGGTTGAAATGGGACAGATGATCTTTTGATTTGCTTTAAGGGTTTGGAGATTGTCATGCCAAATCAACAGGGAGTACTTGTTAAGCTGCTTTGTCTCTGACTTCGCACTATTCTCTTAGGGTTTTAATCTTTTCTGTAGGATTTTAAACAAAAACACAGCAAAAGTGTAAAACTGCATCCTAAGCTCCATCCTGTCTTGCTGCTTTACTCTCCAGCTCAGCTGTGACATCCCAGTTTTCATATAGAGTGACATCGTCACTCTAGATAGTGTCATTTCCGCTTTTAATATTCTCTCCCTTCCCTTATGATGACAATCCCTAAGCACTTGGTCTAACTTTCTGACCCTTCTAGCACTATGGAGATGCTCAGCAGTTAGTATCTCCTTGCAGATGGGAGTCAGAGCTAAAGAAACAAAGCAGTGTGCTCAGATCCACACACAGCTTGGGGGATGCACAGAGTTGAACAGGGTCCTCTTGTAACCTTGGCTTTGTAGGAGGCTCTAGGTTGTACTTGCAGGCTGTCACTGGTTTTGTGATATGGACAAATGTCTGTTAGACCAGTGTGACCCACTTATGCGTGTAACCTAATGAAGCTTTGAGTACAGACCTTTCCTCAGAGGCAAAAGGCCAACACACTCGCCTATGAAGTCTCTTCTCACTCACCTTTAATATTTTGGTGTTAATGGATCATGCTAAAAAGGATTAGCCATTTCAATTTACATTCTGCTGCTTTCTGCATTTAACATTCTCGCTGTAAGTGATGAATTATTGACTATTTAAATGTGACTACAAACAGTCTGAAAGAGAAGGTCTGTTTTACCATTTGTGATGATGAATCCATACGACGCAGGTGAAAGTGTTCCTTTCTCTTTTTAGTTACCCATCGGTGGCCTGCCTTCCTGGCTTTCACCAGCTGTCCCAGTACCCCAGGCTGGTGTTTAACAGCCCAAGAAGAGGCCCCAGGGTTAAATATTGTTAAGCATGTGAAATTTAACCTATATTATTGATATTGGGTTCAGACCAAAGTGTCTGCAAAGTGGCTTAAAAGGAAGAGTTCATTATAGAATAAAGTACTTTGGCAGAAGACCAAATCCACATGCCCTTAAAATTGCTCTTGATTCCCCCCTTCATATTTAAATGTACATAATTACAGAATCAGCCACTGTTCAGAAACCAAGATTTGTCCTTTGAAAATAAGACAGAAGAGATCTAGGAGCAAGATGGGGTACCATTACTTAGGGCTTGAAGCACAGTCTCCTGAACAGCTGTAGCAAGGCAGTGAGGCTGAGAGATCAGTGTTTTTCTGGGCCTGAAGTTTTATTGTGGCACAGACTCTACCTATGAAAGCAACAGCGAGTGCAGAGGCTTCGGGAAACAGTTTTTACAGACTGCAGTGAGGTTTCAGATTTCCCCATGAGAAATAAAGATTCATCCTTACCTTGCTCCCTGCAAATCTCCTGCATGTCAGCTGTGTCCTGCAAGTCAGCTGTCCTTGGCCACCTCAGAGCTAAGAAGTGAATCGTGCAGCTCCAAGGTGGAAACAGCATACTTGTTTCTACCCTTGCATGTTGGATTTTTTGGGGGTGGGAAGGGAAGCAAGAGACCTGGCATTGGTTTCTATGTTACTCGTTCCGGGGAAAAGTAGAACTGCCTGAGAAATGTCCAGTTCTTACTTGTAGATGGTAATGGTGGAGGAACTTGAAAGTCTTCTCTTGCTGTGGATATGTATTGTGTCTAGCATGTGATAGTCTTTGTAACTTTGACATTGGTAGTGGGTCTGTGGCATTTTTCTTCAGCTAGAGATGGGCAGAGAAGAGGGACAACCTTTTGAGCAATCAGACTGAGAAAGCTCTAAACTCTTTTCTACCAGGACACTTTAATTTTTTTTTCCCTTTCTCAGTTCTACTTCTACAATTGCTCTGTAGGCTCTGCACCATGAGGGACTGTCCATATCCAGAAAGCAGCCACCAAGGCGAAACCAATGAAAGCCCAACTCACATGTGAAAACAGAAGTGCTTCTATAAACTAGGCTGTAGAAACCCCCAGATAAAAGTGAGAGGCAGGCATGTGTTGGTAGTGTAGGCAAGATTTTACCCTTCAACAAATCTAGCCACTTTAAAATAAAACAACTTTCCCAGAGCAGTTAGTCAGAAGAGTATGAAATGAGTAGGTATCAGGTGAACTCTAAACAAACTCAGCTTTGTCTGTTCTCTTCTCCACACGTGCACATGAGAAACACCAACTCCTGGTTAGAGGAGAAGGTGGCATCAACACAACCATATCCCATCAGATGGCACCAAGCATGGAACTTCTGGCTCCTCCTTCTGTCATAATTATGATCTGAATCTTCCTTCAGCTATGGGGAGCTTTTCAATTTTTTTTTTTTTTTAATTTAAAGGCACTACTTTAGTGCTAAGTATTACTGTTTGGTACAATATTGTATATCTGTGTTTCTCCACGGATTTCTACGCCTGGAGTGCCTTGCATATAAATTCACAGGCCTGCAATATTACATGGTACTGCTAATAATATTTATGCAGATTTGTTCAGGGCCTTTTGTAACGGAGAACAATACACCTAGAGCTTCTCTCATGTGATTAAAAACCTGATATAGGAAGTTAGAAAAGTGTTGACAGAGTCTGAAACAACTCTATTCCATCTCTGGCAAGATTTCTTTTAAATTAAAGAAATCATCTCCAGTGAAGGCTAATAATGTTTCTTGAAACTCACTGCAATCAGGTGTTCTACACACAACAAAATAGAGGGGAGTATTTGAGAAAATGTACTTTTATGTTCAGATTTCATTAACATTTTAACCTATCATTTTGAAGTAGCGGTGCACCATCTGAAATCAGTGGACCTATTGTACTAGTTACTAAACAAAATGAATTCTGAAATACTGGTAAACGGAAGAGACAGTGAAGAACTAGTCAGAGACATTGCTCAAAGTGTAAAGTGATGTAGGAGTGCTTATTGAAACAGATAAATAGCAGAACTGTTCCCATTACTGCATGTTTGTGTTTAGTCCCTACTGTATCAAGCAGCAGTTAAAAATGAAGGTGAGAATTATCTACATGAATGCACTTTTTTCCAAGAAGAGGAATTGGGTCTTCTGGAGGAGGGACATTAATTTCAACAGGCATGCTGAAAGAAATGACTCAGTTTTGCAAATTTCCCTTTATTTTCTTGTTATTTGGTTTTTGGTTTTTTTTTTTTTTAAATGTATGTTCTTTTGGTAATCGAGGTCTTATTTTAAGAATTTTTACAGCTGTGAGAAAAGAGAAATGACAGACTTTCGAATCGTTTTGGGCCTTTCAGACTATGAAGCGTGATTTCTTAGCATATGGCTAGAGGAAGAGGGTCTGAATGTGCTCTGGAAAATAATTTTCCACAAGCAATTGCCAACTCTGCAAAAGAATTTCCTGAACAGAGGCTGAAAAGACGTTTCTGATTCCACTCAGGGTGTTCTCTTTAATGGAAATGTCTAACTTGCTGCAGTAAACCTTGAAGTCCCCATGAAAAATTCATGGAGGAGAGAAAAAAAGCTGAAGGACTTGCGTGGTGCTGCAGGAAGAGGCTGGCACTGAGGCTAGGTGACATGAGAAGTCCTGCGGCTCTGCCAGGTGGTGCCCTGGAAATAGCGAGGAGTCCAACTCCCGTCATGCTCTTGAGCACTGCTGAACTGGGAGAGGAGTACTGCAGATGAACCCAACCACACAGCGTAATTTAGCTGCCCTCCCTCTCTTTTAGCCTTGCTGTCTGTCTTGGGGAAGCCCAGCCATGAGTAGAACTCTGGGAGTGGGTGTGAATAGCTTCTGCTCCCTTTGGAAGGAATATGTTCAAAAGTAGTTCCTAGCCTCCAACCGCACACAGTCCTTGTGCCTGGGAAAGAAAACTGTCTTGCTTCTCTTCTGGACAAAATCTCTGTTCTGGATTCAGTTCAGTGCACTCAGTGCGAACTTAGTGAGAATTGAATTCCTTTCATTCAGTGTGAATCCAATTCAGATGATTTCACTCTTGGTGTCAGTGAATGGAAGAGAGACCTTTCCAATGTGGCATATGACAGGCCGTCATTGAATTTGGCTGTTCTTTTCCTTATGAGGAGTGACTACAACTTATTCTTCGTCTGAGACATGGAGTCTTGAAAGCAAGCTAATGGTGCTTCAACGCTCGCTGGGTAATGGCAGAAAAACGGCAATAAGGCAATAAATTTACTGGAGTAGCGATTTGAACAGTACTACCCTTGTGATAAGGAATTTGCCTGCAAAATTAAAACTAAATAAAATAAACATAATTGTCAGAGATGTGGAGTGAGATTTGAAAATAGGTTTAAAATAAGTAATATATTTGCCTTCCGTCTTCATTTATGGGCAGCTGGGGGGGGCTGTGTAGGGTTTGTTTGGCAACAACGTGGTTGGTGTGGACGATGACATCCAGAGGAAGAAGGAGAAAAGTTTCCTATGTGGTGTAATGGCACACGAGAAGTTAAGAATACCCCAGAGGTCCAGTGATTGACATCATCAAATGCACTTTCTGTTCCGACGCTCTTGTCTATCTCAGCCTTGTTTGGCATCGGAGGCAAAGGTCAGAGAGAAATTAATCTGCTGTAAATGAAACTAAATGGATTTCAGGGTGCTGTTTGTGACAAGAGTAAGTAGTGGAAGACTTCAGCATGCAAAAGGCTGCAATTTAGACCTCTCTGGTGAACTGGGTCATTCATCTTTCCCATGTAAAACGAGGTGAATCTAATCTTTCCAACAAAATAAGGATAACAAACAAGATGGGTGTTTTTAGCAGTTTAACCCCAGGGCAGCTACTAGCTAAATAACTAACTATTAATGTGCCTCTCCTGCCCCCTATCAAAAGGAATAAAAAGAATGATGCTCATATGAAAATAAAAATAGTTAATTGTAGTCATTCTAGATATCTTAGCTCTAACTGAACCCCTGGTAATATGTCCTTTGTTCTCTAAAATTACTGATGTTCGAGTGGCAATTATGTCTGATGGGTACTCTGGACCAGTTCCGGGTGACAAAAAATTCTGATCCTGCTCCCAGATGGGTGATTTTGGGTGAGGAAATGTTTCCGTCATAGCATTACGGGACTTGGTGCAGGGATCCTTCAACTCTCTGGCCATTGAACGAGGTCGTATCCTGCTTGATTCAATCTTCCTGGAGTTATGAGTGCTTCTTATTCACTCTCTGCCTCTTCAGTACTTTATTTAGTCCTCTGAAAAGCAATTAAGACACACTGATTTAAGAAAAAAGCTTTGTTTCCAGCCTATCTGAATGTGGTCCTAGGTAAGCATGTGCCTCTTAACATGAAGGAAGTACTGGTTCTGGGTGAGATTTCTAGGTATTAGAAGGTATAAATAATCTCCTCTTGAAATGAAGTGAAATAAATAGGTGTACTTGTAGGGGAGCTAGCTTTCTATTGAGAAACTTATAATGATCCCAGCTTCCGAGGCGTCTGAGACAAAATGCGTGTGTATATAAATGAATGTGTATCTCAGCGCTTAGATCCTCGAGTGATGGATGCTTTGGGAGAAGATAAAGTAGCCAGAGAGGTATGAATAAATGTCTCACCAGTGCCTATCAATAGGCAGTGACTGCTGCTGACATGCTGTGTCTCAGTGGGCAAACTGTAAGGCCTTTAAGTAAAAACAATTATTGAATGTATGATGTCTAAGTCTATTGGTTGTATACTATTATTGACTGACGTTAGATTAAAAAGCATGTCCTTATTACTCCCTCCTGTCATTAACTTGCCAGAAAAGGTCAGTCAAGAAGTATATTATTACTAAATTGTAGACTTACACATTTGTAGCTGCAACAGGAGTAAAGCCATGGGGGACTAGAGCCAGACTTTGGTCAGGCCCAGCGCCTAGTTTTGTTCTCACTCCCCATGCTCTAAAACAAGGCCAAATGCTCTCCATCCAGATAATCTGTCATTTTGTCTATATTCTGTGCTGAAAACGAGCGGATTTGTCTTACTGTAGCTTTTCCCCAAATGCCTCAGGGTACCTCTGTATTGTGTAAGGAACCTGGATCTAAGCCTGCATTCGAGTTCCAATCTGCTGGCCATCAATGCAAGGCTTATGCAAGCCCACGGTGTGCTTGATCTAAGGGACAGAGGGAAAAGAGAGTGAATAAAGGCTTCGTGCTCAAAGTGTATATTTATCTGTGTCATGGAGGGACCAGTCTGCTGTGTTCAGCTTCTCTTTCTGTTATTTAATGTTTCCTGCAGCCATGGTGGTTGATCCACACCAAATAGTGGAGAAGATGCTGCCAAATCCTTCCTGAAAGAGCCTGACATCTGCTGCTGCAAAGCAGATGGGATCTGTAAGCAACCTGTCCTAAATCAGATCTCTGTCAGTAGACACCAGGAATCAAAGCCTCAAGCCAGAACATGGAAGGGTGGAGAGTGAGAAGGAAAGGAATTGGCCCTCGACCTTTTTGCTGACCTAAGCGTTATAAAGGCAAATACATAGTTTCGGTGACAGAGCATCCTTGTATCTTCTCTGATTTCAGCAGTAGTTAGTCTGAAATGCCTGAACTTACGTGGATGAACTCCTTTCTCAGAAATAGTGTTGAGCTAAACAGAATGCCACTTTGCAGTGACTTCAGTATTTTGGAACTTTTTACTTGGTGTTTAGTGTCATTGACATAAATCTGCAAGACTGGGGGTGGATTGGACTCCACTTACTCCTTTTCCAGAGATTTCTTAGAACAGTCCTTCAGCTGCTCAAAACTTAACACTAAGATTTCAGAACAAATCAAGTTCAGAGGTGAAAGTGGAAATTATTCTTTGTCCTCAATGTGGACTTACAGATGCAGCAGTAGGTTACTGACACAGACAGAGAAACAACTTGCACAAAAATGAAGCTTTGTTTTGAGATTTTTTTTTTGGTCCCTTTGCCTCCTTCCTTGGACAGAAAGATTCGTCACAGTCTTTTGATTCAGAACAAAGCTCTTTACAAGCATCAAATTTGTGGCTTTTCTTTCAGGAGTAATGCCATTATTCTTGGCCTTGCACCTTCTTCCCTCTCTTTCCCTATTCCCAAGTAACCTCCTTGAAATCATTTGGGTTAGTGTATGTTTTTATTCTTGGACTCTTGCATGCCTAAGGGAATTGAGCCACAAATGGCTTGTGTTCACAAAATTGGTGGAATAAAGCCCAAGCTTTAAAGATGCAGCTTGGCAGCTTTTAAAAGGGCATAAGTAAAGGCATAAAACATTGGGTGAAGATTCCAGAGTGATTTGAGAAAGCGATTCCTAAGTGAGTTTAGAGAATTTAAAGAAGATTCTGACATTCATTTTTTGTCTCATAAAGATACAGAATGATGAGCCATTACACATACATTTAAGCATCTTTAAGTGTGCTTCAGGATATATGTTATTCTGTTCCTGCAAGAATGGGGAGGGTGTGTGTGTGATACCAGAACAGGCTCATCTTTAAAGTAAAACTCGGGAATGTCATGTGGCAGAAGTAAGAGGGAGTTAGGAAAAGAGTTTGACATTGTAGTGGGAGGGAAGGAAGGAGCTGTTTGCTCTTTGTGGAGGAGTTCAAAGGTTCAAGAACTGTTTAGGCATTTGGAAATATCAGTCCTGGTCCACAGGTCAGAATCAGGGAGACGTGGTTAATCTGTTGACTGAGAGCTGGTCGTGCACACTGAAAGTGAGCTAGAGGACAGGTTTTACAGAGGAACCCATTTCTGTTTCTTGCCATGTAAGACCAAAGCAAGAGGGACAAGGTGTGCAGACATTAAGGTTTGCCACACAACCATTCTGACTCCTTTACATCCATCCTATTCTCTGCACTTCTCTCCAGCATATCCGTATCTCTTTGGGTCTCAAATCTTCTCTTCCTGACAACTTTGGAAAAAGTTAAGTTAAGTTTTTAAAGGATTTTTATCTCTTTTAAATATCCTATCTCTAGTCTGCTGTGTTTCAGAAGTGTCACACCAAATCCTGAAGCGAAGAGTGAGAACACCAAGCTCTGCATAATGCAGGTGCCCAGGAGAGCAGTAGGCAGGCTGGTTGCTATAACAGCTTGTAGCTGTAGAACATCTTCCATTTCAGAAAAGATCCCAAATCTCTTTATGGACTCAGTTGAGAGAAGGTAAAATGCACTATGGACAAGCTGGGAAAAGCTGAAAGAGGCAAAATACTGGGTTTGACTTGGTATCTAGGATAAACAGTCCTGACCTACTAAGTACTCTGTATGCATAGATGAGAAAGGTAGTCAGAGTTCTTCTGCTTTTTTCCAGACATTCTTCCGACATCTGTGAAAGGGGGATAGCAATTCCCCTCTTTTCCATGGCACTGGTGCAGAAGAGGAATCATGAAACATGGCTAGGAAACCTTATGTCTTAGGAAGTTTAATACACAGTACTCAGCAGCAACTGTGTTTCTGTTATGTTAGGTGAAGGCAGAGATGAGACCTGACACCCTGGACTGTGCCTGTGCAGCCTGTTTTTCTTTTGGAGATGATAGACATGGTGAGGTTTGTCCCTATGGCTTTAATAGCCATGATTGAAGTGGTCTAATTTTAGCAACATGGATGGGAAACGTTGTTGGAGTGGTCAGCCATAAACCCACTGTGAATTGTGTGGTGAGTCCATGACACCCTTAAGATCTCTCAAGACCCCAGAGGTACTTGCTCTATATTCTTATCAGAAAATAATTTCCCTTGCAGTGTGAAACTGCTTTACATATCAAGACTGATCTTTCCTGGGAACTTTATCAGTTATCTTAAGGAAAAAATAATGGTTAATATCAAGACTGCTGTTGGGGTAATCCTGGGACAGCTTTAACTTTGCAGAAGTGTAGCATAAGGCTTTTTTATTGAAAAAGGAGGAGTGGTTATATTCTAAATCTTCTTCGCCTGCCACCCTAATATTTAATAGGATTCAGACTGAGGCAATTTATATTGCACTATGATTCCAAAATGTAGATTCCTTTTCTTTTTGGAGGTTTTTAGGAAAGGGTTGGACAAAAAAATGTTAAATGCTTTACGTATGCCGTGCATTTTGGTAGCTGGTTGGATGAGCTGACCTCGCAGGCTCCATTTCATAGTATTTGGTGTGAATTGACAGTTCTGTGATTCACCTGAAATTGCTAGGTAGCCAAGAGTGCTGCTCTCAGTTTTCAGAGTTGAACAGAAAATATGGTTTGCATGACTAATATGCTTATCTAGATGTGTTACCTTTTTCCACAAAACTTACAAATGCATGGACTGATTTTTATTAAATATCAAAATGGCGTCCTGTGTATATGTTTATTTATCAAAATAATGGAGTACTTTGCCCAAGTTTCCAAGAGAAATAATCTTTCCTTTCTTCTCCCCACCTTTATTTCAATGATGAATGTCTAAGTTCCTTATTTCTCACCATCTATTAAGATTTCTAGGGACTTTTTTCTTCTTTTTTTTTCTTTCCTTTTTGTTTTTTCTTGAATTTTCAGTAGTAGATGTTCCCTTTCAACGTAAGTCGAAATGTATAATCTTTGGAAAAGAGGAAGCCAGTCCTGTTTTAGAATCGGGTGGTCTCTAAGATGCCTGGTAAATCACTGCACTGCAGAGGAAGATTTAGGTTGACAGGATGCAGCCTGGAACACGGGACTGGGGGGAAATCCTGGCTCATCAGGATCCGTTCCCTACTACTGCAGACAACCACATCACATAATCCCTTTCATAAGTTTATCGAGCCTCATCTTTAAACTAATTAGGTCGTTTGCTCTCACTATCCTTGTTGGAAAGCAGTTCCAGAGCATCGCTCCTCTGATGGTTAGAAACCTTTTTCTAATTCCCAAATCAAATTTATTCATGGTCAATTTATACTTATTTGTCCTTGTGCAACATTGTCCTTTATTTTAAATGCTTCTTTTCTCCTTGATATTTACTGTGGGGATGTAGCTAGCAATCCTATCTATGTGGAGGTTTTTTTCCATCTTGCCAGCCAGACAGAGCAAGCTCTTATTTCTTGCATAATATAGGAATTTGGTAATATCTCTCTGGGTCCAGGTTTTGTATTCCACCTCTTGGAATACAGGTGTAGGGAATGGCACCCCCTCTTCATACTGAGCCTTCCCAACAACATTGTTAATGATAATTATACCCTTTCCCCTTGCAGGATTTTTGAACATCCTTCTTGACACATGCTTTGTTTTTTTACTGGTGGAAGCAGCATTAGAGCAACACACTGAAATTAAGACACTGTCCTTTCCTTTTCGCACCTGAAGAAAGGGACATAATCATACCTTAAGCAAACAGTTTGGAACAGGGACACCTCTGGATGTGCACTTCAAAGTGTAACAACATGTCCTGTCACATGAGGCTTGCTAGATGACCACCACCTTTCCAAGAGGTCTCCAAATTTGCAAAGACCTACACATGAACCTTGAATGCTGACCAAAACCAGGACATAGAGCAGCTGCAAGCAGCTCTGTCTTCGCCCTTCCATTCACAAAGTGATACACAGTACAAAACCATGTGTGAGGCGAAAGACCAGTGTCATGCAGTCCTTCCTAGTGTGGGATGTGAGCAGCAAGTAAAATCTTCACAAGTGGAGTTCTTCTGGGGGCACAAAGCTCCATGAGTTTGCAGGAATCATAGCCAAAGGGGCAGTGATATGGCTGCAGGGCATCCGCTCAAAAACTGTGAAAGTCTTAGACATGGAAATGCAGAGCGGATGAAAGACTTTGTGGATACCTGGCTGTACTCCATGGAGGGCAAAGACAAGAGGTAGAGTAACACAGCCATTAGCCAGTCCAGCGTGTCAGCAGTTGTCACTGAGGAGGGTTTTTCAGCAGTTGGACAGACCTGACCATGAGTCATCAGACGTTGTGTAAACACACCGCGACGCTTAATCACGCGAGTTGTTGATGTTAAATTTTATCTGTTTAGCTGTTATGCTTAGTAAGGCAACTTCAAGCTGCAGCTTACATCTACGAAACATGTCCTCATCATCTTTGGGCATGGAAGTCTTACAGCATGCGTCCTGGTGAGAAGCAATTCTGAAATCTTTTCATAGAGAGAGAAGAGGGGAAAAAAGTCATGAACGATTAGAGTATGAGTGATGTGAGGAAAGGTTGTATGCGTGTCAGGGGTTGGGAGGAAGATGTTGTCCTCTCAGACACATCCAGCACCTGGGCTACCTAAAAATAGCTGGATAAAAAGTTTCTGGTTTTGCCTCGTTTGTCCTTTTCCCAAGGTAAGAATTCCTGCTGCCTTAGCTATAACATAATATTCTTCATATCCTGATAAACCTAATCTGTTGCAATTAAATCATATGGTGATGGTATCACACGTTTCAATTCAGATGGAGAATACTCCAGTTATACTGGAGAAAGTGGCTGCATAGATTTATTTTGATGAGGATGCTGATCTGCTGGGATCTGTACAAGAGTGGAACAAAGACAGTCCAGTGAGAGAAGCTAAAGTACAAGGAAAGCAAAAATAGTGTGCAATCATATAACTGACATCTTCTATACAACATACATATATTAATATAGTTTTGACATAGACACAATTTAAATTCTGCTGTTTCATGGCTTCTAATTTCCATTTTTAAAAATTACCTCAAAATCTTGTATTTTCACTTTTTTGAAAATATAAGGAACTTGCAGAGATTTTATATTCCTTGGCCAAGAGAGGGTGGGGAAAGGGCAAAAGGAGTGTATGCAAACCTTCTTTTTTTCTGGGGGTCAGAGAAATTATTAAGCATACCTGTGGGTATTATCCAGTTATCATGCAGAACGTATTATCATGAGAAATTTGGTTTATCAGCAGAGGTAGATTAGAGAAGAAATTCTGTGATAAATTAGTTCCCTATTGAGCAATGTTGTTTTACAGGAACCAAAATATTTGAGAAATGTTTCAACTCAAAATTTCTGCCAGCTGATGTACTTGGATCTTGAATACTTGGATCTGTAAATGGGTTGGTAAGACACTGGGAGCACTGTAGGACACTTCTAAGCCTATAACCTCTTGATTCGCCTTTTGAACTGATCAATAAAATGAGTTTATTGGTGGTTCTGGAAGCAGAACAATGAATGTTTTTCAGACTGAAGCTTACTAGGCAGGGTTCAACTACCTTTCTCGGAAAACTTACGTGTTATAAGAAAACCCGCAAAACAAACAACCAAGCACCCTTAAGTCTGTTTACAGGGGGCAAAAAAAAGAGACACAAATGGAAATATTAAAATGTAGCAAATGGCTGTGGAAAATGAGAGATTCAGTTTCACCAAGTGATTACTGAATATGCAGAGATCACATTTTGGATCAGAAGTCCCTGAGCCACAAGGCTGAAATCTGAGAACAATACCCAGAGGAGGCATGGTGCGTATTCTCTGCCTATAATCTTTTCAGGGCATCTGCTTCTGACCACCATTGGAGAGGGGATATTGAATGAGGTGGACTTTGTCTGATCTAGTACCATCATCCTTATATAATGTTCTAGTCCACTACTTTTGAAGGCAAAAGTAGTTGTTGTTTGGGATTTTTAAGCTCATTAAACTCTACTCTCCTACTTTCTGACATCAGCAGGGATTCTCCAGTGAGTTTTAGCCTCCCAGAGATGCTCAGCAGCTGGCTCACTATTTTTAGCTTTCCTGACAGAAAAAAAATAGTAAAATGTAACCACCTCTTTGATGTGTGTCTGCTTTCAGGCATCCACTATCCACTGATTCATTGACTGGTAACAGGGAAAGTTTTGGTAGGTCACTGTATTCATGAGGTAGCCTAGAAAGTTTCTTTCATCCCTCTTTTAAAGTCTTGGTCAAAATGGCTTCCAACAGTCTCTTTTGAGGAGACTGCTCTGCAGTCTGAATACTTCCCCACTGGGAACTATTTGCTGGTACTGTGTTGGTACAGACATGCCTTTATGTTCATTTCTGGCTTAGAACTTCTCAATCTATATTAAATCGGTGGTGAAATAAATACCAAGCAAGATGTCATATTAAACTTTTGTCTAAAAGAACCCCCCAAAAACTAGTAAAATTATAATAGGTTTTGTGTGTGTGTGTGTGAGAGAGAGAGAGGGATTGATTCTCAGTTTTTTCACTGAAATTAATCTTCACAAAATAAAAAAAAAAATTATACCACCCAGAAAAACTTGGTTTTTGGGCTGCTCAGCTCTGTCCAACCCCTTGAAAATTGCTGGCGATTGCCCAGCTGACCAAGGATAGGATGGTATTTTAATGCAAATTTTATCACAGCCAGTTGACATTCTTCTTTCTTTCTACCAAGAAAGGCTACTTAAACTGTTTTCTTAAAAAATGAGCTTTTTCTTGGGTTAGAAGATGTGTTAAACTTCTGGATAGAATCATTAAAGTTAGAAATAGGGAGAAGGGGGAAAACCGAGGCTCTCTGAATGCATTTGCTCTTGGATCAGTATTAGCTTTTGTTTATGGTTTCAAGTCACTTAAGTAATAAAAGTTCCATGAAGGACTGATTTGCCCTAATGGCTGAGAGAGACAGTTAGTAATGTTTACTTTTACCTTCTGTAGGGTCATAAACTTCCATCTTATAGCTTGCAATTGTCCTAAATGGCATAAGAATCTGTGGTCGTGATTCTGTTCCAGGGATGCAAGAAATTCTCTCTCCTTATGCCTCCTAGCAGATTAAGGAGACAAAAACCTTACAGAACAGTCAGATGGAACAGTGACAAAGAAAAGTGTAGGAAAATTACTGAGTTAGAAGTTTGCACTGAGAAGCACCCTCTGCCCTTCCATATTTATTTAACTCTTCTGCTTTTTGCCTCCTTGCCTTCTTTCCATCCCTGCTTCCAAAACACACAGACATAGACACCTTTCAATTACGTTTAAGAGATTATTCCACTATTGCCCTCGAAGTTGTATGATCTGGAAAACCCTAGATTATGCGGTCATGCACCGCACCCATGCAAATAAATGCCAATAAAAAATAAATTAAATATATTCCCGACTAACAAATTGTTTATGTGCAAAAGCCACCTTGAGGCTGTGCAGGAGGAACAAACATCAATATTCTGAACAGTCAGGAAGCATTCCTGAAGCTCAGGCTGAATGTTCTGATGTTGAATTGCCGGTTGTTACTACCAGTTATTGCTCCCTGGAATCACCAGGAACAACTTTTCTCCAATCTTTGTGCTTATACCTTCAAGCCAGTTATCACCTATCCCCCTGAGTCATCATTTACCCAAGTTATACACATTTAGTTAATCTTCTCTCGTAAGTCAGTCCTCCCAGTCCATTACAAATTTCTATTACTCATCTCTGAAATCCATCTTTTCCTTTTTTTTTTTTTTCCTTTCATGAGTTTCTGAACACTTTTAGGCGATTAGAGCTGACAAGATCATTTTGGATGTGGGTTTTCTATTGACACCAAAGGAAGGAGGTGTCTTTGATCTGGAGAAGACATACACACTATTGTATGTTATATTGTCCACTGTCATCTGAAAATGTCTTTTGACATTTCTGCCTTTCAGCTTCATTTGTCCTGTGGAGCACTTGCCTCTGTGACTATTCTTTACCTTCATTTCCAGAGCCGAACCATGCAAGGTTCTAGGCATGGCGAAACCTCCCCAGCAGGTGACTGACCACGCCATTAAGGGGCTCAGTACTCACTAGGATCTGTTGCAACGTATTCTCCATTCTTCTTGATGTGTGAAATCTTCTTTGCTTTGCTGTTTAAATTTAATATCAGAACTTCTGCTTTCCTGTATAGTTCTTCTACAACTGACATTTATCATGCACGTTCCTCCTGCCAGCCTTCAGTGTTTTATGGTCTACACTGTTCATCATCTAATATGAGCTCAGTTCTCAAAGTAAAAAGAATTCTGCTATAAGCTGCTTCAAATGTTTGACTGAAACAATATACTCAGTGTTCACTAATTTTTAAATTGATCAACAAAAAATGTGATCAAAATATATCTCTGGTACTTGATTACTACACAGTTTTCCTTCTGTTCTCTATATGTCAGGAAATTGTACCTCCTTTACTTCAGCCTGACAAGAGCCCTTTTAAAACCCAGTGCACTGAAGCTTTGTAAATTGCACAGATCTTGGTTTAATTAAATTCACTGTTTCTTTTTCACTTCAAAGATTATGCCCTTATACCTTTCGTAAAAATCTGAAGTTTTAGGCTTAAATTCACACAGTTTGTTTTGAACTGGTTACCCAGGAACTTAGTCCCGCAGTAGCAGATGGGAAAATGCACCTGGATACAAGTGACAATAGTGTTTTCCGAATTTGCTATTTTGAGGTAATCTACTGGGGGTGTAAAGAATTTGTGAGTCTTCACAGGAATGTGACCATGTTCAAGAAAAACAGACTGATAGGTGTTCATAGCTCTAGGTAGACTCTTGGGAGATTCTTGGTTCAAGTTTGACCTTTACTACAAACTCTTTGTGTGGCTTTGAACAGGTGGTTAAATCTTCTTTCAGTCTCTGCTTGCCTTGTCTAGTTCCTAAGTACCTTATGCATGAGCCAGGCTCTTAAAGGAAGATTGTACCATGCAGCGACAGCTCAACTTAGAGTTTTTTGCCAGAGAGGCAGTGGAGGCCCTTGCCCTTGGGACAAACCTCTCTTCCTTTGTGTTGTAGCTGACTGATGGGCCTTGAGAAGCTCTTTCCATCTTTCTCCTGCCATGCTCCCAGAGCACCTCATTTCACCCTCCTTTCTCTCTCATGCACACACACAGAGTATGCCTCGTGGTTCTCAGCCCTAAGTAGATAGAGGTCTGTTGAATAAGAAGATTACTTCATCCCTGACATCTTGCAGAAGAACTTGATCCTACTTCATACCATTCCACTACCTATACTTAAAGAACAAGCTAAATTGATAAAGAAGGATAAGGAGAAAGAAATAGGTGATAAGAGACAATACTTATTTGCTCCTAACATCTCTTAGAGGATAGAAGAAGCTATTCAAAGTCAAAACATATGGAAAACAGCATCTGGTTATGGGAGCTTGGATGTTAATTGTTCTGACAGCTGAAATTTGTCTCCAGAAATCTCATGAAGCCAGCTGGTATTGTAAAGTTTTCTCTGGCTCATATTGTGACTCTTACAAGTTTCTGGAGACTTCTAGTCTCAGGGTGATCATCTTGTAGGAGCAGCTGCTGCTTAAAGATTTTCATTTCTATATCAGCTGGAATCAGGAAATACATTCTTTGTGGGTTTGGATTTGCTTTTGTAACATAAAAAACCTGAGGTGGCTTTGGATGCACTTCCCTGAATTCCAACTTAACAAAACCTTGTGGAACTTAGCAAAGAGGTTCTAATGTTGTCCTGTTTGCAGTTCTTGCGTACGTGGTGTGGAGAAAAAGTCAGTAACTATGAGTAGTAAGGTTGCTTTTGAGAGGTGTTCTAGGGTTCCATTTTAAATCTGAATTTCCTGAATCAGAAAAATGTGCGCTGGAAAACTTGGTAAGAGCAATAACTCTGGAGAGATAATTACGACAGTTTGTTTCTGAATGGGCTAGGAGCTGTCTAATAATAGCTTTTTCTGCAGTTGTTTTAGTGCCTTTTGCTTTCAACCTTGAGCTGGAAATGTCAGAAATCTATATTGACACTTGTGCCCTGTCAGAGAGAATAAAGAATATGAGGTTGTTTAGAGAGCATACAAGTCTGTATTTAGAACAAGCTACTTACATGTTTCTGAGACAAAAGCATAAATAACTAATCATTTGATGATGCTATCAACAAGATGTTTTCTGCATGGCCCTGACATTTTTTTAAGGGTGAAAATACCAACTTTTCTTACGCAAAAGTATAAAAACAATTCTCGCACATAGCCTTGATGTTATTTTCCAAGAAATGTCTGTTCCTCACCCTTGTGAAATATAATGAGCAGTAGAAGAGAAAAAAAGAAAAGAAGAAAACAACCCAAACCTGCTCTATATAGATGCCGCAAAGAAAGGCTTGGACAAAGCTGTAAGTAGCAGAGCAGTCTAATTAGTTTAGAGATAGTTTTGCTTTAGCTTTATTTTGGTGAGATTCACGGCATTCAAAGTGATTGTTGTTCAATAGTAGCATAACCTCTGGAGACTAGCTGAGCATTCTGGAAGAAGTCTCCCCCCAAAGAAGTGAATCCAAAAATCAAAACAAAATGAAAAAAGAGGAAAATTTTCTGAAAAAAGGAATGTTTTAGAAAATCCACTGAGTTATTCATACACTGCTAACAATAGAAAGAACTCAAAAGGCAGGACCCAGAACAGCAGGTACAGAGTCTAATTAATGCATGTTATCTAAGGAGGTTTAACCCATAACATTCCAAACGTAAGTGGTACTGTTTCAGCAGCAGGATTTTTTCCAGCTGTATACCTGACTTTCACTGCTGAATCACAAGGCACAAAAAACCCCCAACTTCTATATTTTTTTTCTTTATCACCACTTGGTTTTTTTGCAAACAAGAAATCTTGAAGATTTCAGGCCAGTTTTTTTTTATTATAATGTTTTCACTGAGGCTGCAATGTAAAATGGATAACATAATTATGGTGTATTCTTCTTTGAAGTAATAGGTAGGTTGAAGGGAGTCAAGCTTAGAGATGATCAGGATTTTAACTCAAACTCGATGTATCCTTATGGAGAACAAGCTGGAACCTACTTATTTTCATTCTCACTTGAGTAATCTCTAGAGCTTGTTCACGATTTCCTCATCAGTGACAGAGTTCTGAAACACTGGGAACACTTGCTTGGTCCAGAAAACCACTTGATTATTATTTTCACTTTAATGTTTATTCTTTTATATTTTAAAATCAAAAGTGTTGCCTAATTGTTTGATGAATAGGGCCTGAAGGCGTACACCTCTCCTTACAACATGAACTCCACAGGTATCAGGCAACAAATGAGAAATTGAAGGGAGGCTGGTCTGTTTAAAAGTAAGTTTTCTACTGTAAGTCCAAGCATTAAATATTTGTATTTGCCTTATTAGGCACACCAGAACTCTCTGTGGTAGACAGCCATCTTAACCAGTCATCTAAATTCTGATTTCTTTAATGGGGAGTCTATTCATTGGCCATTTCTTGTGTGTGTGTAAATCAGGCACCTGTTCTGGGGAGAAAGTGCTCTTGATAGTTAGAATTGCAGAAACTTGAGCAGTGAGTCTTCTGTTGACTTGGACTGGGATGATCAAAACTATCTCCGAAGTTTCAGGGTGAAATTTAAAGCTGAAATGTTGGCAGTTGTGAGAGAACAAGACCGGGTGCCTGGTATGTCAAATCAATGGTTCATTCTGCACCTTATTTTGAGTGTACCAGTCAGCAAAGGACTGTTCAAAGCAACTTCGCAAGGAACTTTCAGGACCCCAGGAAAAAAAAACATCTATGTGTGAATCAGAGCCAGAAACTCTTCCTCCATCCTGGGGAAGAAAGTTTGACAGATCAAAAGCTTTCCAGTTGTGTGGAGCAAGGTAACTGTGGTGTTACTAAAAAATAGACATGAAGCCTTGGGGGTCTGCCAGTGACAACGTGCTTTCCTGTGTCAAAGCTCTGCACTCGAGACCCTGTTTGCCTGATCCAGATTAGAGCCCAGACCACTGGCTGTCCTGGAATAAATGACTCTTGCTGTAGGCTCTTGTCAGAAATGGTATCACGGGGCTGAGAAACTTGGTGAACTATTCTGTTAAAATTTTCTGTGAGAAATTCTGACTTTTAAAAACTGATGCCCTCATTAAAAAACTACTTGTTATCAAAAATCAGGATGAAACCTGATTGTCTGTGTTGTTGAAACACTTACATATACCAACAGATGTTCAAGTCTCTGCTGTCTGTCTGGACACTGCTAAATATAATTAAACACTGCTTAGGCTGAGGACTGACTCTGATTTGGACTGTGCATATCAATGTCTCATTTTGAACTATCGTAAATGCATTTTAAGTGAGCTAATATCCTGTAAATATGGTTAACTTCTGCATTTGCATATCTGGCCTCTTAATTTGTTTTTTAGTATTGGTTCATGGGTGTATTTGAGTGGGTCTTCTGTATGCTTTTAACACAGAGAACCCTATCAAGTTATCTATAGCAGGAATATTACAGCATCATAATAGTTAATGGAAAACAGCATAAGAGGAAAAAGAAAATTAGCATTCCACACAGCAGGGCATTTCGGATGTTAATCTGCCTTGCGATATAATTGACAGGGAAGCTGATATCTGGGAAGATTTTTATTCCTATCTTTTTCTCTAAACAGTTAGTGTTCAGTTGTTGTGCAGCAGGGGAGATGGAAAAAAAGAAAGTTCTAGCCAAGTGAATGTTCTTTACCAGCAAAGATGTTAACTTTTGTCAGAAGGTAGTTAATCACTGAGAGAGAAACAGATGAAGAAATTGGATAAAACATTTCCAGTTCCAAAAGTCTTTATTGATTGTGTCTCCCTCAAGAAAATTCGGCTCAATCTCTGAAACCCTCAAGTGATTAAACCTTGAGCAGTCCACTGTAGACAGAGAAAATGAGAATTGTTTCAAAACCAGACATGTAGAGCTAGGATAGTTAAAGCGAAAAAAGATTTCTTTTTCACTTTGAAATCCTAGCTGGGAGACGTAACCTGAGAGGTTGATTTTAAGGCAAGAGCTTTCTTAAGTACCATGATCTTTCTCTATATAACAGATCTCTGAATTTTGAAGCAATGAACTTTTTTATTTTCAGAGAAGGAGCTCTCTTAAAACACAAACCTAGAGTGTGGAAAATGGGGCACAGATCTCTGGTCCACCACAGATAACTTGTATATCTTGGTCTAATTTTTCCAAAGGTAATGAGGGCACAGAGAAACTGAGGCATCACTAAACGAGATGCTCAAACGTGTGACCAGTTGAGAGTTCCTCTCTTTTTCCCAGTGATGCAAACTTTTTACCCTCAAACCAGCTCCTCTAGGAGGCTGTGGTTGTTCTTTAGTTGGAGCATGACCACAGGCCTGTGACCCAAGGTATGCAGCACTACTAGAGCCTCCCCCATTTTCATCAGATCTTGTAGAGCTGTGCTTGGATTGCAGTTTGCTTGCTGAAAGTGCATAGTGGTCTGATGGAGTAAAGACCTTGGTTCCTCTCCTTCAGGGTTTTAGGGTGTGAGATACACTAAAGCTGGTAGGGGAAAAGGTCCCACAGTAGCAGATATTATGAAATGATCCCTGTTCTTTCTTCTGTTACAGATGATTGTCTTGTTCCCTAGTTCATGTGCTGTGCAGAATTCTAACATAAAACAACGCAGGAAGACCAGTTAAGGAAATCCTTACTGTTAGCTAATATATTTATAACCAAAAGCAAGAAGGTATTTGACTGAAAGAAGAAAAACCAACAAAAACCTGACAGCCTTGTGAAACTTTATCTTTTTTTGGGCAATGATTCTGATTTTAGTTACACTCACAAGTATTGGAAGGGCTGTAGTTTCAGAAGTTATCACCTGTCAGCTGAGCTGTGATAACTCGTTGGGTGCATACGCTATAGTCGCAAAAGTTTGTGAATCAAAAATTGGCTTAGATCACTCGAGCCAGCCTTCTCAATGCCTAGGGTTATCCCAAATGTTCTGGATTACTGTGGCTGAGGTGAGCATCTGAGCCAAGGATTCTTCCAAGAGAGGCAACGGACTACGGTTCAAATCATCAATGCAATTTCACCACTCTGTTCCAACCGCCCTGCCATGGACAGGGACACCTTCTGCTACACCAAGGCACCAAGCTTCGTCCAGCCTGGCCTTGAACATTTCCAAAGATGAGGCATTAACTACTTCTTTGGGCAACCTGTTACAGTGCCTCATCACCTTCACAGTAAAAATTTTTTTCCCAATGTCTCATCCAAATCTACCCTCTTCAAATTTTAAGCCATCTTCCCCTTGGTCTATCATTTCATGGCCTTGTAAAAAGTCCCTCTCCAACTCTCTTGCAGCTCCTTAGGTTAGATGTCCCCGAGCTATCTTTTCTCCAAGCTGAACAAGCTCAACCCTCTCGTCTCCACAAGAGAGGTGCCCCAGGCCCCCTCATCATCTTTATGGTCTCCCCCGGACTCTCTCCAACAGCTCCCTATCCTTCTTAGGTTCATGACTCCAGAGATGAAATCAGTACTCCAAGTGGGCTCTCACAAGTGTGAACTAGAGAGGAAAATCGCATCTCTCAACCTGCTGGCCACAGTCTCTTTGCTGCAGCCCAGGACATGGTTGGCTTTCTGGGCTGTCAGTGTGCATTGCTGACATCAGCCAACATCCCCAGGTCCTTCTTGGCTTCTCTCAATGCGTTCTCTGCCCAGTCTGTATTTGTGTTTGGGTTTGTCCCAAAATGAATAAAACACTTTGCATTTGGCCTGGTTGGACTTCACGAGTTTTGCACAGGACCACCTCTCAGCCTGTCAAGCTCCCTCTGGGTGTCATCCCTTCCCTCCAGAGTGTTGACTGCACCAAGTTTCTTGTCAGTAGACCTGTTGAAGGTGCACTCAAACCCAGTATCCATGCTGCCAGCAAAGATGTTTAACAGCAACAGTCCAAATACCAGATCCTGTTCCTGAGGAAGAGGAACACCACTTGCCATTGTTCTCCACTTGGACATCAAGACAATGGCAGCAACCCTTTGAGTGTGGCCATCCAGCCAATTCCACTGGCCCACCCCCTAAATCCATTTTAGACAAAAGGATGTCGTGTGAGACAGTGTCAAATGCTTTGCACAAATCTAGGTAAATGGATTTTACTAGTTGCTTTTCCCTTTTCCACCAGTGCTGCAACCCTGTTGTAGAAGGCTACAAGTTTGTCAGGCACCATTTGCCATTTGTGAAGCCATGTTGTCTGCCACCAAGCACATCTTGATTTTCCTTGTAATGTTTTGTCCAGAAGGGTCTGCTCCACAATCTTCCCTGACATGGCCTGCAGCTCCCTGAGGCTTTCTGTTTTAAAATAGAGATTTTTCCCTCTTTTCCAATCAGTGCACTTTTTGCTGGTCTGCTAATCACAAATATGATGGACAGTGGCTTAACCACTTCACCTGCCCAGTCCCTCTGGACCCACAGATTCATCTCATCAGGTTCCATGGGCCTGTGCATCTTCGGGTTCCTTAGATGGTCTCAGACTTGATCTTCTGCTAAAGTGGGTTGTCCTCCATTCTGCCAGTCCCTGCGTTTGCCTTCTTCAGCTCAGGCTGTGTGACTGGCTCTCAGTTTTCAGATTTATTTTGTTCAGTTCACAGTGTGTCTCCTGATAGTTTTGCCTCCTAGGCTTGTGCAAAATCTTCTGGAGACTTACTGCGAAGTTGAAGTTGCCGTAACCACAACCATTATCCATCTGTATCTCATACAATTATTATTTACACTACTGAATTCTCTGGAGATAAAACTAAAATTTTTTTCCACCTCAAGCTTTTGTTTTTGTTTCCCACCATCTCTTTAACAATCCTGTTTCCCGGGAGACAACTTGGTATGTCCTCATGCTTGCAAGAGACTGTAGTTCAATAGGTTAGAGTTAATTGGCAGGTGGGAGCTTCCAGATGTTTATGTGCTTGCCCAAAAAGCTGTCCACTCGTTCCAAATGAAGAGCTGGAAAGACACAATCCAAACAAAGCATCTTTTAGCTGATTGACGTATGTCTGGAATGCATGGCATGTTTGAGAAAAATGGAATTGAAATTAGGAACAGTTTGGAGCGAGTCCTTCATTATCAATAATTAGTCAATTAGAATTTTTGTTCAAATTCAGATATAATTCACAAGCACTGTACTGATTCAGTTGTTACCACCAGCAGAAGTGGAGGACAGAATGCCTTGCCCTCACACTATCTTTGCTTAAGAGCTGCGTTGAGAAATGTTCATTATATTGCTGAGCATAGGCAATTCAAAGGGGATGGATGGGGCAAATGATTTGTAATGGAATATGAAGCCTTTCACCCAGAAATCCTGTTCACACCTGGACCAAACAGTTGATGACAAGTGAGCAGTTTAGTGGAGCTACTTAGGAGTTTGCAATGAAAAAACTTTTTTTTCTGGTGAAGTAAGTGGTTCTGTACACAACCATAATGTTCAGCAGGGAAAATTGATTGTTCTGAAATTGTGTTCCATCTGGAAATCAAAATGGAAAAAAATAAAAAAAAAATAATAAAAAAAAAAAATCCAAACCCAACCCAAACCAAACCACCTTTTTTCCCGCCATTTTCTTTTCTCTGCAAAAAACCCAACATAGCTGGCCATATGACATTATTTCAGGATTCAGTGGTTTAGGGTGCTGTGTTCCATAGCCTTAACCTGAATATTCAATATTGTGTTCTCCAAGGAACGTTCTCCAGGAAGGAAGAGCCCTTTAGAGGGGTCATATGAAGGCACATTGAAAGAGGTAGCCTAGGAAAAGAAACACCTGAAAGAGCTTTTACATTTGTCATCCATTAAACACCACAGTACAAAGTAGAGACCAATTTTGATGTTTCAGGGAGGTGGGCAGGGTAGTGCAAGAAAGAGTATTGCCTTTTATCCTAATGCACAAGGAGATGAAATACAGATATTCTTGCAGGATGGAATAATAGATACGTATTGTTTTATAAGAGGCCACCTGTGTTTGAAAAATACTATTTTAGCTGATGGCTAATGCTGTGCATGTGCCTTACAGAGCAATCTTTTGGTGAGGAAAGGGAAGACAAAAAAACCTCACAAACTGCCAAGTTCAGGTTTGAGGCCTGCTATGAACGTTAATCTCTACTTTATTTCATTTGGCCACTGCTGGGATGGGACTTCTTTGTGTCTCTAAGCAACCAAGTCTTACTTAAAATAAATGAGATATTATTTTTCATAAAGATATTACTTTTCTCCCAGCACGTGTGGGCTAGATTGTAATTCATGGGCATGATATATGAATGAAAAGGGAAAAAGAAACACTTCCAAAGGGCATTTTTTTTTCGTCCCTGGAAAACAGGAGGGGGTTTTTGTCTGATCATATGAGAGGGTAGTTTCATTTTCCATTTCGAAGTCTCTTTGTAACACTGTGTTTGGTATATCAGTGATAATCGGACGCATTCTAAGTACTGTTTTGGGGACTTTGGCACTTCTAAGACTTTTGACAACAGGTTTGGAGAGGACTTAATGGAGGTTTCTCCCTGGTGAGAACTTGCCTCCATACACACACTTAGTGTGGATCTTGGACAGAAAATTTGCACCTTCAGAGAGGAGTCGTCTTCTGCTTACTCGGTCTGAATTACAGTAATGGTACAGTAGGAGCTCCAGGACATTGTTACCCTGAACTGTCATCATGGCAATCACAATGAGGAGAAAAATATAGCTATCATTATGAGAGCTTTACACTGCATAGTTTATCTCTATAACAGTGTGCTATGATGTGCCTAATTAGACTGTATCAGCTGCTCCACGTCTGCTACTAAAGGGAGACTTTCTTATTGTGTCTAGTAAACAGAGAGCTCTCAGCCTGTGATTTAGCACTGAAATTAAATTTAAGCATAGTTTCCCATTTGATTATCAAGCTATGGGTGACTTTTAAGGATCCTTTTCAATCCATTACTTCTGCTAGCTGTAAACTCTCTGCCATGATTTCTTCCTCTTCTTTGGTAGATACAGACTAACTGAAAACCCACCCATTTAAAGTTAGAGGGAACAAATCAGAATAATTCCAAGCACGCAAACTTTGATGATGTTCATTCTCCTTTTTTAATTGTCACCTTCTCCTTCTGAGTCTTAATTATTGAGACATAATAAATTGGTTTGAATAAACCGAAAGAAACAAGCCCTCCAGAAAGTAATACAGGATAAGAAATACCGAAAAAATTGCTCTTTTTCTTCTTTTTCATGCCATATCATAGTTTCATTACGAGGGGAGAAAGATGACTCTCACAAGACAATCTTTGAGAAAAAATACGCACATTTATAGAAAAAAAAAACCCCAAAACCTCCTGTTTTCTTGTATATATTAATCTATTAAAAGCACATAAAAGTGTGTATTTCTTCAGTAATATTATCTAAGGAAACAATATGGAAAATCAGTGAACATTGATTGGCACTGTGAGCATTTTGTCCATGCAAAGCTAAAAAAAAGTTTGCAGTCTACTGTTTATTCACCTGTTACGTACTTTATATATGCTTGGGGAGAGGGTGCGTGGGTCACGATGAGGTTATGGGACATGCTTGTTTCTTTGGTAGTCTCTCTGTACTTGTGCTTGAAGACACTCTCAGTTTGAGGCACATGCTATCTGAACCTTGCCAGCTATGACACCTCCATTTCAAGGAGCTGGACACATTCGGTAGTAATTTCAGAGAAAATGTCTTCTGCATAACAAGCACTTTTTTTTTTTTTTGCTGCAGGAACTGGCAGGTTTTCAGTATACTGCAGTAAAAAGAAATAATTTGATCACATCAGACACACAACTGGAATAAGATATTGCAACATCAACCAGTTTTACCAGAAGGGAAGCATCGAGGTGGGGAAAGAAGGAAAAGCAGGGCTCTACCTTGACAAGGCTTTAGTCTTCGTAGTTGATAAGGCAACTTTTTGGAAGAATCAAAGACATAACCCATTGCTGTACCCCTGAAGTTCAAATGATCTGTGGGTCAGGATGTTTTGGAGTGATTGTTTGGGCTTTGGTACGATTGTGTGGCATGATATATATGACCGGAAGCCAGTGAGTCCTTGCAGCAGCCAGTGCAGGGTGGTGAATTTCTGGTGTGATGCAAAAGGGGCAATGAATTTTTGGTGTAGGTCAGGCTAAACAATAGAAATATTCCTCTGCAGTAGGAAGTTCCAAGTCCTTGTATGCCCATTTCTTAAAGCACTTGGTACGAAAGAAAGGCATGAGACCTTTCATATGTCAGCATATGTCAGACCAGCATATGTCAGCACTTGCTCCCACCATTTCTTAAAGCACTTGGTACAAAAGAAAGGCATGAGACCTTTCAGCATATGTCAGCACCTGCTCCCAGCGATGCTGCTGGAGCAGGAGTGGGATCTCAAGCCCCACCTTGCCGTCATGTGGCACCTTTGAGATCTTTAATCCTGTGCAGCCCTCTGTATCTGACACTTAAGCATGTGTTGAAGGAAAAATAAGCACTCACAGGTACACCATTGCTCACTTTCCACCAGGGCCCAGAGGAAGCTATGATAGCTTCATTTCTTGACTCTTTACTACTGACATACTAAGGAGACAATTTTATGATCAATTTGCTGGGAACGGGATGATGACAGGGAAGCGATTTGTTCTATGTCTCAATTTCAGGAGGATCTTCTCAGAAATACTGCTGTTACCAAGGTCTTTCTTTCTCTTTTGCAGGCTGTGCCTTCCTAACATACTGCGAAAGGGAGTCTGCTCTAAAGGCCCAGAGCGCACTGCATGAACAGAAGACACTGCCGGGGGTGAGTCCAGACTGATAACTTCTTTTTTTTTTTAAATCTAAAATGGGTTACATATGGTGTTCTCATCTCAGATTTGGAAGCATAAATTCTCCATTTGTTTGGATGATTCACTATTTGCATTGTGCTAATAAAATCAAGATACCACCAACCCACCCAAACGGTTTCCATGCACAAAACTAAAAGCTTTTTTGCCCTTATTGGGAGTCAGGAAAACAGTAATCAGCCGGTTATGGACTGGATTCTCTCAGCCTTACTCAGCTGAGGACATGCTTTAGGATTTTGACCACTACAATTCAATGTTAGAAGTCCTCACCAGGTGCTTCCTCTCACTATTTTTCTTCTCTGAAGCAAGGTTTGGGAGCAAAAAATCAAGAAACAGATCACATTATTGAGTTATCACAGAATGAAAACATATTCCTGATGACAAAGTGGTTTGACTCAGTTACTTTAGTATTCAAGCAGCTGTAGCAGATTGGAAAGGCGGTGAGACAAGGAGAAAAGAGAGAGAGGAAAGACGCACACGAGATAATGAGGAAAATTATTCACATGAGCAAGATCTAAGGTTCAGACAACACAAGCAGAACTAAAAATAGAATCAGCATTATGTGGGGAAGACCTGCCCTGCTGGGATGGGTTTCTAGTTAAGCAGTTACCCAGAGGAGGGAGAGAGACTATTTAGATTCAGCCAGAGTACGTAGATTGGGAGCAGCCAAGGGCTCCTGTAGCTGGAATGGGGCTGGTTTCACAATGACCAGGAGTCAGTGATCATGTAACTAAGAGTGGGCTTCTGAGGGTTCTAGGTTGCATCTAAACTGAGAGGAAATCTATCCAAAAGTCTGTCTTTATTAGCTGGTGTTGAGTGATTGATTCCCGTGTTGCTTAAGCTACCCTTCCACCAGATCTAAGACACATCCCTTGCTCTGTGTTCTGAGGAAAGTGTTGATTCTGCTCTGCTTGTTTCCATCATCCTGGGTCTATTTACCTACCTCTAAGCCACCTTGCCAGTATGGAGATACCCACGCACTTGCTCATCTACATCTATCTTTGCTTAAAAGGCCATACCTTATGCAAATATATACATACTTCATTCCCTAAAAATATTTCTGTCAGCTGACAACTCCCTCTGAATTTTTTTTTTTTTCTAGAAACTCCTTAGCAGCAGATTGAAAGTAACTTCAGTCTTGTAGGGGATTTTTCTTTCCCCTCCCCCTTCCAACGTTTTATTTTTGCTTCTCTTTTTCCTGAATGATAAAACTGAATGTAAAAAAAAAAAAAGGGAATATATTAAATAAGGATGTTTCAGGTAACATTTCAACTGAAATTTTCTGAAATATGGTAGAAATCAAATATCTATGTATCAAAACTAGAGATGTGGTGAATAGGGTGTTGTGTATTTAAAAAAGACTAATTGAAATCCCAGATTTTCCACCGAGACTGTTTGCTTGTCTCATTAGGAGCCAGACCATCCACTTGCACATGGAATTCTATCTTCTCTATGAGGTTAAAATCTCATCCTGAAATTGTATGATGTCTTCAAGAAGACAGTGGGGCAGTGAGAGTTAGGACTCAGAGTTGGAGAGGGAGGGTAAGTGATGATTTAGGATTTTATTTTTTTCCCAAGTTCTTTCCAGGTCCACCATTCTGAATCTTGATCTCTGATTTAGAGACTTCAAATCACAAAACTCTAAAAGTCAAAACTGTTTTCTTAGACAGTGGAAAAATTCAGCCAGCTTTTGCTTTAGGATCAAGACTTCCTTCAAAGCTGCACTGACTCATTCTAGACTACAGGGAAACAATTTCTTCCTTGCTTTGTGCAATTTCTGTTACATATGCCCCATACTGGCCACATTGGCTCTAGAAGGTCTAGGAGGTTGGTTTTGGATTTTTTTTTCCCCCTTTTACAGTTTTGGGAGATGCATCAGGATCTGATTGAACTGGGAACAGTGACTCCTCTTTCTAAAAGAGCAACCAGGTTTCTTAGAGTTCTGAACACTGATTTTCCCATCCGTTTCTCTTCCAGTTCTATTTGTCTCAGGATAAAGGTTTACTTTCCACCAGCAAACAGGCAGGCAGCTTTCTGCCAAGTTTCTGAACTCATCCTCTGAATGATGTCACTGTAGTTTATTTAAGGAAACCGGTCTTGTCTCTTGATAAACTATCATGCCTGGATACTGTTTTATGGTTCCTATCTGAGTAGCGGAGAATTATTTATGACTTACCTGACTGTTCTTGATAACATGCACCAAAAATATCAACCATAGTTCATCACCATAAAATAAGAAGCACTTTTAAGGTCAGGGGTCTAAGTCCTTATTCACACAAGTTCACAAATGACATGTATATAACATCTTCTCTTGAGACTCCACTGTCTGTGACACAAACAGCACGGCTGAGGAGGTATCAAAAATAATTAACAGGCATGGCATAGGAAAAAATATATATTACTAGACTAAGCCATTCTTTCCCATTGCCCAGTAAAGTGTACTTTTTCCTGCTCTTGCAATATTGCTGCTTGTGTTCTTTTTTATCATAAAACACAGAACTGAGTAATTTTTAATAATATGCACATGTATGTTAATGTATGGAAATGGTGAGGTGTGAGGAAGTTTTGTCCAGATTCAGATGCCTTGCCTCTCAGCTATGTATCACTTCGTTTTTAGTGGAGTGACTACATGCACATATTTTACAGTAATTACTTTCTGGATGTGCTTTGTAAGATGACAGAAATATGTTTCACATATTTCTATGTTATATGTAGGACATAAACTCATCTCGTGGAATAATCAAAAGACTTCCAAGCAGGTATGGGTATGTGTTGATTAATAAAGTCTTTATGGCACTTTGTTTTTGGGTGAGAAGGAATCATGATAGATATTTTGAAGCAACTAGAATGGAATGTAAAACATAAAACTATCAGTTGGATCCTCTCCATCTGAATGAGTAAATTAGGTTCTTTTGGAGAGTTTGAAATTGTTTTGCCTAAAATAGAAGGTTAATGTAGCAGAGAGTATATGTCTGTGCAAAGAGCATTTGTGACTGTTGGACAATTCAAATTCTAGTGTTTACTTGTGATTGTTTATTTTACATATAATAGAGTGGCTGGGTGATGAAGTATATTAGTTCTTTAATAATTTATAGAAATGCTTTGATGTTGCAGTAATTACATTAAAGGTCACATATCAAAGGTAATTTGGTTGAGCAGCTGTGATGGTTTCTCAGAAGCAATCAATATTGCTGTCCATGGCGCTGATTTCACCAAGGGGACCGCCAGATTAAAGGAGGCTTATTACCAGACAGACAGACACGGGGGAAATCAAGAACAGATTGGAGAGATGCACTATTCTTTTTCCTCACCTATAATTAACACTCTTCACCATAATCTGTGCTAATCCTTCATAGTGGGAAACCTCCTCTTTTTTTTTTTTTTTTTTTTTTTCCCCTATCATTATAAGAAGCAAATTAAGTCAAGGAAGAGTAATCTGGGGAAGCAGGAGAGGGAAAGTAGAGAAAAGTTTATTCACCCCTGGGATATCTGATGCTGAAATATCCCACAATGATAAAATGCACTATCAAAAACCCAGGCCATGATCCTGAGGAAAGCAAAGTGAGGGAGGGGGGGAAGTGATCTAGACAATGACAGTGCAACGTATGGGAGAATTATCTGCCTGCAGATTTTGTATAATATTATCTATTTGCCCCACAAAGCTCCACAGGAAATGAAATCGGGAAAATAAAATTATGTTTTAAGTGTAGTCATTTTGATTACAAATTATAGTGAAGCGAACTTTTTCTCCCCTTTCTTTTTTCTTTCTGAAGTGAATGGCAGAGGATAATGCTGAGAAATGTAATTACGCTATCAAGATCTACTTTTATTTATAGCACAAATAAACTGAGCTCTTGTATGATAAGCACAGCAGCATTTTTCTTCCCCCAGTTCTTTGTGCCTCTCTCAGGCAACGGGAGTGAACAGTCCATGTATACTTGGTTGGAGGCACTGTCTCTTTGCATAATGTTACAACCTTCCTGTAAGACTTGCAAAGAATAACTACCAAATTCAGTATGTACAAAACTGTTAACCTCAGCAATCTGCAGGGCTTGTTCAGTCTAGGAAACAGGCTGGGTTTTCTTACTGCATCTATTCCTCTTGAAAGAGATAGTGGTACTACTGGTATGCTAAATTTCTCAGCTCGTAACATAATTAGTTTTCTCCCTAACTGTTCTGATATTCTTTGTCTCTTCTTGCCATCTAGAAAAAATGCATTCTGTTTTATTCATCATATGCAAAAATATGCATCTTTAACATTAGAAGACAGGTGAGCTCATAAAACTCATATTAAACCCATTTTTTTAAGAAACAAAAAAACCCATATCTAATTACAGTTGCCCATAGTTAGGGGGGAAAAAAAAAAGGTTTTTTCCAATATTATTGGTCATACATTACTTAAACTCATGCATATGTGAAGAAAGACACTTGAGCACAGGGAAGAGGAGGGAGGGTGCCTTGCAGGTTCTGGCCTCTCTTAAATCCTTGTAATAAGGCTTAAATGAGACCTAAGTGTCATGTGGACTTCAGAAGTCCTGCACATATAGCATTGATTTCACTGTCTAAGCAGACCNCAACGGGAGTGAACAGTCCATGTATACTTGGTTGGAGGCACTGTCTCTTTGCATAATGTTACAACCTTCCTGTAAGACTTGCAAAGAATAACTACCAAATTCAGTATGTACAAAACTGTTAACCTCAGCAATCTGCAGGGCTTGTTCAGTCTAGGAAACAGGCTGGGTTTTCTTACTGCATCTATTCCTCTTGAAAGAGATAGTGGTACTACTGGTATGCTAAATTTCTCAGCTCGTAACATAATTAGTTTTCTCCCTAACTGTTCTGATATTCTTTGTCTCTTCTTGCCATCTAGAAAAAATGCATTCTGTTTTATTCATCATATGCAAAAATATTCATCTTTAACATTAGAAGACAGGTGAGCTCATAAAACTCATATTAAACCCATTTTTTTAAGAAACAAAAAAAACCATATCTAATTGCAGTTGCCCATAGTTAAGGGGAAAAAAAAAAAAAGGTTTTTTCCAATATTACTGGTCATACATTACTTAAACTCATGCATATGTGAAGAAAGACACTTGAGCACAGGGAAGAGGAGGGAAGGTGCCTTGCAGATTCTGGCCTCTCTTAAATCCTTGTAATAAGGCTTAAATGAGACCTAAGTGTCATGTGGACTTCAGAAGTCCTGCACATATAGCATTGATTTCACTGTTTAGGCAGACTTTGAAATTTTACTGTCTTATTGTCTTTTTTTTTTTAATGTTTCAAAGCTTTTTCCAAAAGCTTGTTAGAAAGCCATTAAACCACACATCACCCCGCATGCTGTGTTGTGCCAAAAATGGTATTATATTCCCACAACTTCCCATTTCAAAAGTTTTCTCTACTGATGTAAATTGCAATTTGGTCAGCAGTGGTAGGCTGGATGGGTTCCATTGATTAAAGTAGCCTGCTGAACACACAGCCTGCTCACCATGCCCTTTTGATTTTGAAAGAAAACACATTTAATTGTTCCCTTGGGAGAAACATGTCTGTTTTCTGAAGTTAAAAATGAAGATGAAAAGGAATAAAACCAGATTTGAGGTAAGAGACTTGGAAAAAAAACAATAAAGAAAACAGAAAAAAACCCTCAGTCCTTCAGAAACACTCCAGAAATTCTCCCTTTAAGATCTTTGGATGTCAATGTCATTCTTAAAGACATTTGATTTTTTTTTTTTTTTTACCCCTTGTTTCTTCCTTCAGAGTGACCAGCCAGTAAAAGGACTTTTGGATCTTGCTTTGGGTAAAGCAGGGGAGAGGAGAGGAGAGGAAGAGGAAGCTATATGCACTTTCCATTTGCTAAAAACCCCTGTAGTTTGACAGCGCTGTTCTGTTCACCAGATGAGATGAAACACCTGGGTCCTATCTGCTTGGTAAACATTAAAGTTCCATTTCACTAGTTAAAGATTGGCTTCTGTATCCCTATAAGGCAGCCTCTAGAATACAAAGTAAACTCTCTCTCTGCTACCCAGTCCAAAGAGCTTTGCAGAGAAAGAACACTGTGCCAGCACCCTGACAGAACCGGTGTGCTGGATGCATACGGTTATCTCAGCTGAGACTGGTGTATTCATCACCTTTGTGGTGCCTAACCAAGCCCAGCCTGAGATGCAAAATGGGAAAAAGGCTTCTCAGTCACGCCTGAGATTTGGTGGCAATTGAAAAATTATGTGCAAAAAATTAAACTATAAAGGTAGCATTGTCTTGTCTCTTTGACACTTTTTGGATCTCAAAGGATGATTTCCAAGTTATTCAACAAAAGCTTTTGCTGGACCTTCATTTGCTTTATGTGTTATTCAATGACAACTTTTCTCTCTGACGTGTCTGCCATAGGAGGATCAATCTAATTTTATGTACAACTGTAAAGATGAATGATAAGTAGAAAGGATTCAGGCAAGTACAAGCTGAATAAATTATAAAGGGCAAATGATGACAGGGCTGGGGTCCCAAGAGATAGTGATATGATAACAGAAACTAAAGACGAATTTATGATGGATGTAGTTAGCATGTACTGAGGCTGTTAATTCTTCAGGGTAGTTTTACAACTTCTTGTGATTGGAGCAATCAAAGTATTTCATTTTAAAGAGATGCTGTATATTTTCAGTTGTCTGTTCTGCATATTTGTATGTATGTCCTCATTTACATGCAGAGCAGTAAACTCCCATAGGCTAGTCAAGCTTACCTCCCATCAAAGGACCCCTGTTCTCCAAACTATAATGCCACTGTTTATGCATAAATAAATAGATAATGTGTAACGATTTGAGGGCAAAGCTGGATATCAGGGAAAAAAAAAAAGTTTCCATTTTCATAGAACACAGCAATCAAATTTTTTTTAGACCCTGCAAGCAGCTGAGCACCTCCAGCTACCTTCAAAGCCAAGCCTAGGGATTGAGTTAGCTCACAGATCCCTGATGAAAAATTATACATAACAAGTTTCAGGTAGGTCAAATTTTGGGCTTAAGCTGCTTTAAGAGCAGCTGATGCAGCATCATAAAGTTAGAAGCAAATCTGATCTCAGAGCGGTTCTTGATTGCATTTCATTCATACTCTTATTTCTAACTCTTGTTCCTTATTATTAAGGATATTTGCATGAAAATGATCTTTTTTCCTTCCTCTGAAGGGTTGTCTCTTGTCTGTGAGTAATGCTTACTCTGGCCTACATTTGTGAATACCACGGGCTGGATTCTGACTTCATTTACACAAGTGTAAATCAGCAATGATCTGATTGAGGTCAAGGGATTTATATGGCGTAGGAAAGAGCAGACTCAGCTATATTTGTCACTGCTGAAATGATGTCATCGTGAAAAGTACCATAGCTCTAAATGGGGAAACATATTTTTACCAAGAATCTTTACATGCAAATACATGATCTCACAAAACACTGAGCATCCCTGACACCTGCCGGGCCATTCCATGGCTCCCATGGCCTTTTTGCTCGATAGAGGTCCCAGCTCCAAACCGTAGGAATTAAAGATGTTTGGTGTCTTGGTGTTTCAACAGTGTTGACTGTTAGATACTGATCAATCCTAAGCATTTGGATTGCCAGTTGCATCACCCTACTGATTCGGCAGTGATGGGATACACCCAGGAGTAACTCGCAAGCAGTAAACCTCCATTCCTCACCCCATGTTCCCAGACACAGACAGACAGAGGAAGAGAACAGACACCCTATACCTTTTCATTTTTTCAGTCATATGGATGATCGTGTGTGGCATTACCTAGCCCAGGAGTCATCGTTCATAGGCTAACTTTTCCATACACACCCACTTCCCACATTTGCACTACAAGGTACGTGGTGGTTGTGATCTGCAAGGCCAGTGTAAGTTCCCAGTAAAGCACTTACTAGAAGATCCTGTATAGTTATGTGATTTGGATTTCTCCCTGAGGTAATATACCCACCTATACTAGAGCTTTACCAGCTGTACTACTCATAGCCTACCCTGGTGCAAATTGTCTGACCCATGTTTTTCATGCTGTGTATACATCCCTTAAAATCCTTCAAATACTCAGTGATAATTTATATATATATATATTTTTTTTTTAATACAAAGGTGAAGACCATGCACGATAGTGACGGATCAGATGTGTACGTCTGCCACCAAAACCATTATCTTTGAAACCCACAGGCCTGTGTCTTGATCTAATTTGATTTAAACAGTCTATACAATAATAGCAGTGAAAACATGAAAACATGGACTTCAATGCTGTGGAGCAACTGCATTCCATGACTGTAATTCCTGGCAGGCAATTCTACAGTAAGGACTTGAATCTTGCCTGAAACATTATTTCTGGTAGTGCTGCTTATGCTATGTAGGTTAGGAACATCTACGCTTGTTGAAAACATTTCAGTTGCAGAGTAGACAGGCTGCCAGCCTTACCATGTGAAATCCATCCAGTGGCTGCAGATCTTTTAAGAAAAGCTGTGTTTCCTACATTAAATAATCTAAGAGCATGACTCGTGCATTAGACTTAAAACTGTCCTTTAAGTCAAGAACACCTTTTAAAGAGCTATCTGAGCTGGAATGCTTTTGGGAGTGGCAGAAACTGTCCCATCTCTCCGCTTACGGATAACTTCTGACAGGACTTGACGTGATGTAACCCATTTAGCTCCCGTGTTTCCCTTCTGCTGCGCTCCGTCTCTGGCAAGGAGAAAGTGGTGGGGAGTGACTGACCATGAGATTGCACTATCAGTTGAGGCGAGCAGGTATCTGAAGTGACTTTGCTCTGTTCAGTAGCTGCAGTGAGAGACTTACAGTGGCACCGCATGTACGAGTTGCTGCTCTTGGCAGGTTCCCAGCAATGTCAAATCTCTCTGATTAGTTTCTGTAAGTACAAGGACAAAATTAAGCCTAACCTATTTTTCAAAGAAGAAATGTGCATTTCCCATTTTTCTCTTTAATGGGAACTTCTTATATCTTGTGTCCCATACTTCTTCTCCCCTCCCCTTCCCACCATGTCACTCCTGTAGAAAAAAAAAAGCTTGTTAGAATACAATTTCTTGTAAAAACATGTGCCTTCAAATTTCTTTGATTTCTGTAACATATTTTGACCTTGATATGCATTCATTTTCGGCACCAAATGAATCCTATGGTGCTAGAATGAAGTTGTTCTCTTACTTTCCCCTTAGGTATGGTAAACTACAATCTTAAAATCCTCTGCTACTTTCTAGTGCATATTTTCTTTGACAGGTTGCAAAAAATGAATGTTTTGATCATTGGCTTTGTAGGCAGGTTTTCGCAGAGCAAGTTTTGTCCAGCTATAACTAATCCATTCCCAGCTCAGGTTGTTCCCTCAAACAGATGGAGAAAATTTATTTTTCTCTAGTTCTTAGAATGGCTCAGTAATTTCTATGCTACTATATTGACTTTGCACGGTAAATATGTAACTGATAAGATATGCTGGCGTGAGTTTCTGATTTCATTTACAGCTTTGATCAGTGGAAGAGCACTTTGTTTTCAAGGTGGTAAAACTGGAATCAGTTTTTCTTGGTCTTTTTATTTATGACCAGTTTTCTGTCAAGACATTCCTCGGTAAACATTTGAGATGTTGCTTCTGTCCTTTAGGTTATTTTGTAGTGTCCTTTCCCAATGAAGTCACGCTAATGTCTCCTGTCTGGCCAAGCATCATTTTCTCCTTTTCTCCTACATCCCATCTCATTCTGCACGTCTGTCCTTGCCATCTCTTATCTCCTTTGTAGATTTGCTGGAAACATTACCCTGTGTTCCTGTAATGCCTTCTTGGTGAAATGAGTTGAGATTACAGCTGCTGAGGAGGAACACCCTGCTTCCCAACTACTTCTGCCCAGGACAGCATGTATTTTCTCCAGACAAAGGAAGAGACTGAGTTTACTGAACATTTCCACGTACATAGATTGCAGAGTTGGCTTGTCCTAAATCTGATGTCTCTTGAAATCATGAAGTTTAGTGTGTATGAGTTTTCAATGCGTACTCATGCTGCCCAAGAGAAACAAGGCAGCCAGGAGAGGGTTGCACATGCTGTGTTCTCTTGTTTGTTCTTCCTCAGAGCAACTGGAGAGTGACTGGGGATTGGTTTCTGTGTCTGTGCTTGTCCAGCACAGGGGAAAGGGGTGGGATGTGCAGGGGGGGAACCTTTTGAACCTTTCCAGGTGCCTGGTTTTTTGGTAGCAGCCTGCTGCTCCCACCTTGTTATTTTTTCTACCACTGCATTTTCACATTGCTTGACATGACTCACACTTTCACCTGGGATGACAGAGGCTGAGAAACTCCTGGGGAAGTTGGGCATGTGTTGCTAGCATTCAACAAGAACAGAATGTCTGAGGGGAGCCTGAGAAAATGCTGGTATTTGAGGTCTTTGCATGGTTGTTTTTGGAAGCCACAGGACAGGCTCTGCAAATGTGGATACATTACAAAGAGTACAGATGTGACACCCTTCAAAGACAGCATCTCATGTCCCAGAGCAGGTCCCAAATTTATGAATATTGATATGTGTTTCTCTTTCATTTTTAGTCTACTAAGCCTTAAACCTTTTCTGCCAGCACTTTGAACCCAACCTGCCACAGCACAATGATAATGCCTCTAAAGTGAGCCTGTCCAAACTAATTTCATTGTCCTTGTTGAGCGAAGTGCAACAATTAAGCAGACAGCACAAATGGGTCCAGATAAATCGAGTATTTACAATTACTTCAGTTTGGATAATCTAATATAGTGATATTCTGTGTGCAGCTAAGAATTGTGTTTCCCAGTGAGGAGGGGCTGTCATTCAATACTCTTGTTGGCTGCATGTAAATTCAGAATAACTCCATGTGCTCTTGCAGAGTTTAAGCTTCTTTACATCAGTGCAGCTCAAATGAGGATCTTGTCCTCTTTCTTTAGATGCCCTATAAAGCTGAATCCCTTCAACTGTGCTTGCACTTTATAGATACAGCCAGGGGAACTGGAAGGTAATTTTTTTTCCGTTTTTTTTTCTTTCTTTTTTTTTCCCCTGGACCAGAGTTGTGTTGTTGAACTCACTCTCTTTAGGGAATCCAGCTTTCTCTGAGCACCTCTTCACTCTCCAGCACTGAAACACTGACTGACAACTTGAGTTACCTTCCAGATCTGGCATTGCTGCTGACTTTCTGAATAGCACTCTAATCAGATCTCCTCATTGCCAGTGCCTCTCTTTCTCAGTATTAACATCTTGTGGCTGTGCCCTGCCTTTCCACCACTTCCAGCTGAAAACTCATAACAATCTCAGCTGAAAGGCAAGGGATTTATACCAGCATATCTATGCTAAAAGGCAGATTGCTGCTACTTTCTGCTTCATTTCTTTGCAGGATACATCGCTTCTCGTTCCCTCCTCCTGGTCCCCCCCTCTGCTCAAGCAGAGCACTCTGCGTTGCTGGGCAATTTTCACCAACTTAATCACATTTGGGCCCAGTGTTTTTCCTGCAGACCCTGGAGTGTGCAATGCTTAGGCCTTGGTTATTAGTTTACACAATAAATGAAGCCCATTAGAAGAGGATAATCAGGGCTTGGAGAAGGCCACCTCACTCGTTATCTGAGGAGGTTATGTTAAGCCTCTGTAGTTATTAATCATACTTTTCCATGCAGATAGCTGAAGATTAAGAGTCACATTTATCCTCTTTGCTCCTCATTCTTTCGCACTGATGTGCAAACGCTCTTTATAATCGCTGTTATTATGGTTATTCATAGCCCATCCCATCAGCCAGGACTGCTCCTGAGATGTCGCTGGAAGTCTTGCACCTATCCGTGGTGGCCTGATGATACAGATCAGAGCCACTGGAGGTCTCTCCGTTTGAAACTCAGAAAACATCCTTGAGAGTCCTAGAAAGTGTCTGCTAGCTGTTATTGAATTGCAGTATCTTGTCCAGAGGCCAAGAGAATTCTGAACAGAAGCCGACACCATTATAAGAGCCAAGTTTAACAGCAACCCTCTTGATTTCACTTGCTTTGCTTTTTAATACCACCTCTAACCTTGAACTTTGACTAAGATGATATGCTACCTTGTGGCTTTTTGAAATCTAGCCTAATGCCCTTTTAATCGAAGCGAATGATCCTTTTTCCCTACTTCATTTTTAAATCACTTAAAACAACTCGGATAAAATCAGAGCTGTACCAAGTGGACTCAACATTGTTAAAAAGAAAAAAAAAATAGTTCAAAAATTAAAGTGTTTAATCCATCACAGATTTTTTTTTTTCCCCTCAAAATATGTTTAGGTTTTTATCACTCTCTTTTTGATATTCTGTGTGCATTCGCACACACACTCACATACACGCACAAAACAACTCCCCAGAAAAAGTTGTTCAAAACCCAAGTTGTTGGAGCATTTTCTCCAATGACTCTACTCATGGAGCATTTGTTTCAATAAAGTTAGAGTTAAAACAACATTTAACAACTAACACCATTCACCATTTAGAGCCTGCACAGCCATCCAGTCACAGATCACATCAATGTACAACTATTTCCAACTGCTTGCACACCTATTCTTTTCCTTTGTGTCCACTACCAGCTTTACAGAAGCTGTCCTCCAATTTTCTCTTGTTCCCCTTAAAGAAAACTGTTTTTCTATCAGTGGGCGTAGTTTCTGAAGCAGTAGCCATGCTAGTGACGTGCAGAAATCCTCGACTAGGGAGACCATAGTATCGATCATGCAAATTTAAAATCATCCATTTGTCCAGTTGCTAAAACCTGGATTTACTCTCTGAACCTAGAATGTGAGTGACCATATATGTTTTTCCATCCTAAAATTATTTCTCAACCTGTGACAAAAGGCAAATTTCCAGAATGAACACTTCATAACATTTCTCCTTTGACTGAAGCAAATAAAACTCCAAACCCTGATTTCTCCTTAAGAAGTCAATCTCCTTCCCAAATGCTGTGCTTATATACCAATTCTGCATATCTAGAGGAAATCAGCACTGCTGTATTGACTTAAAGGTCCACTAGCCTCTGTCATCTCATGATCTGGCTTCTCCTTTTTTCCCTTTATTTTTTTTCTTTTGTATTTCTGTCTTTGCCTAGACAGAGGGCTTGATAATGCATAAGACTCTTGATTGGGCCTTATGTTAGTTTTTTTTGGTTGATTGGTTTAGAGTTTGGCAGGGGGGTGGTTTTTGTTTGTGGTGTGGGGTTGGTTTTTTTGTTTGTTTTGGTTTGGTTTTGTTTGTTTGTTCATTTTTTTGGTTTTGGGTTTTTTGGGTTTTTTTAATGAAAGTATTTTCTCTAGAAAATGTCAATTTGAGACCTTTTCATTTGAGGGATCATAGTGGATTTGGTCATGCATTTATGTGAGACTGAGTTTTGGATCTGATAGAAAATTCTTGCTTAAATGAAAAGGCCAGAAAAGCAGAAATCAACCCAAACAGGCAGGCATGACATTTGCTTGACATACGTAGCTTCCCTGATACAAATCCCTGCATTACCTAATTCAAACTAAGAAGTGAACAGACACTGGCTTTTCTCTGCCCTCCCCAGTTAAATTTTCTACTCATCTGATCCTTGGCTCTTTGAAGATATTTGCACACATGCTTCCTCTATTTTCTCCTCGTCTCCCTCTATTTTTGCAGAAATTGCTAAGTAACTTTCTGGAAATGCTAAGGACGTTCTTGAGTGGATGAACAGTTTGGTGTGGGTCATTGAGGCACAATGCCAGACCCAGCTGATTTTAAGATGAATATATAGGTTTTTGACATGTAGTGATGAGAGGAGACCAGGCACACCGATGGGGTTTGCTGCACATGACCTCAGGTTTCAATAAGATGTCGGTAGCACCTCAGTTGTCTATGGTCTCCTTTGTCCTCCATGAGGTGGGAAAGTGAGGCTGTGAGAGATTGGAGAGAGAAAATACCTAAGATAAAGAGAAGTTTTAAAAGCTGAACCACAAAAAGGATTTCCAAACTCTAGATTCAATACTTGTAACAGAAGTGAACAAATCCACCTTTGCCTTGATATTCTACCTACAAAATGGAGCTAATTAACCTTCCCCCAGTGTTATCTCTCTGATTAGAAGACATTTAGAGTCCTCCAAAGAAGGATTTTTCCTTTCATATGCATCTGTGTTTGTGTGCAGTGCTTAGCAGTGACAACTCCTGCTTTTGACTACAGCATCCTAGACACTCCTGTGATGCTGACAAAGGATGATAACTGTTGGGAGGGAAAAGCTTTCCTCCAGTAAAAGTGGACGGCTCATGATGATTCTTGCCTTTCAGAATGGGGTTGCCCTTCTCTTTCTCTTCTCTTTCTCATGATTGACCTGAAAATAAATAAGGAAGGACTGACATTCTTACTATTGCTTTATTTTTATATTTTTTTTTAAAGAAAGGAGAATTTCCCTTAGACTCATGCTGTACTTGTCCATACTGTATTTGACATCTGTAATAAAATTTGGGTCAGATACAGTTGTCGATAAAAAGAGGCATCCTACAAACAGCCCTGTGCTTGCATTAGGGTCATGTCAAGAATAATAGAGACTATTGTCACTGCAGCGAACCTCTGCATCGTATTAAGCATTCCTCACTTCTCTCCTCTCTGCTTCTCTCCAAGACATAATACAGGATGCCTATCATGTTCCACCGCATCTCACCAAAGGGCATGGAAACAGGAGATGGCTAGCAGGGAGCAAAACTCCTCCAAGTTGCTCCAGCGTCAATGAGCACAGGGAAAAGTGGAGCATCCGTTGTCTTGCTTGATCATATGTCTCTTCTCCACTTTTGTGGGGGAGAATTGCAGGGAAAAAGCAATCCTTTTTGCTTTGGTCAAGAGGAATTTCAGGTTCTTTTTGTTATTCTTAAGCAGAAGGTGTATGTTGGGTTTTTTCGGGTTTTTTTTGGTGACTGGATAGTGTCCTGGGGACAGATGAAGGAACCACCATACAAAAGACATGGTCCTAGGCAACTTCTTTTCAGTGTTTTTGCTTAAGGCCTCCCATTCTGCTCACATGTGTGCAAACTTCAGACACTTGTATGTAAAAAAATGTTCTACCTGCTTTGTCTTCACAATGAGATTTCTTGCTACATATCTACACTGCCCACCAACACCGGAAAAATTCATGTGCTATCACAGACCTGCATCCACCTTTGACCTGTTCACACCGAGAGATGGCCCTTGGCCCTAACTGCCTCATGCATCTTGCCCTAATAGTTCTGGATCAGTACCCACAGCAGTGTGGTGGCTCAGGAGTACCTTTGTATAACCATCTTTTTGGTCCTCAGCACATTTGTAGTGGTCAAGAATATTGTCAACACTGACCCCCCACTCAAATCCCTTCCAGTTCTGGTGAGACAATGGGAAAGAAGGAGGAGGGAAGACTGATTTAATTTTACTCATACCTCATAAAAGGCTTAGAAGACAGGTCATGTGGATAAAGGAGTTATTTGCTCTGAATTCAATGCTCAGAGTTGCTCTGATGCGCTTTGGCTGGACCTTTTCTGTTCCTGAGTACTGTTTTCTGGGGTAAACAGTGAAATCTAGTTCCCCTCAGAAGATCAACACCCAGCTCTCCTCTGTACAAACCTACTTTCACTCGACTAATACCTCAATAATTCAGCGTCACCTGCTTTGGCACCGCACACCTGAACTTTCCCTCCCTTTCTGTCTCTCCTTTCCCTTCTTTTTCCAAAGCCTAGTGACATCCTTTGCTATATTTTAGATGCTAGCATAGATCAAAGTCCTCTCAGGATCAAACAACGTGCTGCATACAATCCTTACGGTTACAAACAAGGTCTTTCACTGACAGAAACACATTTCTGTGCTGAATTTTCCGCAGCCTATCAGACCCGATTCAAGGGTAGCTTTTGATTTCACAAGGAAATCTCTCCTGCCCTTCCCCCCAGTTCTTCAGACAGAGGAGGAGGGAAAAAACCCCCACTCAGTTTGCCTGGAAGAAAAGGGAGAAGGGCTGTCTTGAAACTTTGGAGAGAGATTTAATATTCCCATGCTGTATGCTTTATTTGTTGTATCAAGTAGCAGACAGAGACCTTTAATGAAGGATGAATGTATCTAATGTAAAGAGCAAGAAAGAGAGAGGACTGAGATACTTGCCTGAGTGTTTCTTACATCATTTTGATGGTATTTTTTAATATCTTGTGGTCTCCACTTCCCAATAAGGTTCTTCCTGTTCAAATATCCCTTCAATACAACCTTTGATGTTTGAAGTGACAGGTGGGTCCAGAGCATGTTTTGAAAGTTGGATAAATGGCTTTCAATACAGGATATTAGTTACTATGGGCAACTATTTCCTATGAGTCCTGTCTTTGTACAGCTTCAAGAAAACCTTCAAAGGAGATGAAGTGAAAATATAAGTATTAATGTACAGTTTTCTGACTGGCTTGTATCTTTTGTATTCTATCTCTTGGGGCTTCTGAAAAGCTTTCTGAGAATTTAAGTGACGTAGATGCTGTAAATCAAATGCAAATACTAATTTTGCAACTCCCATTTGCAGAGGTTCACTTTAGTTTCCAGCACTCTGAGAACACTCTTTGCTGCACAACTTAGGTTTTTGTTGTGTTTTATTTTTCAGACCATTCGATAAAAATCCCTTTTAAATTATTTTCAAAAGACAATTCTGCTTGGACCTTGGAAAAAAATCCCAACAATGTATTTTCTTTGCCACTTTCTATACAGTCAGAAAAATGGAAAAGTAAAGAATGTAAACAATAAGTAATATCCCTCTCCACATTAATGGAAGAAAAATCTATATTTTTGCTAGGGAAAATAATTGCTGATTAATATTTCTGAACAAATAATCCTCATACTCCATAATTCACATTCTATTATTAAAAAATCAATCAGTAGAAAGCTCTTTTTAATAATTAAGTTCAGGAATGTTACTGTTTACTCATAGTGTTACTGGGTTTGGAACTCTTCTGGTTCATCCCGAATCACAGAGATGGAAAAAAGCACTTACTTATAAGTGGCATGATGAAACATATTGCTTTCAAGAAGAAAATTAGAAATCCTCCCTTGATGCCCACTTCATCAGGGTCTGTTTATTTGCTGGGAGAGTCTTAGTTTCATTCCTAGCTGATATTTCTTCCCTAATTTTGAACATCCACTCTTCTTAGGGTACAAGTAGCTGGCTCACAGGTCCTCAGAAGATGTGAAAAATGTAGATGATACGCCCTGAAAAACTGTTTGTCAGGAAGCAAGAACACGAACCCACATCAGCCTGTGATTACCCATTATGGGATCACACACTCGCTGGCTTGCCTCAATGGCCTCTCCTCTGGAGTGCATGCAGGGTAAATAGCTGTTAATTTCCTTTCTACATAGAGAGCATTTTCTGTCTTGTCTGAAGAGAGGAGGTGCCCGTTTCCCCCTGAAGAGTTTCTTTGTTTATTGGTTTGGATGAGACAATCAGGAGAGAAAGTCCTCTAATCACCACATCCTCAAATGAGATGCAGTGTGCCTTTCTCTCCCACCGTTAATTCCTTCAAATTCTTTCCTCACAAAGCAAAGTAATGTCCAAGTTTCTTTCCCAAGAACTAACGCTGCGGGTCATTACAGAAAGCTGACGTGGTAACTCAGATGCATGTGCAGCGTCACAGAGAAATAATTATGAATCCACAAATTGAATTGAAAGTTCGAACCTCCACAAGGCATGAAATGGTTACACAAAACAAATCATAGTGTGTACATATGCACTTTAATATGAGGAGATGTGAGTAGTACATGGGAGGCATAGAGAGATTTGATGTGGAGTCCAACAAGTTAACTGAAAATCTAAAAAATTTTCAGTTCCATTCCAAGTGTGACTCTCCACCTCTGGATCATAAATTCATCTCCTTGCCGACCCTCAAAGAAATAAATTCAAAAGGAAACCTAGGAAAACAGTTTTATGGGAAATATGGTATGGTTAAATGGAGTTAAAATTTTACTTTTTCAGAAAGGAATGCACTCATAGTTTTTCAGATTCTCTATGAAAATGAGCATTATAAAAACCTCCTTCAAAAGTACACTGAAGCAATTTCATGTAATGAAAACAGCTTCATTTAAATGAAAATACTGATGTAATTCTCATTAAGATTTAAATTTATGAAAAATAACCAAAAGAATGATCATAAAGTGATTTAAAAGAAAAGGAGGACCCTTGACAAGCTGGAAAACATCAATAGGGGCTGAAATAACTCCCAGTGAGGAAGAGGAAGACACTAACAGGAAGAGATTGGTAAAACCCTGTTACGTTAAGCACTCTAGATTATGACCCAGACTGTGTGGGCCAGATCAGCACAGTCCCCCAAGGGCAGGAGGAATCGACAACTTTTCTCTACACCCTTATTTATTTCCACAGGCAAATTTTTGCAGACCTAAAGCTGCTCTGCACAACTGAGGCTGCTGAGGCATCTTTCTCACCAGCTGCCAACTTCCTTGCTGAAGCCCAAGGAGCTGGGCTGGGTGAACTGCTCCGTAATGCTTGGCTCTTTGGGCATTCAGCCAGGTGATCCAGGGCTACAGTCTCTGTGCCCACCTTGGGTACGAACTTGGTGATCTGAGGGACCACTTCTCTCTAGGGTGGGCAGGGAGCAGCAGGAATATGTTGGAGCCTGTGGGATTTACTACAGGAGGATGAGACATACGGCAGCATATGGCCTGTGTGTGCACGTCGCACTTCTGCTCGCTGCTGACTCACCAGTGCCTCCGCAGCCCGCGCTCACGTGTCTCTGAGAGGTCGCCCCTCTGCCTGGTGAAGCCCCACTGGTGTTTATTTGATGTCATCCTGGGAGTCCGCAGTTTTAAGCAGTTGTGCGGAAAAACTAGTGGATTTCTGAAGTTGGAATTAAAGCACAGTTTTACTATTCCAAAGGGAAGACAATGAGGAGGCTCTTCAGGCTTTGTCTGTTGCTAGTTTTGATCTCTCTCTGTGAATTAGTCAATTACAAATGACTCATTTCTGTGCAGAGAACCCAAGTTAGTACTGGGGGAAGGGATGAAGTCGATTGGATTTTCTGTCAGTATGTGGGTAGATTTTTCTTATATATGTGTTCAGTATCTGTTTTGTTCTGCTCTCAGTTGGAACCAGTGAAAAAATCTTCATCTGGATTCCCAGAAAGTAGAGCTAAGTCAAGGACATGATAAACCTCTCTTTTCATGTGCACTATCCATTATGCCCATTCCCAGTATGTGTGGGAGGAGGTGGAACAGGGCTTAGTAAGCTGATGGTAGAGCTCTTTTATTTCCAAGGATGTTGTTTTTCTTATACTGGGAAGCCGGTGGGAGTTGTGCAGTGAGTAGGTGAATACAATTCTCAGAGGCTGGCTTGGTAGTGGCAGACGTGCAAGTTAAACTGGAAAATGCAGTCATGTGATTTGACTTTCAGATTAAGCTAAAGTGGGAGCAATATTCTGGTATTGCAGTGTTTTTGTGTGAGCTCACTGATCTCAGCCTCTTTATCCAGATATTAACCCTTCCCTACCTCAAAAACTCTCTCTCTGGGATTTGGTGTTTTAGGTTAGCTGTAGGCATCCTTACAGACATCCAAGGCCATCCTACAGTTTCCTAAGTGTATTCTCACAGTCTTTTTCCCATGGTTCATTGGCCTATTTATAATGCAGAGAGACCTGATGCACAATCCTGCGTACCGTAGGCAATTGTCCTCTAGGAAAGCGGAGAGGACAGGGTGAAGGAGATGATCACCTATTTGCAGTCTCACCGGAATGTTCCCAAACTGCCTTTGTGCACAATCAGCTGGGTGGCTGAAGTTATTTGAACTGCTGTTTTGTACAAACCTGATTAACCTGAGCCTGAAACCAAGATAACTCTCTCCCTGTAGTGCAGAGAGATGCCCAGGTGACTGTGGCACTGCTCTCATGAGCTGGGTAGGGCTTCATAGCTCAGATAAGCTCATCTGCAGCCAGTCTGGCGAGAAGCTGCTCACCTTAGGTACCACATACACCTGGATAGGCTTTCACTATTCTTTACATCTCCAGAGCAGTCATTAGCACTTTGAACTCCAGTTTCCACACCTAATAGCTCACCTTGACAGATGACATGGTTTCTTCTGTCAGTGCTTGTCTGAACATCCCAGGTGGCCTCCTGTGGGGAGGGAAAGCAGGGAGCAACGTGGACACCGCATTTATTTCAAGCACCTATACAGAGGATGCTGTATATCTGGAAAGGAAAGATTAAAGCCAGAATTTCAGGAAAGCACTCCGTGGGAGATGGAAATAAAGCACTGGGATTTCAGCATTTCTTCTTGTGCTTGGCAACATAAAGCCGACCATCCTTGTTCTGAAGTAAATAGAAAAGGAAAACCCATTCACTAATTTGGTTCCCGGTAATCATGGGATGAAATGCCAACCACAGGCTGGGACTTGAGGTTTCAAATTTGTTCCCTATGAGAAATACAGATTATATTGGGCAAATCACTTTGCCTCTCTGATATTTGGGCTTTCACCCAAAAAAGGAAGACAAAGCTCTTGAACTCTTTTCCAGAGAGGCGTAAAAAGATCACGAATTTATTGCCCAGTCACCTGCTCCCCCTGCACAAGAGAAATCTCATTTTTTTCCTTAACCATTTCACTATTGTCAGATGCTGGCAAGAACTGCTAAAACACCAACTGTTTTCCCACCTCTTGGCTTTTAAAAACTGTAAGCCCTTAAAATAAATTTGAAAAACACCAACCAAGCAAAAACCTGAATTTATCATCACCTGGTAGGTCTGGATAGGGCTATTCATGAGAACAATCCAAAGGCCTTCACCTTGACTTGCCAACATAGTTTGATGTGATTTTAATCTGATTATTAGACTCTCTATACATCTTGCAAGCTTGTAAAAGATCCGTTGCTGGCAGAAACATTTTCGTTCCTGGGGAAACTTTTTGTTGTTGTTGATGTATGTGTTGCCTGCCATAAATACTCATCCAAGAGCCAAAGGTCATTTGGTAGCTGCTTAGCAGCTTCACTTTCTGAAATGAAACTCGAGTGTGTTGGATCTGTAGCAGAAAGCCGGGGGTGTAAAATAGACGAGGGAAGAGCTGTTCCGTAGCATCAAACATTCCGTAGCCAGATTATATTCCAGCTTTTTTGCTTGTTTTTTTGGTTTTTTGGGGTTTTTTTGTTTCATTTTGTTTTGGGGTTTTTTTTATTTTTATTTTATTTTGATGTTGAGTTGTCTTGGTTTTCGTTTTGTTCTTTATTCTTCTTCTTAATGTTCAAGTTACGGTGCAAAGTGCAAAAGGCACAGCCTTGCTAACCAAACCTGGTGTTCACTTACAGGGTTTATTTACAGGGCTGCATAGTACAGCCCAGGGCATTAAGGGATGCACTCCCAATGCCATGACCTTCTCCCGTGCTAGCCTAGGGGATTTATCTGCAGAGTAGCAGATGCAAATTTGGGCTTGTTTTCCAGGCTAACCAGAACAATTTGGTAACCAAGGGCAGTGGGTAATCAAGCCTTGAGTTAGAAATTTCATTATGTGTACAGAAACGAGACAAGAAAAAAACTGAGAGTCTGGCTTATGCTTGGTGTGCAACCTAAATGCACCCTGAAAAACAAAAAATAACAGTTTAGCCCCTTGTCCATTCAGTCCTCAGTTTACTTCTGTAAAGTCTACTTGTGTAGGTACCAATTTCTGCTAGGGCTTGCAATATTTTTAAAAAACCTCTGTGACCCACATGACACAGCTCATCAGATTAGGTGATACAGCAGCAAATGCTCACTCTAAACTTCTTAATTTATTTTGCTTGAGGCACCAGCATATATCTCTCTAGATCTCTGAACTAGCCTCATGTAAGGTCTTGTTTCTGAATCTTCAACAGTCCTGATTTGGTGTCAATACTGAGGCAAAAAAATTGGCACTGTTGTAGCCAACAGACCTGTTTGTCCCTGGTGCTTAAATGGCATTCACTGCAACTCTTTGTATACACATATGTGTGTGCGTGTGTATATATAAACAAAAAAACAAAACCAGAAAAGCCTTAAAACTGTCACTGAGAGCAGATTTTCACCAAAGATTTTGAGAAGTTAGCAGTTTTGGTCATGAAAACAGGTGCCATCCACAGCAGTGACAGAACTGCCAGAGAAACAGCAGCTCCTGGCTGCAGGAGCAACACCTATCATCTTCCAGCAGTGAGGAGCAACTGGCCTGTGATAAGGAGCTACCTGTGTGCAGGATCTGAAGTGCAGTCAAGTTCACTGTTAAAATATAGGCTGCATCCTTGCTAGTTTAAAACACAAGACACTGCCAAATTTAATGAGCAGAGATGATGGAAAAATAAGGAGACAAAAGTTATTCTCCTGGAAAGCACTGAAATGTTTTCTGGAACAATATTGCTTTCAGTATATTTCTTATTGGGATGGTGTCTCACATTCAGAACAGTAATTTGACCAACAAGTTCCCTTTATCCTGTTTTGATGACGTATGGGGAGTGCAAACCAATAAGTAAACCTGCCCTGAAACTGGTAGAATATTCTCCTCTAAAATTGCATCTAATCACTGGATAATATACAGTGATATTTCTCCTCTCAAAACATCAGTTCTCTCTTCACAAGAGAGAAATAAGCTCTATAGCCTTGAAGTGTGCATTAAATGGAGTAATGTTTTTCTGGCCAGCCCTGGTGGTACTTTGTGATCACGGTTATATTTCATCCTTCCTAACTTCAGCCTAATGAAGGTAAAATATTTGGTTTTCTTCTTACAGCCATTGCAGAGTAGTAGTTGAGTATGCCCAGTCATCCCATCTTTTCTTTTCCCTTAATTGAGAGTGACCTAAAGGCTAAGGCTGCCCGAGTGATGTTAGGTGAAACTGCTCAGACTGCATGGCTGGTGAATTAATCCCTGGTCCCAGGCAAATCAGTAGCCAGGTCTCCAAAATGAAGCTAGTCAGAAAGTAGGTTTTCATCCTATTAACCCACATGCTTAGAAGATTTAGCATTATGCAGTTTGTCATAAGCCCTTCACTGTCTTTATTAAACTATTTATCTGAGGTAACTTCATATTTTCTTTTAGGATAAACTGGAGATAATGCAATGTGCTTGTTTTAATTTGCAAGGTTAACTGATCTAATTATCTGTGTGTGTTTATTTAAATCCTTTTGAGCACTAGGCCCTTGCAGGTGGCTGCTTTGTTTTCCACCAACAGGAAATCTTTTAAAATGAGATGATATAGCTCAGTGGGTCTTCTTGTATAAAGGATTTTCTAATAATGTATGAATTTATTAAAGACAAATAGAGGGCTTATTTACATTAAACAAATTCTCAAGGAACTATTTTTTTCCTTAACTGGGAAGAACAAATGACAGCTACTTCTTTTACTGCGTTAAGGAATTATACATTTTCTACAAAGATTCCATTCTCATAGCAAGTTTTTCAGTGTCGGTGAGTTAATGTTTTCGCAAAGTCTTTGAATCCTGACGATTTGGACACTTCAGTGGCACAGAAAGCAGCATCACAGTTCTTAACTTTTGCTTCAGGTTGAATGAGAGCAACATTTGCGCTGTTCTTTGTCTATATGCCCAGTAATCTGAAGAGAAGAAACATGCTCCTACAGATGTCTAGATAACATTTCAGCAAAGTTGAAAGGAGAGGAATATTTTTTTCCTCTTTCGTTCCTTATGCTCCTGGACATATCCTCTTCTAGCTTTTACATGGCCACATGAACCCTAGATGTTCTATTTGCAAATGCTGGTTTACTGTTTGCTGTATCTAGCTGATGGAGTTAAGCTAAAACAGTGCCATCTGGGGAGGCTTGTCAGCAGAGGTGCTGCATGAACGTGTCCAGACTGCCTCCAGACCAGAGAGGGCTCTGCCCTGGCATCCCCTAATCTTTCAGCCCAGAGATTACCTTGAATAGAGCCAGCTTGTGCCAGCCTGCTCCTTATGTTGTACAGTCACCAAGGTCCCCAGGTTTGCAGGACCAGTAGATTTCTTTTGTTTGTGCTGCAGAAGGTTTTCTCCTAGTAACTGTTCATCGACTCTGAATACTCCTCATATTAATGAATTACCATGTTCCTCCTATCAGCTCACAAAGCCACCTTTGATAAACATACTCATTTGCTCTCTTTCCTGACCAAGCATTAGCTTAGTGGCCCAGCACATCCATCTTATCTTTTGGGAGCTTTGTTCACTATAGCAGAGCCGATATCTTGCTTCAGTTAAGCACCTGCCAGCGATAAACAGAAGAGAGACAGGTGCTAATCTCCCTGGGCCTGCCACTCCCCAGGGAAAGAGCCCATTTGGTCATAGACGTGAATTGCTGATGGATCACTCTATTGATGCCACATCTCACCATAAAGGGAATTGGCTGAAGCCCTTTCTCGATTTTGGATGTTTTTAAATCCTGGCTGGCTGGGGCACTGCAGAATGTGCTGCAGTGAACAGTCATGTTTTGGCTAGCATGTAAAACAGCACCAGTTTCAGACAGAGCTCTGTATGAGGAAGGTCTTACTTTTGCTGATCCTGCTTATGCTCCAGCCAGTCTTTTATAGGCTGTCAAAACACAGAGCCAAACTGAAGTCTTTCCTTGGACTATATGTGGTCTTTACTTGAGCAGAGCCTGCACTAAGTGAGCAAAATCTAAATAAGGCTGTCAAGGCTTTGACCTAGAGTATTTACTCACACGAGTCCCAGTGAGAATTGCAGACTTTATACATCGGTGCAAATGTAAGCGTTCCAGCGCATTCTCCTGTGCTCTGACAAAGTTAATTGTCTAATCTTGACATCAAGTGCCCTGTACTTTTTAGAGTGGTTTATGCATGAGACTAATTATGTGCTGTTAATTTGGCTGCTAGCAGCTCTCTGCTTTTAACATCCATTTGATTTGGGAACCGTACAGGGTGGCATTTGCATGTAACTAGAGCAAGGGCTGTGAACTGGATGCTGAAAGACAAAGGCAGCATATACTTGTGGAGCACTCAGAAAGAGGAGGAAAGTGCTGATTCCTTTGTTCTGGTGTCCAGAAATACTAGGATACATGATACACAAGTACACTGCACAGACAAATTTTGCCAGTGTATATACACTCTTATCATGTAGATGAGTGTACAAGGAATATAGCATTTTTCATAACTACGTTCAAGTGCAAGGAGAAGGAACTTAGGTTACAAGGGCAGGGCAAGGAACCCTAGGTTGGTGCAGACTAGCTCCATCAGCATACTTGAAATTCCAGTTGTCTCTACTGCACTGGACGCACCTTTAAACTTTGTATTATCTTGGCATTCAAGCTTCGAAATGAGACAAATTTGTGAGTTACCTAAATTCCTGAGGACGTGCTAGTCTGTCAGAGCTAAAGGGGTCTCAAAATTTGAGCAAAGCCCTTATACAATTTCTGGAAATATTCAGCCCTGTTTTTCACACTTATAGTTTCCATCAGCTCTTCCAGTGCCTGCAACTGAAAGAGAGAAAAGTGGACTGTGCTTTTTGTTCTGCCTCTAGAAAGTGCTGTGGAAAGCTAATCAACTTTGCACCACAGGACCTTTACTGCACTGTGTTCCCAAAGTAGTTTCTCAATGGTATAATGAAGCAATGTCAGGGCACTTACAAAATTTCATAAATTAAAAAAAAAAAAAAAAAGGGGGGGGAGGCAAGCCATTGTGGGAATCAGATTAATATGACAGCAATTTGTAGGTGTTTGGGGAGGGGGATGGTCTGAGCTCCTACCGTGTTACAATCATGTTTTTCATGTCATTTCTATCTGAACATTATGCCAAAGATCTTAAGCCAGCATTGAGCTAATACAATGCTTCAGGAGTGGAGAAAGTTGGCTGTTCTGATGCTTCTGCTTCAAAAGTTTGAGTAGATCAGAGCATCTATAACTGGTTTTGATTATGAGCCACGTAAATATACATTAAGTTTCTGCCAGGACAGTCTCTGATTTGTAGTTTGGGAACTGGCAGACTGCAGGCTGTCCCATCACGTCACTCTGATGGGATGTTTAATTTTGTGTTTGAGAATGATGAACCTTGATCTTGGGTTTCCAGCTGAAGTTCCCTGGGACTCTAAGCTCAGCTCCAAAGTCAGTGTTGATCTCAGTATGTTGTAGCTCTGAGGCAGCTGGTCTTTGCTAGTAACCTCAGACCCTCAGACTGCAGGACAAGACCTTTCTGAAACCCAAAGCAACCAAAAGAAAGCAGCCTCCTCTGCAAAGAAAATTGTATAACAAATTTCTTAGGAGCTCCTCTGACACTGTAGGCCTGATTGTTAAGAGGATCTGTGACTGCAGAGTCTCTGAAATGACTGCTCTTTATATGGCAATTTCCCATCTGGTATAGAAATCAGGCTGTCAACAGACCTGTTTTGATTAGAAGGATAAAAAAAAAAAAATAAGAAATCCAGGTGTCTTTAGTAAAGCATTAGGATCCCAAAATTTTATTTAAATCTAGAGGCTGAGAGGTGAAGACTATTTTTTTACCTCTGAGACACTGTAGCGTCTTAAGGCTGAAGAGTTATCACCACATACATGTGAACGCTTTTGAGCCTGTAGGTGCATTTTACCTGAACAGGGGGCTAAAATAAATGCCTAAGTCCATGGATGCACAGCCAGTGAATTTTTTTAAAGGAGCAGGTGTTGCATGAAGCTGGAAAGCAACAAAATAAGGGGACTTGGTTTCTGAAGGCAGCTGGGCTGGGCAGGAGAAAAGCATAAGCATGGGACCAGCTGGTAACCTGTGCTAAGAGGAAGAATAAAGAGGAGCCTCTGTTGAGGACAGAGGAGAGTGAGCCTGCTCAAGCCGAGTGGGAGGCAGCAGGAGGAGGAAAGTTCACCGCCTGCTTAATTGCAGGGGGTGCCACAGTCCCACTGTGTACACAAAACCCTGTCAATAGCACTGAGGTGCCAGCCTGTTAATTAATGATTTACTTACACTGACCCTTAACCCTGAGGCAAATAAGGGGGATTTGTTTTGCTTCTATTAACTCCTCAGCTTGCCGAGCAGAGGCCCTGTAGTCCCCAGAATCACATGGCCACACAGGAGCTACATGTCCTTTATTGTGCGAGGATCCAGCCTGCGACAGAGGGGAGGGACTTCTTATGGGGCTCAGCAAAAGAACAGGGGGCTCTGGGCCTCATTTTCCCTGTGCTCAGCCGAAAAGTGTGTGTTGATGTGGCACTGTGGGTGGTGGCGGTAAGAGAAATATGTACAACAGTGTCTTCGGAGCCGGATGTGATTTCCTAGTGGTATAAATGGATATAGAAGTCACAGTACGTCCTCAGGGACACCAGCTGTGATTATCACAGTCAGTTCGACCAAATGGCTTCCAGCAGAGCCGGGGGTCTGACCTGTGACTTGTGTCAAAGCCAGATTTCTGACACGGCACTGTCTTCCTGCATGACCACAGCCAAGCCTCAAGCCCACACCACGATTCAGCTTCCCAACTCCCATGCCATAGGAAATGAAGATCTGAGAAAGCATTGGAAAAGGAAAAGGAACAGCAATGATCTCTTAGTCCCCTGAGTAGTAGGAGGATAAATACATTTCAGAATGTAAAGAGATTGATACTATGGAAATAGGAACTCTATAAGTTACTTAGTTCACACACGTGCAACTCCCCGAGGGTATAACTAGGGTTGTTCTGGTTTTTTAGTATTATTGCTTCAGGCATTACACCTGAAAATGCCAGATGTACTTAAATCAAGTGTGATGGTGTCACTGCATAGTAATAGTGTTTTATCAGGGGGATGCACTGGTCTGCTTTCTCTCTCAAGAGCGTTTGGAAGAGTATGATGCAGAGTGGATTGGAAGGCAGATGGGTTCCTCTCTACTGGAGAATTACATTTTTATTAAAGTAGCTAGTTGTTGCTTCAGTGGAGGGCCAGTGGCGGCTGCTGTGATCAATAGAACTGTGCTTTTTATGTAAGATTTACTCTTGCTTGTCCCAGTTTTGCCGAGAATGTTCAGCTTGCAATCGATAACAAGCCGTGATGACAAAGTAGCTCGTTTCAATTGAATTTGATATCATTAAAAATGTTAAAAAAACTATTGTCTCTTCCACCTTTTTTGAGAGAAAAGCTTTTCACTGAAAAACTTTGGTGCTGCCCTAGCAACCCAGCAGAGTGAGAATAACCAACCATCTGTCTCAGCCTTGCCAGTGCTGGTCTAGGATTATCATGGCTGAATCCAGCATCTTGTGGTGCTGTGCTTAGTCTGGGTCGTGGCTGTAATTTCCCAGGACTTGGTACCGGACTCGTTCAGCAGCCTCCCTGTATGGCTCAATTTTCCTTCCCAGAAGAAAAAAGTATTTTATTTTCAAATGCAAAATATTTCTAGGGAAGAGAGGGAAAAAAAATCCCTCCTTGTTTTCAGGTGTTCTTCCCTTGTTCGCACAGATTTTGTAGCTGAAACTTATTTCCTGTAAGTTTTAAAAATACTTTATCCACTAAAAGACGTGTCCATTGGTGAGGGGAGAAGATTCCTGGTGGTGGGCTGGGATTTGATACCAGGCAGCTTCCAAAGTAATCTTAGCTGATGCTGCTCTTACCTCTGGAATCAGGCTCCTTTTGGCCCTTGGTATTAAGAGTCTGATTTGTAATTAGAAGAATGACATTATGATAACTTCAAGCTCTGAAAGGTAACTGTTGCCATGTATCTCATAATTTTCCATTTCCAGAGTCAGAAGACATTAAGTAAATATCCCTCTCGTGCCCAGAATGGGTGATTATCTTCTGTTCTGACGTGAAGAAACCCTGATGCAGGGACTAACTTGCTCCAGCTTCTGGAGGGCAGCCACTTCTTCTGACTCTGACTAGAGCACAATTGCATTTACTGGGCTTGTCTTGCACATTTCAGCTTGTTTAATTTCCTAATAAGTTCCTCTCCTTGGGCAGGGGAGTGAAACGACTTCTCACTCTACCAGGAAGTCGAATCATCCCTGGCTCAGGCGGTTCAGGTCACAGTGACACAATGTGGGGGGATCCCGGCAGTAACTTTCTGCAGCAAAATAAATGGCTGCAGAATTTAATTCAGCTGGGAAGTGTTCTGAGTCGTAGGTTTGACTTTACCTCTCCGATCTACAGAATTGTTTCTGCATCTAAAGAACCTGATATATGCTAGGGAAAGCAGCCTTTATAAATCAAATTTCAGCTGTTTTGGTGTTTGGTTTGGTGTTCAGTGTTTTGGTGGGTTTTTTTGCTTTGTTCCACATCCTGCTTTAAAAGCATCCTTGCACCCAGAATGTTCCCATCAGCAGAAACAGGTATTTTAACATCACAGCCAGGCAGAGATGTGTGGGTGCACAACTGCCTAATCCTTCTCTGCCAGTGAATATGTTGGGTTAACTATCTCCTCAGAGCAGGTGGTCCCTCCTCTGAGAGCTTCCCAGTGAGGGGCTGCAACAGCAGCATGAAGGAGAATGGGATGAAATACACAAGGGTCCAAACCATCTTGCTACCTGCTGTTGGTACAGGAGAACACTCTCTTTAGATGGGCTTAGAGGTGGACGGAGCTGAAGTCTGACAAATGAGCTTGGAGACCCTGCTGTGTGCTTGGAGCAGGGGAAAGGCAGGATGAAGTGACTCTAGACCAGGCTGACAGACGGACTTTGTGCTGGTTGCTAGGCAAAGGCAACTCCTGCCTGAGCCAGCAATCCCCAACCTCTCCCGAGGAGCACCAGAGCCAGAGACAAAGGTTGCTGCTATTCCAGTGCCAAGAAACAACACTTTCTTTTGTTAAGAGCATGGTCCTGCTTTATTTGTTTCCCCTCCAGCTGCTGGGCATTGGTGGTGAGGTTAACTCTGCCAGGGGTGGACAGAATTCCTCGCTGTGCCCTGCTTCACGTCTTTTGTTTTGTTCTGTTCTAATTCCATAACCTCAGCAACAAACTTCTCCCCCTCCTCCCTCCTTATTCCCCCTCTCTCCTCCTCCCCTTACTCCAATGGTTTATGAGTTTTGTGCTCTGTGGCCTATTAAGGTTCAGTTCCCAGCCAGTAAAAATGAGGAATTGGTTCCTGCCATTCCACGCAAGGAGTTTTAATGCACTCGGTCTCCTGGAAGCCTAAATGCAATAGTTTTGTATCGGTGATAGTTGTGTAACATAAAGCCTTAATAAAGGTTTATAAGGGAAGGGATATGAAATGGAGCGTGTGGAGTTCAGCTCTGTCTGTGGCTCTGCTGGAGAGTTCAACCAGCGAGAATGTGTTTCTAGAAGAGCTGGGAGTCTGTGATGTGTTCAAACACCCACTGGTGTGAGCCTCCCCTCCCCCCATGCCAGCTGTGTTGCCTCCTCCCTGAGACAACAAATTCCCCATCCTCTGAGCCCTGCATGGGAACTGTGAAGCACTGGCCTGAAGAGACATGGTTCAGTTTGAGGGAAGGGTTCTGAGGGAGGACTCCTGTGTGTCTCATCCTGAGCTGTCCTCTGCTGCCCATTTCTCCAGAACCCTCGGAGAAGCACTTCCCTCCACAAGTTCTCTCCAAACTTGTGTGTGCAGGGAAGGTGCCTGTATGTAGAGGCAGCAGCTAGAGTGGCACCATCTCTCTATACACCTTACTCAGCTTTGGGCTGAAAACTTGGGTTTTGCTTCCCCTTCATCTTTTGCTTGATCTTTTTGCAGCGATCCTTGAAAAGCAGCTTGCTGTCACCTCCTTTTGCTGTCACCTCCATTTGCTGTCTCACCTTTTTGGGTTGTAAGCTCTTCAAGATGCTGTCTGCCCCTGTGCAGTGCCTGGCGCAATCTTTCTTCAGTGGTCAGTGAGGCATCTAACACACATATTTAATATTTAATAGTCTTGTGGGACTCGGATGGGAAACACAGAGCCAGTCTCATACCTACCTCTTGTCTTTTCCCCTGTTTCAGGGACAGTGCCACATGCAGTTATAACTAGCCTGCCTCATCAATTGATAAAACATAAGCTTTTTATGAGCTTTCTCATCAAAAGTCTTGAAAGTAGGTACATGGGAATGCATTTAGTAGGGTTTGACGGGTGCCCTTTAGCTGCCTTATGGTATGTAAACATGAAGGTATTTTTTGTGGCTTTGTTCTTTAGCAAAGCAGCAAATCTTTTCCTCTTCATTTTATTAGAACGCCTCATAAACATGAGCTTTTAAAGGGATAGCGACGGCAGGTTTTTGTCATATAGTAAGTTTAGTTTTTTCCCCCCAGATCTTTGAACAAATGGAGGCAAAAACATGAGAATGTATTTCCTTCTCAGTCGGTCTTATGGTCTCAATATTTTAAATTTTAACTTTCCAGAAGTCTTAATGGGGTTGGGGAAGGTACTGACTTTTGCTGTTACTGCTGTTTTCTGTGTTCTGATCTCTAGACCCTGTCCCATTACTAGTCACCTCAAATTCAGCTCTTTGTATTATTTCTATTTTTATGAAAAGGACTTGAAAGACACACATATAAGTTTTGATGACTTTGGAGAAAGTTTGTAATCTGATCCTAAAGTTTGTTTCTTATTTCTTCAATACTGTTCTTGCAATCATTTCACAACTTCAGAAATTTAAATTCAGATCTCATTATCACTGTCAATTTTTGATATACACATTTTCAGGCTTAGATTTGAAAACCAATAATGTTTAAATACGTGCATGGTGTTTTGGTTTTGTTTGTTTGTTTGTTTCAACAGGGTGGACGAAATAAATATGTGAAAATGGTACATAAGGGATCCATAGTCTAGTTCTTAATATTGCAAGAACAATGCAGGAAGAGTTTAACTCTGAGAAAGACAGTGAACTGTCCTAAGTGATTAGAAATGGTGCTTCTGTAAGGCGTAAATTCCCCATAAATGTATTAAAGGATATTAACCATAAAGCCTAAAAATGATGGATGAATATTGCAATGAACTTTTTCATTGCTGATCAGGTTAATAGATGGGGTGAAGAGGAAGGCTAGTATGAGGCCTTCTAAAGGTCCTCAGGAGTTATTGCAGAGGACAAAAAGCAGAGAGATGAAATAGAGAAAATAGATATGGATAATAACTGTGCTTCTGAACAGGTGCAGTTTTCTCCTGTGCAACAGAGGTGACAGAGTAATAGCAAGTGATAACTAAATTGGTGTTTCAGTAATTGCAAAGTCTTGGTCCATGCCTTAGCATCCTGCTGCTGTCCTTGGGTTACTCTGATGAGAGGGCAAAGTAGTCTTAAATGGAGATACTTGTCTAATGATCCAAGCCACAAAAAGAACATGGGGTTTTTCAGATGCTGATAGGCTGCCTCACATGCTGTTCACCTGCAACCAGCATAGGACAGCTGTAGCTCACTTAGTCTTGCCTCTGGAGCTGTCTTAAATGACACACTTTGCTGTACTGTGTTTCCCAGTATGGAAGCTGATGTCTAAAAAAGTTTCAGTCATTCATTAACTCATTTTCTCTGATGAATATGTTTCCTTGGCTCGACATAAACAATGTTTCCAGGGACATCATACCACAGACTGGTGTGTTGTACCCGTAGAAAGGATGCCGACTTTAACATCGTGCCCAAGTTCTCTTCCACGCCTTCAGAAAACTTCCTGCTCAGCCTAGACTAAACCACTTTGGGTTACACTCAAAAGAGTATTTGGGATAGGTGACTCATATTGAAATCAATATGGATCCGTCGCAGATACAAGCTCTGATTCTCTCTTTGCTTAATTTCCATGTATGTAAAATGGTGAGAGGGGCAACCTTGGCCTCACAGAGCAGGAGGACAAAACACATCAAATACTGAGAGCAGCTCAAATGCTGTGGTGACGAGAAGGCACACAAGCACCAAGCTGCAAATGGTTCAGACTAAAATGCCAGCAGGAAGAACAACTTTCAGCATTGGAAGTAAGTCATCAGGGTATCTGCAAAGGGAAAAAAAAAAAAAAGTGCTTGAAAGAATCCCCTGAACAAATTAAATCTTGAGGCCTAAAGACAAAGGGAGAGAGAATTAATTTTTCTACAGATATGAAATGTTCTGAATCAGATAAGTCTTGTCATTAGAAAAGGCACTAAGCAGCAAATGTCTGGATAATACCGCCAGCTCCAAGCTTCTCTTGGAACCTCTAAATACATTAAATCCATAAAACTAAATGAAAGCAGCTGCAGTTTTATAGAAATAAAAGGCTCTCATATTAAAAAGCTAAGAGCTTATGAAATGAAAGAAAAAAATAATAATAAAATTAAAGTGGGGGAGGAGAAAAGAGACAGGAGTGAAAGTTAGAAACATAGGTTCCTAGGAAAGGATGATGCAAAAAGCTCTAAGTTAATATACGAGAATCCTTCAGAGACAAAATAACACACATTCAGTGCTCAGCAAAAAAGAATAATAATTTTTTTTTATTAAAATATTTTTTGGCTTTAAAGATAGGTTTTTGTGTAAAAATTCCATTTTGCAGTAAAACCTTTCAGAGCATTGTTCCATCTGAAATTTTGAGGGAGGCCCAGAGGGTTTATCCCTTTCCTCATTTCTTCTTCAGTTTTCTGAACTGAAGCATTTTGACTTTCCACTTTGAAATTCTATTCTTCTACCTTTTTAAGTTACAAAGAAAAGATAAGTCTTTTTGTCCTCTTCTTCTTTTTCCTTAAATGCAACATTGCATAGAAATAGCCAAGCACATTTTGTGAGAAATTCTGCTGTTCTTCTCTTTGTGGGAAATAGAAACAAGGTTTCTGTCCAGCAGTAATTCCTCGTGTCTTATGCATCCTTGAGGTTCTGAGAAAAGAATGAAACTGGAGGTGGGGGAATAGTGCGTGCAAAAATAACTTTCATTTGTATGCAAATTTGCTTTCATTAGGATTTTCAGTTCTTCTTTCTTAGATGTATTACAGCAGTGTTTGGAGGCCTGCTGTACAAACACATGAATTCTGCATTGCTAACGTCCCTTTGTGCAAGAGCTGTTGAGCCACATCTGCGCGATTTAAGCAGAGCTGCCACTTGTTGTGTCTTGGCTTTTGCAGAGCTGTTAGAGGAGATTTGTCTTGCCCAGTCTTCAGCGTTTGAAAGCCAACTGTTCATGCATGATTGGGCTGTCTTAGACCTGTTTTATAGCAAGGAAAGGGACAGGAACCTTCAGAGACACACTGACCTTTGCCTGTTGGTCTGCATTGCCCATAAAAGAAGTCTAGGTTGAATAACTCTGAGTTCAGATCACTGAATCCTACTCTGTGATTCCTGAACTTGCCGGAACCACTCTCACCAGATGGATGCTTTCTGTTGAAGTTGTGCACCCCTGGACTGCTATTTTGCCAGCTATTGAGAAAAACATGCATGTGGGCCAGATGGCTTAAACTAGCCTTGATGTGTGGTGATTTTAGTATGCCTTCTCCTGTTTGCCTTGGTTTTTAGACTTTAAGACAGAAAGGATGAAGAGGGGGAAGCTGGCTGAACATTCTATTCATAGAAATAATTACTTTTGAAAGGCATTTGGAGAGAAAACAAAGAATTATTTGATTTCCACAAAGAGAAAGGCAAAAGCTGAGACAATGAGACATCAATGAATACATATTAAACCAACTGCCCTTAAGCAGAGTATGGACTCGTAGTTAGAACTGCCCTAAGTTCCCCTCCTGACTGTGTCACTGGTCTGATACAAGATGATGGGTGAAATGGGTAACATCCTTCTCCATTAGTCATCTCACCTGAGTAAAAGAAATAAAAGCTCAGATGTTACACCACCGACTTCATGTTCCAGACTTATTGACATTAATGACGCCTTACAAATGTTAAAAAATAATGATGATAATGCTTTAAAATCTTAGCTGGATGCTAGTTCTCAGCAAAACAAAGTATTTTAAGTGCCATTATCCTTTAAATTCCTGTACCATTTTGCTTTTTGCCTCATTCTGATGTGTCAAGCCTGTGGAGCAATATTCTTTCCTAGTCCTCTTGCCTTGGCAGGAAGAAACAAAGGCCAAGGAAAGTTGTGTGATTTATTCTAATTTTCCTTAGAACCTCTCTTGGTACGTTGAAACTCCAAGAGGGCAAACGCTCCCATCCAGGAAGGCAAAGCTTGTCAGATGTTACCATGACAACCTGAGTGTAATTAAGGCCCGTTTCAGCTGCTAACAGCTGTGTGCATTTTATCTGTCATGAAGATTTTATATATATATATATATATGTATATATATATATATACACCCATAGATAAATATATATCTACATGCAACTGTACTGAGAGCATATCTGCGTCTATCTAGCCATACATAAACCCACACCTAAATTGCTGCCCCTGTGTGTTTCCATATTAATTGAGTTGAATAAAGAAATTTGCAAAGATCTTGCTGTTCTTAAGGATGCTGAAGCACCTTTTACAACCACCCATCTTTAATGAAGTGTGGAGAAAAAAAAAAAAGTATTCATAGCCAAGAAAAAGGAACCCTCCAGGGTTAGAGTTTCCAGCATCTTTTCAGGCTGGCAATAGAGACTGTAATTTTTGTTTCTATTAAGGAGGAAATAGGAGCTGTTTCCTAGCATTAAATGTCTCCTGCAAACGCATCAGTTTCTGAAATAAGTCACTTAACCTTTAGGTAACTCTTCCTGTCTTCCTGCAGGAAGCCATCCTCACGTGCACTGCTTCTGCGCTCAGAATGGTGTGTGCTGTGCTGTGCTGTGCTGTGCCTCAGCACTGTGCTCCTTGCAGTGCCGTGTCTCCAGGCTGGGTGTGGACCCTCTGCATCCCAGAGCAGTCAGTGCTGCTATGCCTGGGTCCTTGAGGTAGTGGACAGCAGAGATCAGGAGCTGCTGCAGGTGGCTCTTGATGCCTCAAAGTGGCTACCAGAAAAAACAGAGGCTAGACAAGATTAAGAGAATAAAAGCAGGTATTCATTTGAGGGGACTTCAAAGGTACACCCTGGGCAGTCAAAAGCCTCTGAGGGGCTCCACCCAAGAAGGATGCTGGGTCAGGGGTTTTTCATACTTTTGTAAGTTTGGTCCATTTGCATATCTGGGTTAATTCTCCAATTACAAATTCAGGTAGTGATGTAATTACCCCAAGTTTGCTCCTCCTGTCAGAGGCTTTAGTTTACATATTTTGGGGCCTGGGACAACAAAGTGTCCCTGAGTTCAGGCCCAGAGAGGGTTTTTTATGTCTAAGCAGCATGAGAGAACAGTAGCTAACAGCCTACATGAACTTTCAGAGTTACATACTAAGCAGTACAGGAACATATAAAAGTTAAAACCTAAGGCATCACTCTCACTGGAGAGGGAATGGGAATAGCAGGAATGGGGAATGGGAACAGCAGGAATGGATACTCAGACCACTCAAAAATAGGTGCCAGACAGATGTCCCTCAGTAACAAGAACCTTTTGAGAGCTACCTACAGCAGATGTTTTCACTGTCACCTGTGAGACCACCCTCCTGTGCTCACTGGCTTTCCCTGCCTGTGCAATTTGGCCTACTTGGATGATGTGGAGACCTTTCATTGTGTCCCAGTGGGTTACAGAATTGTCACCTCATAAACTGTGGTTCAGTTGGTTGTGCTGAAGGTAAATGTGCTTGCTGTGAGTGTGGCTCTTGAAGAATATGGGGTTTTGTGAGATGCCACACGTGACTTGTCTGAGGCTGTGAATATATTAGACTCCCACACAAGTTTAGATACACATCTTTTCAGCAGAGGAGTTTAACTCTTCATGGAGTCCATAGGGATACAGTAAAGCATGGGGAAGTTCATAAATAGTAAAGTTCTTCTCTAATATCTGTATAAACTGTCAGAGATGACACCGGTGGGAACTGATGGTCAAGGGCTTAAGTAAACCATTTGTGGGGGAAAAAAAGAAAGATGAGCAGGTAAAAAAGTGAAGAATTGTTTTTGGGAAAGATGATTCACAGAGTAAATACAATGTAATAAAGGCAACAATGCTATTCAAGAGACAATAAGGTCTGGACATATCTTCTAAGACCTAGATGTTTTGTTGTTGGTTTTTTTTTGTAAATGTCCTCTAGGTTTGCACCTGCTGTAAACCATACAAATGTGGATGTCCAGAGTGTGTTTGGCTGGCCTTTGGGTTTTGTTGTGGTTTTTTGTTTTGTTTTGGTTTTTTTTTTTAATTATAATAATCTGAGCTGGTGAATACAGCTGTGTTCTCCTGCTCTTTCCCTTTGTGTGTGAAATTACAGGTGCCAAGGGATCCTGTGAACTTTCTGTTTTGGGAAGAAATCTCATTGCAATCTGCATTTTGGGAATGCAGAATTTCCCCTGAGTAAGTGAATGGAGTTATGTCCCTGAATGCTTTTTGCCGGGGGGACTGGTAGAGGGAGGCTGCAGGCAGAGAAGCCAGCAGTGCGTGATGATGTCCATAAGGTCTTGTGTCTAAGGCACGGTTCTCAGAGGTCAGATAAGCCTTTGCACCTCTGTTTTGAGTGCCTGGCTGCAGAAAGGCAAGTCATCTGGCATCACTTTGCCTGAAATTCTTTGTCTCGATCCCACTCTCTCTTCTGGTCTCCTTGGTCATAGTGTTCCTGTTTCCACTGTAAGTGATTGCATCAGGACACTTCATTTTTTTTTTTTTTTTCTATAGGAGGCGATTGCATAAAATAAGTTAGGTGTTTGGATTGACAGATGCTTAAAAATCCAGAGAATGTGTTGTCTATGTGTGCATATGCCCACTGGCATGTGTAACTTGGAATGTGCTCAGTCTTGGATACAGCAATGGCCACATCCCAGGTACAGGTGCCCTGCACTGGGCACTGGTAAGGGTTTAGCTACAGCTGCAAGAAAAAGTGTGAGTGGTGTGCTACAAGTTAGCCTGAATCCAGAGAAATTAGAACAATTTGAATGCCAGGCTGTACCTTTAGCAGTGTTTTAAATGATTCCTCAGAGAAAAAATACATTCAGCATTTTGTGGTATTTATGTGAGGGAAGTGCTGTTCAGGGAGAGGGGTGAGATGAAGGTTTTAAACAAAATAAATGGAATTTCATGAAGACATTTAAAGGGGGAAAAAATTTGGAATGGTGGGAAGATTGGGGTGACAGGGAGTAGGAGACCTTTGCTGAGTAGGGAGCTTTTTGTTAGAGGAATTTGAATTGCTTTTGATTTGAAGAATTCTGTGAATGATCAAAACATATTCTCCCTCTACCTGCACCCGATCCCTTTCCCCCCAAAAAACCCCACCAAAACAAAGAGAAACTGATTATGAAGACTGTTCGTTTTTGCTGAAATAATTCCAAACTCAGGATGTCAAAGAATGATTTTCAGGTCCAACTCTTACATGTGAATATCTACAGCTCCTAATTTCAGGCTGGCATATGCTTTATCAGACTGGAAAATCCATCTCTGAATGGAAGCGGAAGAAATAATAAACTGGTAATTGGGATAATATGATACCAAGGTTAGCTTCCTACATCACTGCAATGCCTCAAGCCATTTTCTTGGGACTGTGATACACCCAGTTATATCCAAGATTATTTCGTCCTGATATATGTATATATATATTTATGATATACTTAAAATCCCCACTGATGTTTTATAGCTGGGTAGCCATTTCGTGAAGTGCAAAGTGAATATGCTCAGAGGAAAACAGCAGCACCACTACTTTTTGTGTGCCATCTTTGGGTTTGTGCTGCCCTTTTCCTACCCCACGAGAGATGACACCATGAGGAAAGTGTTTCGCTGGCAGTTTGTATGGAGAGATGGAGGAAGGTGAGGATGGGATGTGCAAGGAACAGAGAGGTCAAATACAGAACTAGGTCACATTTTCCAAGTTCAACTTCTGGATAGCAATCACAAAGAAAAAACTCATTCCTGCAGAAACCAGGATGTGCACTGAAAAAGGAAGAATCAGTAAAAAAACAAAAAACACACTTATCACACAGTCAGAGGATCTACTTGGAACTGGGAGATTCAGGAGTTTAAATGTGCCTTTGGACTCTAAATAGACCCAAACCCCTATCTACCAGTCAAACAGACTCCAGCCCTTTTTAACATAAGATTTGCTTTAATTACAAAAGCATATCACCATATATCACTGCACCTTAATCCCTAACCATACACCTCCTTAGCCTCTCTTATCCAGTAACTTTACTTAGCCTACCCTAACTGACATAAATCTACATCTACATATCAAATGTATTCATGAACCTCTGTCAAAAAAAAAAAAAAAAAAAAAAAAAGAAAAGAGCAAACACCCCCTTCCCCCTCAAGTGCAGGATTAAGCCAGAAGAGGTGTGCATGTGCTAAGTCTGGCTTTGCTACTGCTGAAGCTGAAGCTCACCAGAGGTGCCTCCATCCCAGAAAAAGGGACAGTCTCCCTGCCAGTCTTGCATGCTAGCCCATAAATCCCTTTTTTTTTTCAGTGTGTAGGTGTTTGGTGTCACGGTGCTTTACGCATCTCCTCAGTTGCTGCCGAAGCTGCCTGAGGTCTGAGGAGATGGATCAGGGTTTTGATGTTGGTTTGCCTGTCTGTACACTTCGCTAATTAGAATAACAAAACTGGTAGCAAATCTTCAGGCATCAGCCATGCATTGCATCAATTAAAAACATCAAAAACAAAGTCTCTCCTGGTTCCTCTCCTTTCCACTTGATCTCTTACTCCATGGGATGATGCAACTGTTTCCCTAAGTCCTCCTCCTAATTACTGTGTTCCTTCTTTTCTCTGTGAGCATTCTTACAGCCCCAATTCTCTTCTGACATTTTATTTGCTTGCCCTTTCTTTTGCTGCTAGGGGACACCACTACTCTAATAGGGGAAAACAAGCATTTGCTGAGCTTACGTACTCCGGCAGAAATGAAAGCATATGATTTTTAACTAAATTTTTCTTCTCGTTCAACTTGAATCTGACTTTTAAAATCATCTTTAAAGCACCAATTTTTGCAGCATTTCTTCCAAAGGATAGATAAGTATTGTTATCTCAGTTGCACGTGGGGTATTCAAGACACACAAGTTTGAATTAGATGAGCTCATATGTTCTATTGGATGAATTCTAAGCCACTGAGCAAGTAGGTTGATATCTTAGGACATTGACAAAACATGATTGTATGGAATTTAGATAAAACACCCTGAACATTAATTTTGACAGAGCTTGGATTTTGAACGGTTCACATTTAAACTCACTTCTCATGTTTAACTAATGCAGAATTATAAAATACTTGGAGGAAGATAGAGACACTGCCCTCATTTTTTTCTTAGGCAGTTTAGTATGTGCAAAACAAAGCAGAGGGAGATGCCTCACTCTAAAGATAATTCTTTGTGCAGAGTCTGAAAAATGAGATCATGGTATAAAGAGGCTACTTCCGCACTGATGTAATTTCCTTATGGGCTTCTAATATAATTGTTTATTTTTCTTAGATTAATGTAAAAATAGAAAGATTGCACTGAATATTTCAGGAGATCCATAAATCATTCTGTGGCTATTTTGGTCTTGTCATCTCACTTTGTCCAGCTTGAATTATATTGTGACACGTGGTGGGGAAAAAAAAAAAAAAACAACACTGCTCAGTGGAATTCAACACCCAGTGTGCAGGCATGAATGTAATCCCCTACACACACAGAGATATTAGATGCCCCAAAATTCGGACCATCAATATTTTCTCTTTTTGTCCTCCTATTTAATCTCTCATTTGTTTTTGATTTTGTGCATGAGTTTTTGTTCTTGCCAATGAAAACTAGGATGGAAAATCTCATGACAGAGGCCAGTACCTCCCCACCATCTTCTCCCTTTTGCTGATTCAGGCAGTTCAGAGAAGCCTCTCAAACACAGGGATGTTTCTGAGCCTGAACTCTCAGCCTTTCATGCCTCACTTTTCAGTCTCCTTGCTCTGCTTTCACAATGTTTGTTTGCTTGGCATCAAGCAAAAAAAACCAAAAAAAAAACAACCTTCAGTGGGACTTCTTTTGAAATCTCCCTATCCAACCACCACATTGCTCCTCTTTCCCTTTCCTCCCCACTCCTCCTATTTCCTTTCCTTTCTCACTCTCTTCATCTGTGAATACTCAGAGCTGCTCTAGCGGGAGTGACTTGTACCAGGGCAAACTGCATTTAATTCAAGTCACTCCTTACACCTACAGAGCTGCCTTCCTGCTGTTCAGCATATGTTATGCATCCCCTCTCCGTGCCTGGTCCGTCCGCCTCGGCAATTTAATTCAAGTTGCGCAGCATCATGCTTAGAGTCTCCAGTTTGCTCTCAAGTGTCAGCCAAGATGGCTGCTGTCATATTCACTTAAACATCCCATGTAGATGAGCCCTTTGTATGACAGGAGAAGGGATTTGGTGGGTCAAAACCAGCACAAACCAGGAGACACAGCATTTCCTATTTCTAGCTGAGCTATCCTGACATTTCTGACCAGACTTTGCATGCCACAAAGGACTGACGGCAGCCACACTTTCCTGACGAGCTTCCTCCTAATTAATTATTTCTCTTCAAAGAAGTTGTGGGGGTGTTGATATATTGATACACGGTACTTGCAGTCAGCCCAAAGTAGAGATCTGTCTTGAAAATCTTTATTAAAAAAATTGGAAGCAAAGTAAAAGCCCCAAAAGATTGCAGGCCTTATAAACAAAGCACCAGGGACCAGGAAAGGCAAAAAAGTGAGCAGTGTTAGTGCATCTGACAACGCGTAACAGGACGCCTGTTCTCGCATCCTTTGGTTAAATCAACTCAAAGTTACTGTCTAGGAGGAGGATAAAAGAAGGGAGGAGTGGAGGAGGCAGAGGATGAAGGTGGATGGGGAACAGGGGGAAGAAAGAAAAAGAAAAATCAATTGAAGCTGAGTGAGATTTTGTTTGCCAAGTTTCCAGCTGCTGCTCAGAGTGAATTTTTATGGCCAAGTTATAAACCTTTGAAAATAGGAGTTTCTAATGGAAATGCTGACAGACCCTTTATATGGTGACATTAACACTGGCCGCTCTGCAATTGTCCTTGCCTTCTTTTATTTATTTTCCTCTCTTTGTCCTTAAGGTCCTATCACACTTACTGTGATCCTGGTGAAGAAACAAAGAGAGAGAGGTCAAAATCCCTTAGAAACAGGAGCTCTTTGTAAGCTGATGAAGCAGGTTGGGGAAGGGCAATTTCACTGTGTGGGGATAGAAATGCTTCAAGTTATTGCGCCCTCCCATCACAAAGACTCTTGTGATGCAAAGTAGTGTTCAATCTCTCAATATATATTGTTTTATCTTTCTTCTTTTTTTTCCTACTCTCAGTAGCTAAATGTCTTGTGAATGATGTTCCTCCTCACAACCAATTAATGAGGTAAATCTTTATGCTAGTAACAAAAGTGAGCTTGAGAGTAGAAAAAAAAAAAAAAAAGCGGAATTGCACACTGTGTTTTCCTTTTGGTACTTTGTGTGTGTTTCAAACATTCAGGTCTCTTTCTCAGCTGAAATTAAAGTGGTCTTTTAGGGAAAATCAGTCTTTCCCACGTATTTATTGAGAAACTTGGTTATACCCTTACAGGTTTTTGATTTACTTGAGAAAGTTTAAAGTTCCCTGTGTCTGAATGACCTTAAAATGAGTCTCAAGCTGTATTTCTGAAGGAGGCAGTCACCTCTGGGTTGCTGAAAAGAAAATGGTCAGGAATAAGACCTTGTCCATATTTGCTGCCACAAGCTTTTCCTTCACTTGTGCACGTTGGGATGTGGAGCATCCAATGACCTGCAGAAAACAGGCTTTGTGTGGAGCCAGCAAAGGGGTTAACAACTCTGAGGGCACTTAGGGACTCTGCAAAAGATGTGAAACTCTCCCGAAGGAAAGGGAGGAGGGGGCGTGCAAGGAGGGAAATGAGGACGTCAGTCTTAGCCCTCTCATTTCCTGCAGCCCCTTTGACTCTCCAGACGAAAAAGGAAAGTGTCTCCATCAGCTGAGATTTAGCTTGGTCTTATCATTCTTGGAGACATGAAGCATAAAGAAGGTCTTTAATTAGAGAGGAGAAAAAAAGCATCTCTGATCTTCTAAATCCTGCTACTCACCTTTCCTGGGCCTTGCTGATTCAGCTTTCCATCAGCAAGCTGTTGTGTGCACCAGTGCCCTGGTGGCTGTGAGGAAGTGGGATGTCACATTTGTTAGGAGAGGTTTCTTATGAACAGTCCTGCATGCAAAGGCACCTCCCTGCCATGGTGGGTGGGTCCCAGGCTGGTCCCAGAGTGAGAGAGGCAAGCGCTGGGTCACAGGATGAGCACATGTAGCACCTCTAAACATCCTCAGCAAGGAAAGGTGATGGCACCTTCTCCCAAGAGATGATGGATCCTCCTTTCCAGCGAGGAAGCCTGGCTGCCTGGTGGCACGACTCTCTAAAATCTGCGTGTCTGTACTTCAGGGTTTGTGCCCTGACTGGAGCCGTGTGCACCTGCAGAGCATTTGGCCATCATTGGATTTAATAGATCTCAGTCATGCCTCCTTGCACTCTCCAGAAGGTGGAAGTCAAATACACGCCGCATGCTTCAGTGCTCTTCAAACACATGTTTAGCATCTTAACTTTATTTCTCGGTTTCCATTTTGATGGTACACAAAGGGTTTGATGTTTTCATTGTTATACACAGTAGCTTAATTTTTTTACTTGTAGCCTCTGGGCTGTTGCACCACTGTTATGAGATCCCTCCTAGGAACAGCAGGGCAGAAATGTTCTTTATTATGCGCTTGAATTTAACTTTTTTTCCCCTCTCCTCCCTTCACTCCCCCCACAGTTTCGTTTGCCTCTCTGGTTTTAATTAGCCTTGCTTTTCCAATTAACATCCTGGTCTGCTGCAGTGAGGCCAAAGAAGGGAACCAGAAAGGCATGGCAAGAACCCCCTTTTCTGGGAAAGACTCATGGCTGAGGCTTGGAGACTGAATTTTCCCAAGGTGGAGCTGCATTGACTGATTCTTAATAAAAGGAGAATTTGGGGCCCAGCGGCACTGTGGGTTTGTAACACACATTGTTCCTTGAAAATATTAAGCTCAGTAGGAAGCACGTTCCCCCTTGGCCTCTCCTAGTCTCAGGTAGTGATATGGAAACTATCATCACATTTGAACCCCTTGCAACCTGTCCCTAGGTGGTAATGCTTTATGAATACCACTGAGCAAGCAAAAAGAAGAAAGGAAACAGGAAAATAAAAGATTAAAAGCAAAACCTTTCAGCTTGTCCCCCAGCACAATCAGCTTGGTATTTTCAATAAACTAAAACAAAACAAAAAATAATAATAATAATTTGGGACCGACCAAATCCCTTAATTAGGACTTAAAGATTTTTTTCAGATATTTGCCAGAAGTGTCAGACTGCTGTTATTGCATCACCTGGTGTGATCCATTTATCCTCTCCAGCCTGGGACTTGCTTTGGTGAGTCTGGACTTACCTCTCTGATTTTCCTGCTCCTGCACATGTCCAGCAGATGGTGGGGCACGGGCATTGTTGCAGTGTGGTCCCCTTGTCCAGCAGGCTTTCCACACTGGTTCTACTGGTCCCAGACCTTCCACGATGGTCCGTCTTTCCATAAGGGGTCACAGCATGTCAGAGCCAGGGAAAAAGGGACCTGGATCAGGCTTGCTCCCTGGGGTGCAGTGTAGGGAGAGATAGTGGTGGTGACTCCTGGCCAGTGATGCTCTGTCCAGCTTTCCTTTCTCTGTCCAGACTGTGTTCCCTGGGTGGGGGCTGAGCTGCAGCCACAGAGCCCTTCATCCTACTGTGATTCCTTAGCAGGAATCAAAGCCTTCCAGGAAAGAATTGCAGGCACAAATCATATACATGCGTATGTATACTCATATTGGGTATGTTTGCATGACATTTCTAGATAAATACCATCTTGTGAGAATATTCCTTTCTAGAGAATATTTTTGGTCTGATGCAGCCAAAATCTACTTACTGGCACAACCAAAGTTCAAAAAACGGCTTTGATCAGGATAGAGAATCTACCTAAATAAGGACAAATTAACATTCTAGAGAACATTTTTCCACTGGTGTTCTTGAACAGACTAAACTATCAGAGCTTTAATTTTTTTCTCTCTGCCCCTCTTCCTGTCTCTGCTCATTTTTCTAGCTGTGATCATGCATCCTTAATTCCATTCAGACTTCTTTCCTTTTGAGAAGATGGTATTAAATTAATAGCTTTGCTGGAAAAAAAAAAAAAAAAAAAAAAAAGAATGTAGCCAATATGTAAAGTACCTGGAGATTTAGCACTTTGCTGAAGAAATTAATAATTACAACAATATGGATCTCATTGCTTTGCCCAGCCCACCAAAAATTAACAAGTCTCTTCCTCTCTAGAGATAAAAATCTTGTTTGGATCTGTCAGTAATATACATTTGTTGCCTTTGCAATATCAATGTCAGTGTGGGGATGGGGGAGGGGAAGAAGATTCTATGTAATGTAATGGATTTTGAATCTAAATATCTGATCACATCACTCTCTGCTGAGATCTTATTTTTCTTTATCTTATTTCTAAGAGTTTATTTCACCCTCTTCCCACTAGGATGGTGTAGCTTTAGTCACACTTCCAAAACAGCTCTGTGTTAGACCCTGCATTCAGCCCTTGAAGGGCTATTATTAATAGTGATGTTTCTCAGTAAACTTGCCTCCCAAGGTTGCTCTAGCCAAGATTGTTTAGAAAACTCCAGTGGGATACTTGTAAGGGACACCTTGGGTCTAATGTACTAGCGTTTAATGGACAAATCTATTTAGGTCCCTGTGTTAATATAAAACTGTTTTGTTAGTTGAGAAGCAGGCACAAAGCACTACTAATAACAGCTGTGAAACAGAGCTAATTTGAGCATCAGTGGCCACCTGAATACTGGAAATTCAGGGCACTCTCAAAACCTCTCCGTTCTTGATGAGCAAAATTGGACTGATGTAAATTTCATTATTAAAACAGAAATGCTTACTTCCCATGGAATTTCTTTTTCACTTCTTTGAAAGCAAAAATTACATTTTGCTTGAGAGAAGAGCACAATTTGACAGCTAGGGGAAGTTTATTCCCTGCTTTTCCATGACTTGTTTTGGAAGGTTGATCCCAGGCTGGTCTTGTAATTCAGAAGGATTTTGAGCCTGTGCTAACGTGATAATGGCAACACTGGTGCTACTAATCCTGTGTTTCACTCTGCCTTGTCCTGCAGTTTTAGGACTGCTCAGACTTGTCTCCTGCTCTGTGGGGAGGAGGAGATGCCAGCCAGATGACCTCCCCAGCTCAGGGTCGTACTTATTTTCCCTGGTAAAGTGCTGCAGTAACCACAGCTGCCACAGGAGTGGGGAGTCAATGGAGATTTCTGAGTAAAGAGAGGTGTTTTGTAGCTTCAGCATTGCAGGTCCTAGAGTGGGATGAAATTGTCTCAGATTCCAGCCAAGTCCCCAGTTTGCCTTGGTGTGACAGAGAGAAAGGAGGTTACGGGGAGTAGGGAGGAAGAGGCAAAGAGAGACACCAAGCCATGACACAGTTACTTTCTTTCTATACCCAGTTGCCTGTGTTTCTCTTCATCTGGGACTTTTAAAAATCACATTTTCCACAGCAGGTCTCAAAAGTGGTCCTTGTGTCTGTCGTTTTCTTTCCATGTTGAATAATACAATGGTTCTAGGTTTCCTTCTTGCATGACTAAATCCCACATGCTTGGTTCTGGTTTAGAATCTGGCCCAACAAGCAATTTGCGTTCACTAGGGGAAGGGAAGTAAGGACCCTATTTGGAGAAAGCGTGGGGGAAAAAATAGAGGGCATTTTTTCTGAAATATTTCTGAAAGGAACCTTGTAGAGGGCAGAAAGTTACAGACGATTTAGCACTTTTTCTCTGGGACAAGTGGGTGGAGGAAAATTTTAGGATAGCAGGGAACTAGTGGCATGTGATGCTGGGTAGGTGTTGGACAGCAACACAGCAAGAAACAACACAAGAAGCAAAAGGTCAGTTGGCCAGCACATCTCCCGTGTCTGCACTGCTGGGCTTTTAAATGATGCATTGCTTTGGTTTTTGTTTCTGGGGCCTGTGGTGGATAACACCAACAGTTTCTGAGCTGCCCTGGTATCCCGTGTGCAGCAGTGTAGCTCACTCCTGCCGCGACCCTGTGAATATCACTTTCAGCGGCACGGATCCGTCCTGTTGCTCTTGACTCTGCGGTGCCGCGCAGGCTCTCCTGTAACTGACAGGTGCATTTCTCGGGGGACTTATTTGTCAACCTGGAACTCCCCTTCCTCTGCTTTAGCAAAAACCTGTCGACACAATTAGCATGGGGACTGCTGATTCACCAAGTGGGAAACAAGAGGAGATTGTTTATTTGCTAATGTCAGACGTCAGTTCAAGGCAATCTCTGACCCTTGGTCAGGTCTCAGGAAATGAAGCTAAGTGATACCTCGGCCACTTTACTTTGACAGAAGAAGCAAAAAATTATTATAAACTATATAGAGATTTTAAAAAAAAAAATATGGAAAAAGCCTTCCGCCTGGGAACATTTGGTATGAAGGAATCCCCAGTGTATTATGTCTTTGAAGGTATCTTCATCCATCTTTGTGACTTTTTACTTAAAAAAAACAACCTAATCCTAACCTAATCCCCTTCAATTTTCAAGGAGAGTTGGAAGAGGATATAGGAAAAAAAAAAAAAAAAAAAAAATAAAAAAACCAAACCAAACACCACAACAATGGAAAGCCTTAGTGCTAACAGATGGGTATAAAGTATGTATAAATTACATTGCCAAAAGACCTTACTGATGGCAAGTTAGTATCTCCTTAATAAAATAATATGAAAGGTGTTTAATTTGTGGGATAAATTAATGGCTGGTAGCATGAAAAATCCATTCTATATATAGTATCCACCAACCCTCTCCTCTGTTGGATTTCATACCCCATATTGATAATGAACAAAAGTACTCTGGGCTTTTAACAGTGGCTAATACTAAGATTTTACAGAGCTGATTATATTTTTCATGATGTCTGGTCTTTCCATAAACTGGATGAGACTGGATATATTTTTAAGTCTGAGCCAGAAGATGACTGAAGTATCCTTCTAAAACCCCTCTGATTTTAAATTGTAGCCTAAAGTAGGGTCTTAATCAGTCGTTGGTGCAAATGACTGGTGAGGAGCTGCCAGCCTGATCCAGATCTCACTCATGTTAGCAGGAATCCTTAGCACCACTGTGAATGGTCCATGAAAGCAAGCAGCCCGAGATTTTCCTTCCCACTTAAAACCCACACAAAGGGACTAGGAAAAAAAAAATCTCAGGGTCAGCTTCCAGTGGAGGACAGTGTTATTCTCTCAAAAAGTGTTACTCACAGTTCGTTTTTTGTGTCTCTGGCCATTCACATGCACTCCTGTCACACTGCCTTCCCATGCAACCTGTGAATGTGCAGTCCCTAAACAGGATCTTGGTCCTGGTAACCCTCAGAACAGAACCTCCCACCACAGGCGGGAATGGAAGAAGTCTTGGGCAGACACGCAGCGGCAGAATCTGAGATAAATGAATCCTTGTCTGCTACAGTTCCCTCCTAAATATCCTTACTAGCATCCTGGTGAGATGAGTCTCCATTTCTGGTCTGATGATAGAAACAGATGATCTTTTAATAGTTCCAGTGGTGGGAATGGTGTTCCCTCATCTTCCGACGAGGAGTTTAGAAACCGACAGGTAATTAGCAGGAGCAGCTGTTCATATGAACAGGCCTATGTCCAGCTTTCCCCTCTTCAACTGTTGTGCTCTGTGGAAACAAGGAAAAATGATATATCAGTGCAAGGGCAACTTCATTTCATGTTCTTTTTCATTTCCTCCACCATTTACAGTCGTTCCAACAATACTGCTATGGTAGGAGGTACTACTTAAAGCTGAGACGTGCAAAAGAATGAGACCCCTGACATTTGTGTCAATGGATGAAGAATTTATCCTTTTTGTTATACTATATGGCACCTAACTGTTTTTTGATCTATTTCTTGAAATTTAGAATTGTAAAATTTCAGTTTGCAATAGTGGTTCTGTTCAGAAAATGCTACTAAGTGGGTGAAAACAATCTGTTGCATAGACAACTTCAAACAGAAGAAGACAGAAGTAAATTTTTTAGAGTTCTTTGGGGGGATTTTCTGCTTTGGTGTCTTCTATGTCAACATTTTGTGAGGCGGGTGGGAAAGAAATACGCTAGAGGCTTCAGTATAAATTAAGACATGCTTTCCAAATCATTAAAGGAAACTGTTAATATTCACAGACACTTCCAGGGGTCAGTTCAGCCTACCTAGGATCTGAATTGCCATCTGGCTATGCCAATCTCTGCTCATTCAATACATAGTGAACTTAAGGACTAGACTCCTAATACCAAGATGCTGTTTCCAATTTTGTATTAATATTCTACTCAGATGTGGAAGATTGTACTTCCATTAGAATCATCTAATTCAGAGGGTGGTTTTTTTTTTTAATATGAGCTGTTGCCTTGTCAAAAGGAGTTCTGCTGGTGATGTAGTAATTCAGATTGTAAAGTTATGCATCAATAATTGCTTGTTGGGCTCAGTGAGAGGCAGGACTGGCAGGGTTAAGTGTCTCACGAATGTGCAGACACCTCCTTTGCCTTTGGGAGTTTTCCAGTGTGGGGAAGGAGTGGAGAGGGGTGGCAGAGAAATGGGGTAAAGGAAGGCTTGTTCACCAGCAGCCAGCAGTATAGCTGTGAAGAGAACTGGTGATTCAGCCTCGTGTCTTTGACTGCTGGGCCCTGATTCACTCCAGCTGAGGTGTCAAGTTAGGAGCTAATCTCCTTCAGCTCACTCTGCAGTCAATGAAATCTCTTGAAGCGTTTCTGAAGGACAGGTTACTTAAGAGCTTGAAGTTAATGAGATAAATTGAACAGTTGGTGCCCCTTTAAGTTGCTGTCACTTCTGCCCATTGAAATCTCCAACGTGCATTTGGTATGGCAGCATGACAAATCCTGAGCAACAGTAATGATGACTTCAGTCTCTCCAACACCAGTTAGCCAATATAATATAAAAGTGTTAGTAGTATAGGTTGTATTATTGGTTAGATAAGCTATTTCTCTAGCTGGGAGAAGTGCTCCACGCAGAGCCTCATCAACAGCTCTGGAAACCATACTCAGTGCTGCTAATTGGATCCTCTGCATTTTCTAAATTGAGGGAGAAACGCTGGAGCTGAGAAAGAGGCTGGAGCACCTCTTCTCCCTATTCACTCTGCAGCACTTCTGCAGCTGCAACCATTGTTTTTCCAAGTAACTTCCAGGAACCCAGACAAAGGAGATTACATGATCACTACAGTGGCCTCTCTGAAGAGACAGTGTGATTAAATGTGTTGATCAGAAATTTGCTGCTCATGCCTGATAGCAGTGGCATGGATCAAAAAGTCAGCCACAGGTGAAAAAAAAAAAAATCTGCCTTCTAAGAACTGTGAGCTCAGTTCTGTAAAATACTTACAAGAGTATAGCATAACTAACAAGGGAGCAATGAGTTGAAAAGCTTTCTAGGCAAGTCATTTACCATATAAAAAACATAGATATGAATTTAGATGTTCTGTGTCTACCCTGTGCCTGGACATTGTGGTAGCCACTGACTACTCTGCTGCTGACTACAGACACTCAAGTACACCACCTGTAAACTGAGCAAGTTTTTGACCTTCATCTCTTCTGCCCCATCGAGCAATATGGTCACTCTGGCAAATTGTGAAGTGGCTTAGTTTCCTCTTGAAGAGGAAAGTCTTTTTTTACACTAAAGTGAATATTTAAGGTTTCATGCTGTCTACTGCAGGAACATGGCTTATGTGGGACAGAGAACTGGGATGAAGAACTCAGGGTCTCTGTAGAACCTGCAGAACACAAGAACCAGATGTCCAACACAGGAGAGCTTCTCCCTTCTTCTACATGTAAGGGACGGCAGAGTAGAGAAGACTGGCTGGTGCATGTTTGCTCTTACAAAGCACAATGCTTTGTATGCTTTCCAAAATTTGTAGCATCTAGAAACAAGTGCATATTTTCAAAGGTCTCATTGGCAAGAGTTGAGAACATTTGTGTTGCTTAGGCACTGTGATCTGTTGTGCTTGTGGTTCTGCAAGCATTCGGTAACAGATGATGTCTATCCCGATGTTCTGGGTGTTCTTCAAAATATGTAGATAAAATCTAAAGCAGTATGGGGAGGGGAATGTTTTATACATAACATAATTTTTTGGCATTGTCTCATTTTTCCTTCTTGTTTGTCGTCTCCTGATTTTGCACCTTGGACTCAAATTTCAAGGTGCTGAGGTATTGCAAGTGTTTTTGCATGGTGGGGTTCCAGAATGATCCAGAGGGCTGTGCAAGCTAACATTATGATGCACATTAAATTTCCTCATATAATTTACAGGTTTTATAGAAAACCTATGATGAAAACAAGATTTCAAACCTGATTTTCCCATATTCCAGTGATTTAAGAGCAGAGTTGGACATTTTTGTAAAATTTTTAGCTTATCAAGTGCATGTGGGCTTAACTAATTGGGGTTAGATTTTATGGCCATTTTGGATAATAACAAGATGTGAAATGTGATACTAGGATGTTTTTCTCTCCAGAATATTGCACTTTTTTTGGCCCTAGGAGGCCTCTGTTTCAACAGAAACTTTGCCATTCAGCTACCTGTGAATAAAAGATTCTTCTCTAGGTCAGCAGAGCAGACCATGAGCTTTTGAACTAGAACAGACTAAGTTTGTTCTCTTTGGCCACTGAATAATTGAGCAGACAGGAGATGTCACAAAAAGTGACAAAACAAAACTTTTGAGGCTGCTGTCATTTTTGTAACACTGCACAGGGAAATAGTGTTTTACTTGAAGAGTTTGATAGAGAGAAGAGAGGAGCGGAATTTTTTATTTCTCCACATGCTCCTTAGCAACAGTACTCTTTGCTTCCAGTTTGGTGCCACACCTTTAGGCTCAATCCTTCCCCGGTGTGACCCCATTGAGACTGGGGACGAAGCTGCCCTCCGCATGATAAGCTCCGTTTGTCATGGCAGGTCTGAGTGTGGCACTTTGAACTCACTGTGTATGGCCAGAGGCTCTTCTGCCTTGAAAGGAGCTGGATTTCCAACTCAGGCATAGAGAGACGTTTTCATGCTAGGCAGGACTCAGCCCTCCTTGCTTTAGTGATGCCTTGACTTTTCCCATTGCTCTGTGCCTGCACTCCTGACACTGCTTCCGAGTGCTTCACAGACAAGGGCAGGAAGAGCCACGGCTATAAAATGCTGCCACTGGTTGCAGATAAGGCTCAAGAGCTTCGAAAGTGTTTAGAAAGTGTGCCAGACCTAGAAGACCAGTGTGTGCAATAACAAAAGGAGTCAATAAACACACAAGAGTGTGCATAGGAGTCAGAAGACTACAGTGTCAGGATTCAGGAGCTGTCAATGTATGCAGCTTAGCCAGCTGACCACCGTAACCAGTTATTTTGTTTTAAATTGTCATCCATTTTTATTACTCATATTTTTAACCTATTTGCTTTCTATATTTTTCATTTTTTAAACAAGTGAGTAAAATGAGAGTAAATATCATCATAGTGTAGAGGTCAAGAAGCAACATCTTTGAAATCACCACAATACTTTTTGATTCTCCCTTAAGCTTGAGTTTCTGAGGACATGAATCTTAAGTATTTTTACTGTAGCTCTATTTTCTATTCTTGCCTTTTTTCAGTATGTTGAACTGACTAGCCAAGTCCCTCTCCCTCTCTCTCTCCCTCTGTCTCTTTTCCTCTCTCTCACTCCTTTTCTGGAATAAACCCTCTCAAATGTATTCATTTCTTACAAATCTAATAAAAATAAGGCTGTGGATAGAGGAGGGAAAGCCTGATTCCCACTGAGGGAAAAGCCTTAGTTGAGATTAAGCACATTACTTTGACAACAGAGAATCCAAACTGGGAGGAAGACTGGAAAAATTAATGTTCAGTAGTTCCACTATTTCTGCATCTACATGCAGATTTCCTGGCTATCTGCCCCTTCAGAAGGGTAATGTTACATATGTAAACAATTTAAAAAAAAAAAATGTGTAAGACTAAGAACTGTATCTTAATTTTGGACAAAATGTCACTCTTTTCACCTGCATGACCAGTCCGGCTTAGCGATTATCACAAACCAATTCTAAACCAGGACTTTGTGTAGGCATTTATACTAAGGCAAATCCTATACTAAGGCAAATCCTGCACCTTTCCTCAAAGCTCTCTGGGGCTCATGGGATGGAGAGCAGGGACAAACAATTTGCTGGCACAGAAAAATACTATTGGAACTGCATATGAAACTCTTTCCTTCTTTTTAAACAAATAGGGATTTGTGTCACCAACCTGGGAGCGCTGCAGAAATGGCTCCCATGGGACCTGGCTCTCTAGTGGGGTGTGGCAGCTGTGAGACCAGCATCCAGCAGCTCTGCACAGAGCTGTAGGACAGGAGCCCACCTAAAGCTGTGGGTGAGGGACTTTTGGAGACCCTTAGAAGGGACAAACTCATGCATGTAACTTGAGCACAGTCCAGTGAGGTCACATCCACCCAATATGTCCTTCTCAACCTTCCCCCATCCAAACAAATTAGCTTTTCTGTAGGATCTGCTGGGTCCTTTTGCACCCCAAACCTTCACAGAGAGCAGATCTGCTGATCAGACCTGAGTACAGGATACCCTTCACTGCTGCTGCAGTAGGGCTGCCAGGATATTCCTGCCATCAACAGAGCCATCCATCCAATCCTTACTGGTATATTGGAGCACTCATCACATGCTTTTTCAGGCTAATGATGATATAAGGGAGTACAATCCATGGGTTGCCACTGCAGCAGCTCCAGGCAAGCACAACCTCTGCTATTCAAACTAGAGGCAGGAAGGAAGCTTCCAAAATTCACCTAGTCTTTGCCCATCATGAATGATCTTTCTCCCTCTGGCTTCAGGCTTCATTGGTAATATCAGAGCCAGGTACTGCTGCCATTGAGACTTGGTAAACCTGGTGTAGCTCAGTTTTCACTTGGTTACATTTGACTTTCACAGGTATAGTCAAAGATGGGAAAATATCTCATGTTATTCTGAAAGCCTGTGTCCCCCAGCTCTCTGCCCAAGCAATGTGGCACCAGCTTGCCTGGCTGGGAAGATGGTGCAGGATTTTGTGATGGGTTAAGAGAGACAATATATCATGAATTCGAGTCTGCCTCGTGCTTCTGTTTGAGCAAATGGGAGCTTTGCCTCTAATTTTGTGGAGAGCAGAATCAGGGCTCTGGTTGACAGAAAATAAACCTTTTAAACAAAAAGGAGTAAAATGTGAAGATTGATTTCTTTTTATCAAAGTTAAAAAGTATTTAATACTCAGAGGAAAAATATTTGTCTGAATAATGGCACTGAAAGTCAACTTTTCAAAGAGCTCTCTAAATAGATTTGTGTTTTCCTTTCAAAAGTTCACTGCTGAAAGTTAAGAAATCCCCAACACACATTAAAATTTATTTACAAAGTTATAGGTGTGAATATGAAGCATAAAATGAATATTTAATATACAAGAGCTCTTGCTTAATATATGTGCAATTGATTCATTTTTTTATTATCCCTGTCATAATGATCATTGCTTATTTCACACTGAAATCTGTTTCTGATGGTTAGTTCTAAGCAGATACTTTTGCTGTAATTAACATCATTGGACATCTCATTACAGGCAATCAAAGATTTTGATCTTAAATACTTTTTGATAATTAATTTGATGTTTTATTGAGTGTTTTTGGCAATGTGATAGATACAGGAGACAAATTCTGCATTGTATGACACCGCAAAAAACTTGGACTAAATAACTTATCAAAAAGAATATTTACCATTTGGAAAAAAACAGCTATATTTAGAGTAAAGTCTCTCTAACTAGTTCTTCTGTAATGTGCAATTTAAGATTGACATGCCATCTAATCTATAACAGTGGATTATACCACTTTCCTTACTGCTGCATTCAAATACTGAGCCTAGTTTGAAGTATTGATTCAGCTGTCTTCAGCCACTATGAAATATGACAGTTTATACCAGCTATCTGGTTAGTAATGTCTCCATAAAGTGATACATTTGAAAAATACATGCTTAAAAATAATACTTTAATTTTTGCTTGCTTCTTAAAAAGACCATCATGGTTGTCATTAAATGAAAATAAAATGCTCTAGTTCTGAAGGACAAGGTTTATAATTTTTTTTACTGCAGTCAATCAGGTCAGATGTACAGCCCTTGTGCAGCTGATACTCCTTTTACAACCGATGTTGTGGACATCTTAATTTTATTTTGATTTTTAAACAATTTTGCCCAGGGAAGCTTTGCATAATTGGACCTTTATTCCATCAGTGTGCTGGTTCAGATATAGGCTCTCACATCTGAGGGGCTGGCATCTTTAAAAGCTCCTGTGTGCCAAAGCAGGAGAGAGAAATAGAACTGTAGAACTGTCAGGAATTATTCATACAGCCATAACGAGATTTCAATGAAAAAAAACCCAAAAAACCACCAAACCAAACTGCCTTAATTTTTGCCCTGTGAGGTGGAGGCCAAGCTGACCTTCCCACCCAAAGACACTCTGCCTGCTCGTGGCTCACTTCTTCTGTAATCCTTCTGGCATCACGTCTTGCTTCAAGCTTCCTTCCATCCCACCTCACAGAAAATAACCCAGAGGCTGAGGGACAGAGACACCACTGAAGGGGACATCTCCTGGGGGTGACACTATGCTAATACTGAATAAATAACAAAATTAAACCCAAACTTGTTAGTGGGTAGGTCACACGGCCAACCCTTCTAAGACAGATTCTTGATGCTGGAGGGAAAAGCATATGAATCAACAGGCAGGACAGAGACCCTGCTTCTGCTGAATGACTCACTCTGAGAGTGAATAGTCTTCATTAGCATAGTGTCACCCATTAATTTTCCTCTGTGGAAGGAAAGAGCTTCAGTTTCCTCTCTTCCTCACACGACCTTCTTCAAAATTATTGTAGAAAACCACTCGGAGATCCAACACCAGTTCTGTTGCTTTCCTGCTTTTCTCCCTTTTTTTTAAAGTGTGACAACAAATGCTATTTGAAACCAAAATCTTTGTAGGCTGCTTACTCTCTATTCTATTTATTTTCCTATATCAGGACTACATTATGACATTCTAATCAGGTTCCCACATCACACCCATTGCTACTGAAGTGACTTTTATTTATTGTTTCTTCCCTTCTCTCTTGTGCCCTCCTTCATAAGAAGGACGTTGGGGCTATCTGGGAAATGAAATGACTCACTCAGTGAGAAATCCATTTGTATCATACGCGAAGGGCAAAACAGATTTGCTCGGTTGCTTGCAGAATGTGAGGGCAAACCTCCTTGGTGGTTTTCCAGTGCCTTTTCCTGTGTTTTGAGCCTGGGAGACAAATAGTTTTGAAATTGCTTTTTCTCACTTGGTTTGGGCGTATTCTCTCACATCTGTCTCGAGGAGGTTACTTACTAGAGAAGGAACAGAGGGAGAGAGAGGAACGCAAGGGGCTGGTGGCAGAAGGGTAGGGTGTAGCCTTGGACAGAATCTGGTGAGGTTATCCAGCATATCTTCCTTCTTCCAAAGAGGGAGCAACTGCTCTTTTCTGTAGAATTTGAACAGGAGGTTTCATTGAATTCTGTGGAGCTGAATTTCTGGCCTGATTATTATCTAATCCCAACATGTGAGATTAAAATTGATAGTTCTGAAACTGAGAAATACACATGTGAAGAATGAAGCTTTTTAGCTATATTGATCAAACTACCAGTTTTATATGAGAATTAGTTGGTATTTAATCTATCTAGCAGCATATATCAAAATTACAACCTAAGGTTTTTAATACTTACAAAAAAAAATGGGAGGGGAGGCTTGGGGAGATATAAATCAATGGGATAAACTGTAATTAGCTTTTTTTCTGATAGATTATAGCTCCTTCCCCGAACGAGAACTCAGTACAGTCACTATATATATTTAAATTGCATTAACTATCCTAAGAGCTGTAAAATACCTGGAGCATGGGAGATGTCTAATATAATAAAGAAAATAGTAAGTAACAATATATAACTAGGAGCTAGTGCTGAATTTTTATGGGTCGTGTTGTTTATAGGCTTATAACTGTGCTTTTGGTTGGAGCACGCACTAAGGAATACCTAACTAAGAATCAAGGAAAATACTCTGCCAGAAGATTTGCATGAGTCTTTTTCTTTTATAAACTCTTCATATTAACCATGTTCAAATACGGTAGCCTGCTCGTGGAATGTTAGATTAAAAAAAGAAAAAAGAATAGAAAACTTTTGTCAAGATATATTTTGTGTTTGTTTAAATATCTTCCAGTACCAAGTGTAAAAGAGTAGAGAGAATAACTTAAATTAACAAAAAAAAAAAAAAA